>OZ007597.1:317623489-318008489 GCA_963931845.1 Maratus michaelseni
GTAATATTTTGTCAGGAATCGTAGGGAAATAAAAAATAAAGAAAAGAAATTCATAGGTTGTTATTTCTTAAAAGTAAAATATTTTTAGCTGGGAAATGGGTATTTTTTGAATTATTAGATTCTAGGATGCTTTTTATTTAAAGAAAATAAAAGTGCGTAAATTTAATAGAACATTCTATCAGTGCCATTTTTTAAGAGAATGAATTTGGAATAAACTATATATTTCGCTAGATGTAATTTTGACAATCGAATACTGGAGCGAGAAAATAATTTAGAATAATGGGATTTACACAGAATTATAGTCTTAATGAAGTCAACGACGAAAAAAATTTTTTTTTTTTTTTTTTTTTTTTTTTTTTTTTAATTTGTTTCATATATAAGTTGTAATTTTCCCAACTGTGTGAAAAGGTCTGTGCCAGGATTCGAACAAGGGATTGCTCAGTTGGTAGAGCATTGGTAGCTTCAGAAAAGAGATCCCTGGTTCGAATCCTAGCATAGAATTTTTAACCCAGTTGGAAAAATTACAAATTATATGATTTCTTTAACAATTTGAATAATTCTGTCAAAAATTAATGTAATCCCGTATCCAGCATTTACTGGAGTTCCCATTACTTGCGATTTATTCTTTTGAGCTGAGTCAGATATCAAACCGGATGCTATGATCAATAAAGTTAACAGGAAGAATTAGGTCTGCCAGATTTTTTCCAGGATTGCTCAGTTGGTAGAGAATTGGCAGGTTCAGCCAAGAGATCTGTGGTTCGAATCCTGGCCTGGACTTTTTCGCCCAGTTGGGTAATTTACAACTTATATGATTTCTTTAACAATTCGAATAATTGTGTTAAAATTAATCTAATATAACATACAGTATATTATTAAATGAAAAGCTGGTATACGGTGGACCGCAGAATTCCTAGCAATGAGAGATACACTCCTTGAAGTCTCTAAAGGTGGCCCGGGGTTCTTGGACACTAGCAAGCACGCGCACGAGTAAAGACTTTTACATATCATTTACAGAGAACACAAGCACTTAATATGGGTGATTACTCACCGCATGTAGATTACTTTTGTTGGTTTGTGTAGAAAAATACATTGTCACTAAGCTTATTTGCACTCCATTTTTATAATATTAACTGCTATTCATATAGTTTACATTTGAATATAAAATTTTACTCCAAAAATATTCTGCTACACTTGAAAAAATATATGGACATTTCTCAGACTGATCTCATGCTTATGCATTTTTCGCATAAAATCACATTGTTTGGCGACAAAAGTTAAATGAGAATTGTAAATAAACAACATTTATCACAACTCACTAGTACAGTTGTTTTTAGAATTACATTAGCTAGTTATTCCTGTAGAAAAAAAATCAAAAACAAAATTCTCACTCAGATTTTATCTGATCAAATTTTTAGATATATTTTTATTAATCTTGCACAAAAGATAAATCGACAAAATACTGTTTCAATCGCAATCGCTCACATTGGGAATTTTTTTAAGAATCACAAACAATCCTTTCAAGTTTAACCCTTTTAGTGCCAAGGAGCGCCGTCGCGCTGCTCTCGCTCTGTGTTTTTATTATCATAGTATAAAATCTTCTGAAGAGAATGTTGAAAAAATTATGAATATTGGTGTATTGTAACGGAAATGGTGAATATTTCTCTTGTTCATATAAATTATCTATAAAAATGCACTTTTTTACTGGCATTTTTAGCATATATTGGTAAACTATGTATGGCACTAAAAGGGTCAAATATTTTTGTTTTATAATATTATCTCTCATTAAAGTGTTTTTCCCTTTTTTTTCTTCTTTTTGTATTTTAAATATAATCAGCAACAGTTTTTCTTTTATTTCTTTAGGCATTTGTATTATTTTCTAACTGATATAGACATTTCATTTCTTTAACCCACGATAATATGCCATCGCCAGGATGAAAAAAATAAGTATAAACATAAAAATAGTTATTTAAGAAAATACTCTTCGTTAAGCATTCAATATTCATCTTATAAAATCACGCCTAATTACTGCATTTTAGTTTTTTTCTTCTCAAATATTTTTTGTAACAGTACATTCATTTGACGTGGGCACCGAACACGATTATGCTCACTTTTTTTATGCTTGGTGGAAAGCACAAGCAAGTGAATTTATTAAATATTATATCTAACTTTTCCTCTATTTTTTTTAGATATGGCAACAAAAATTTTAAAAAATGAAATATATATTTAAACTATTTTCAATTGATTTCTCAAAGTATAATCGTAAGTTAATTAATATTAAACTGTTAATTGACAAAATCTCAATTTTTTAAAAATATTACTGTTTATTTTTTTACTTTTTAGCCTTTAAAATGTTTCATTGTTGCAGTTTAACAGTCATTTGTCACATTTTTGGAAGCGTTTAAGGTTACATCATTAAATCCAGTGTTTTTTCAACTCGTACACAAGTACGAGATACAGAGAATATTTGGCGATTTATCATCTGTGGTTGGCTAACACAAAAAAAACATTATATTGAATGTTTTGATTTATAATTAAGTTTTAAAAAATATTAAAGTGTTTTATTGTCATCTGAAAAATACATGTGATTGCAATTTTTATAATTCTAGCATAGCATGTAAGAAGTGGTTTAAAAAAAGAATTACAAAATTCCATCTTTTTATACAACAACTATGTTGAGTTGAATAAAAGTGTTTAAAACAGAACAATGGCAATCATTGAGCCTGAAAAAGTGAAAAATACCAAATTTTATTATCAAAATTCATGGTTACATGCAGGGTACGCCGATTTAAATCAGGTTTATTAAAATTATGATTAAAATAATGATTTAAATCACTCTGATTTTTTTTAAATCATTGATTTAATTCAATATTAAAATTTTATTCTTTTGAAATATGTAGTTTTGCCTTAATTTAGAAGATAGTAAAATTTAAACAACCAACATATTATTTATTTGGATAAAATGTGCCAAAAAAAGGACCTAAAAATAAAAAATTCTCTGCCTCTATAAAATTCTCAATTGTAAATTTTATATTCGTAATCTGTATATAGTGTTCTCTTTTTTCTTCTAACTAAAGAGAGAATAGTGTTTATCACCGAAAAGGTATCCTAATAGCATTTCCAGGACAAAAGTGGCCCAAAATTAATTTGGTCATTAATATGGCATTATTACAAAGGCCATTATTACCATTATATACTTCACTTAGATGCCACTTAAAATGACATTGTTGTAGTTTGTTTGATAAATTAATATTTATTTTTAAATATCTTGTAATTGTTTTATCCATGGCTGCGTCACAAGTTGTAAAAACACAGAAAGACAAATTAAAGATAATGAATACTGTCAATCTACAGAAGTTTATAGCAAATCAATGTTTGAATATTTTTCTGTCGAACAACTAGATAATATTTCCTATGTAATTGATTTTATTCATCGTGAATTTAAAATATGATGAATCTAGTACATCCTGGTTACATTTCATTTACCTGCACAGAAATTCGTGGTATACATTTAGGTAATATTTATAAGCAGGAAAAAGAAAACATTTGTAAAGTGCTTGAAGGCCAGACAGTCTGCTTGAGTTTAAATGGGTGGTAAAATGTCCACAATGAACCTATTATTTGTGCAATCGTCACCAAATGCAGCAGGTATTGGTATCTTGTGGATTCCATTGACACAGGATATAAACAAATTTACATACAACCGAATATATGTTATAAAATTTGCTCATGAAGTAATGTTAAAACTGTTAGCAAAGCTGAATGTAACTGTTTTATTGGTAGCCTTGTCACAGATATTGCAGCTAATGTCAAGAGTATGTATGATGAATTAAAAAGATGTGATTTGACTGCGATTGAAAAAACCTTTTGATTTTGCTAAGAATAAATTCACTAGTTGTTTTGTAGTTTTAATCATGAGATTCCTAGCTAAGGCAGATCCTTTTTATGATTTTCTTTTTAGCAAAATACTGTATCCCAAATGTATCCTTTGGAATAGTGAATAAATCATTTCAATTCAAGTTTTTGTGAAAGGTCAGACGAAAAAGAAATAAAGCAACTCTGTAGAAAAGACTATTTTGTACTTACGGTTTAGTACAATCAAAACTGAGAAACAAAAATAGAAAATGATGGCAAGAAAAAATTTTTTTATACAAAGCCTTGACTTCCAAGTTCTTAACTCTTTTGAAAAAATGACAATAAACTTTTCATATCTTTTAAAGTATTCTTATATTTTTCATTTCAATATTTCTTCTCACTAAAAGTCACTAAGGCAGTTCCAAATTAATTTTTCCCATAGCTTTCAATATCAGGTATTAATAAAATAAGAAATGAAAATAGAGACAGCTCTAAAATGCTATTAAACTTTAATCTTTTGAGAAAAACCTTGAACATTTATGTCATCCAACCCCTGTGAATTGCGAAGCAACTCACATTGAGACAGCTACACGGCCCCAGCTCGCTTCGCTCGCTCGCCCCTTTTTATTTTTGCAGCAATTCTAGCCGGAATAAGTACTGATATATAAATCATTTGATCATATGAAATTGACAATTTTTTAATGCAAAATAGTAATTGAAAACACAACTAAAAATGCATTTAGTTGATGCTACTAGTGGGTATATAAATCATTTAAATACTATGAAAAAAGGACCTTGGAAACATAATTAGTTTAAAACTTATTACACCTATACTATTGTACAGCACAGCTTAAATTCATTATAACAAACAACTACGTGATAGGAAGATAGTTTATATATATCATCAATCATTATTTAAATTTCGTTCGACATTTAACTGTTCTAATTGATTAGCGATTTTCACAAAATAAATTATTTATTACTTCATCAAGAAACCACACAGATGGCAGCAGGTGCAGTCTAGACAGTTGATATTTTTATTCACTCGGACTTCGTGAGTGAAATTCGTAATTAAATTCTATGTAAGAGTTGCGAATTCATTTGAAATTAACGATATTACTCATAATTAAAATGAGGAATCATCTCAGATGCTTTGGATTACGTACATGTTATTTTATTTTTAATAATTGCTAGTTTGAGTTTCATTCTATGGTTTCACTGCTGTCACACTGACCGCCATATTGGAGGCGGAGCCGATCTAACACAATCTAGTCTATTCATTGGTCTGAGCTCTGGAAACTACGGTTGTTGCCAAACGATAAGCTACAAATTCAGCTCTATTTCCACGCTGCGTAAGAGAAATATATATATATAGATATTTTAAATGAATTATATTAACCATTGTGTATGTATGCATAGTTTTATAAAAATGTTATTTAAAAAGATTTTATATCTTACATATTTCACATTTAAAGAATTTTTTTTAAAATAGGACATACCTTATATGCTGACAAATACTGTATATTGTAAAAAGAAAAAACTTTCTTTTTTTTAAAAAATATTTTCATGTAATTTAAAAATTATTTTCTTAATATTTATTAGTTTTCATATGGTAATTGCATTTAAATTTGAAAAATCATCAAGTTTTCTTACTAAATTCATGTGTTTAATGTATAATAAAATTAACTTTCTAAAATAATCAATTTAAATACAAAAAATCCGATTTAAATAAAAAAAATCTGATTTAAATCAAATAACTCCAATTTTTATTAATTAAAAAAAATCTTTTTTTTTTGGCTTACCTTGGTTACATGGTATATTATACATACAAATGCGCCCGTAAAAATTTCTTATCAAATAGTGTAAACCAGAAAAAAATCGCCCTGTATTTTTTAAAGTTAGCCCGGACATACCAACAAATGTTTTCAGGGTCTCGTCTGTTATGATACAAATGATTAAAGTAGTCTTAGCAAAGTAACAACTTCCCATTATTTTAATTTCATTTTCAGAGACAGGAGGACAAAATTTAATGTTATCTAATTTTTCAATGTCAAAAATTTTTCCAAGACTGAAGACCTTGTACACATGGAAGTGAATTTTTAAAGAACAGATGAAGTTTTAATCTAACACACATCTGATGCGCATAACTTCAATTTATAATAAGTGGCACATTACTCCTCCTCCTATAAAGATACAATGTACACTTTAAAAAAAGTTCTCACTTCCATCAAGCTAAACTAATAAAAGAAATAATATACAAGGTGGCCATAATTAAACTGACGGTACTCAGAGTGTTCTGTAGCGCGATCTAATTGCGAGAATGGCGCCAAATTTTGTAGGAAGATTAAACAAGACGGGGGACGAAGGATCACGCAAAAAAAAAATATTTGGTTCCAAAAGTCACCGCCAGGGGAATATGTGTCGCTCTGTATTCGAAAGAGAGAGTTTCAAAAAAGAAGAATCAATATTGAAATATAATTACCGTTTATTTAGCACATCCAACTCAGGTGCGATGTGGCCGCCGGTTTTGTGGACCACATATTGCATTCTGTGCACAGCATTTACAACAGCAGGGAATAACATGTCTGCAGGAATCTACCGTACAGTTTGCGATATGTTATCCTTCAACATAGCCAGGTCCTGGACACCTCCGTGATAGACCTTGGACTTTAGGTAACCCCATAGCCAAAAGGTGCAGGGTGTAAGATCAGGGGACCGAGGTGGCCATGCATTTGGAAAACAGCGGCTAATGACTCTTTCTGGTGTGAATTTCTGTCGTAGCAGCTGCTGTACTCGCAAAACAATATGTGGAGGGGCTCCATCTTGATTGAAGATGATTTTCTCCAGGCACTGTCTTTGCTGAAGTGCCGGAAAGCAAAGTTGTTTAGCATTTGAAAACATTTGTCTTTGTTAACAGAACGAGTTACAGGTCCCTTCGGATTAATGTTCTCATAGAAGAATGGACCATATGATCATATCTACTGTGAAACCACACCAAACAGTTATCTTTGGTGAATGCAAAGGAATTTGCTTGAATGCTCTTGGTGACTTGTTATCCCAAATTCGGCAGTTCTGGGTATTTACAGTTCCATTCAGGTAAAAGTGGGCCTCGTTTCCCCATAAGACTTTCCAGGGCCAAGCATCATCCAACTCCATTCTGGCAAGAAAAGTGAGAGCAAAAGTCAATCGGTTATCATGGTCGGTGTGATGTAACTCTTGTACACGGCTGATCTTGTACGGATAGAAGAGGTTAATCTTTCGTAGGATTTTCCATACTGAACAATAAGGCATATCCAGATTCCGAGCTATCCCACGAGCGCTGGAAGTGGTAGCAATATTGTCTGGTGCTCTGTCGACAATCGCCGTTGCCACTTCTTCGATTGTACCCTGTGATACGGGTTTTCGTCCTCTGCCTGACTGAACATTTAGAGAACCTGTTTTCTCAAACTTCTCAACCATTGCTTTTAAACCATTAACTGACAAAGGACCGTTACCTTTACGCATTTTGTGTGGTTTCTAAAAGCACGAAGAGCGGCTATCACATTGCACTGTTGAGGTAAAAGAATTTGACTAGTAGAGCTCACTCGACTAGAGAAGGGGACATTATGCAAGATAACTTTCAGTGAAATATTTCACTGAAAATTATCTTGGATAATGTCCCCTTCTTTAGTCGCTTTAGTTAGCTTCTAACAATAGTACATTACCTTTTAAAGCCGAACAAGCTGGCACTGGGCCAAAAGATGTAACGTGAAATTTGAAATTTGAATAAAGAACTTCTTCTTCTGATGTTGCTTTCTTTGGGGCTCTGTAAGTGAAATTGCAGATAAAGAAACTTTAGCAGTGTTTATGTAAATTTTTAGCTTTTTATAAACTGTTACCATTTTGAGCTTGGATTAAATTGCTAAATTCGTTAAATAAACGATAATTTTATTTCAGTATTGATTCTTCATTTTTTGAAACTCTCTTTTTCGAATACACAGTGCCACACATTCCCCTGGCGGTGAGTTTCGTAACTAATTTTTTTTTTCGCAGAATCCTTCGTCCCCTGTCTTGTTTAATCTTTCTACAAAATTTGGTGCCAATCTCGCATTTAAATCACGCTACAGAACAATCTGAGTACCATCAGTTTAATTATGGCCACCTTGTATATGTGTGTAATGGCTCGGAAAATACACTGCACACAGAAGTCTGAAAATTTGGGTAAGGTTAGTCCAAGGAAAATCTTGATGCACCTGAGGCTAAAATTTTTATTTTTTGATAATTAGCAGTGGTATTAATTAAAAGCCACAATTAACAAATGCATTGCATGCACCATGGTGGCTGAAAACAGTGATCGCATTACTGGATCAATTGACAATACAACCTTTTAATAACTTAATTATAAATCAAAACATTAAATTTAATGTATTTTTGTGTTAGCAGAGAAAAAATGGAGGATGAAGTTTTTTGGACAGCCATTAAGAATAAGGAAAAACAGATAACATGTTCTTCATTTTTGAACTTTTACATTTTAAAACCTGCAATCAGTTTGAAAAAAATATTAATATTAACCCTTTTAAAAAGGTTAAAATTCGTGAATCTGTTTTCTACCTCCTGACGAAGCTAACACTGGATTCCTTTTCAGATATACTGATTTTTAAAACATCCTCTTAAAATTAAGACCTTTTTTTAAACAGTGCAATTAGTTTTCAAAAATATCAATTTCGATCCTTTTAAAAAAATTTGCGACTGCAGGTCACTTTACGCCACCTGGAGAGATTTTTTCTATGCTAAAACTAACTAAACATTAGTATTTTGACACAATTTTTTACTCATTTTTACTATTAAAAAAATAATAAAATCTGTCAAAATTTTTACCAGAATGCAAAAATGTTTGCAGTTTTGGCACGGCTTCTGCTGATATTCTCATTACTATATATGCATATTTTTTCACGAAATTTGTATACAGGCTTGGAAACAGTTATATTTTTAACTGATAACTATTATAAAGACATTGGATGAAAATAACTATTTTTCTTATTTTAAAGAACTTGAAGCAAAAAAATATATATATAAATAAAGAAAAACGCAACAAGAAAACTTTTCTTTTACAACTAGATATGATCCTATTCTGTAACCAAAAGTTAGAAGAAAGCACTATTTTGCTTCCGAAAGCAGTAGGGATCTTATCTCTAAGATTGTTTCGATATATTTTCATTTGAAAAAATATATATATATAAAATTGATGGCATACACTACAAAAGGAAGTGAGGAGCCCCAGCATTAGGATCGTTTAGAAAGATTTTTGGTTTAAATACATAAAATCATTCAACATTGATTTTAAGTGAATTTAAGGTTATTATCACAGTCCCAGGCAAAGCCGAAAGGGCTAGCTAGTAGTAAATAAAGGAATATAAATACATATCAATATAAATATAGAAGAATATTTGAAATTTTTCATTAATTTTTAAAAACACAGATTAAGAAAAACCAAATTGCCTCATAAGTTTGAAAAACCACTCATCCATTGCTTTGAAGTAACAAAGGATGATAGATAAATATTGTGAGGTTAAAAGCCAGGAGAAACTTGAAACTCCTTAGGTAGGGTATTTTATTGCTATTCAGTGAGACCAAAACCAATTACACAAGCTATTAATTACAGTCTATAATGAAAAATAAAATTTATATACATATAGACAAAATTAAAATAAATAAAAGCTGCAGTATATTCTGCTTCATTAGGACAGCCATTTAATTGTGACAAAGTATCCAAATATAATAAATTATAACACCTTGTAATAGTATATTACTTTTAAATGCTAAAGGTGTAAAATTAACAACTATAATATAAATTAAAATAACTTTTATTAGTTGTTTTACATGTTTCGACTCTTTCCGAGTCATTTTCAAAAACAAAATGAGAATATTCTAAAGCTGCATGGGCTTTGAGGTTATTATTTTCATGTATTTTTTTTAAAATTACGCACGTTATCTATTATTTTTTACTTGATTGTTTATTTTCATATCTTTGACCATGGAAACTGTGGCTAGAATTTTCTATGGTCAAAGATATGAAAATAAACAATCAAGTAAAAAATAATAGATAACGTGCGTAATTTTAAAAAAAGTACATGAAAATAATAACCTCAAAGCCCGTGAAGCTTTAGAATATTCTCATTTTGTTTTTGAAAATGGCTCAGAAAGAGTCGAAACATGTAAAACAACTGATAAATGTTATTTTAATTTATATTATAATTGTTAATTTTACACCTTTAGCATTTAAAAGTAATATAAGTATCCAAAGCAAAATTGAAAACTATCGTTACTTCTGATAAGTTGTGCTAGAATGGATGTGTTTCAATTAAACATAATCTACAGAACCTTGTTTTATAAGTAGACAACAAGATCTGTCCAACTATATTTAAATACTAAGAAACAAAGGTACCTGATAAATATGGCACAATTTGAATAACATAAGTTAACCAAAGAACGAATTTAAAGAATTCAAGGCAGATGAACATAAAACATAGAAACATTTCATGTGTGAGGACAAAAAATGTCTCTTTATTAAACATTAAATGATATTTTATGTATTATGTATTTATTAAAAGTTACCAACTTTTTAAAAATATTGAGCATGTTGTTTGATATTTAACTTTCTTACATAATTTAACCATTCTAGTTTAGCAGATGAAAGGTTAAAAAAGTGCATATCTCATTTCACACATTTAATAAAATTCCCACAAATTAGCTTTTGTCGCAATTATGATATATAAACATTAGAATAAATGCTTATATAAATGATGCCACAACTTGAAAACAAGGAACTTAAAACATAACAACATGCATCAGTAGTGACAAAAGTGTAAAAAAATATTTTAAATCTGATTTTTTTTAATTAGAAAAAGATAATTTTGATTTGAATAAGATTTTTATGTTGTTTTTTAACTTTAATTAATAAAATTATAATTAGTAATTACAGAAATTATAAAAAGTACAAATTATAATTTCATTAGTAGTCATACAATAATGTTACGTACATGAATACTTTGTAACAATTATGTAAAACTATATTAAATACTACTCATACTTACATTTCTTAAAATTCATAATAACTGCATTTAATATTAAATTGTTAACACTGCTTAAAATTAATATTTCTTAAACAATTAACTCTAATAAAAAAATATACACTTTTACACCTTAATTATTAAAATGACAATCAATAATTTAGTATTCTTTTTAGAAAGAAAGAGGGGGGGGCACTAGTTCAGCAAAAGCACATTAGTTCAGCAGAAGAGAGCATTATATCATGAGGAAATATATTAGTAATATGTTTAGTAATGATATGAAAACGATATAAATTTTTCAATATGACAAATAAAGTAATATTACTTTTTAGTGATTTTACGAAATACAAATTGAAATTTACAATGCAATTTAATAATTTACCGTTTTCTCTACAAAATAAAGTTTAAAATTTATTTCAAAGTCTTCGGCACACAGATTTAGAAATACTGTGGTATGTGGAAGTTATTTACAAGAAAATGTCTGGGTACAACTAAAGATGAATTTCACTATTTTTTTAAAAAGCAGTGTTCATTTTGACAATTTTAAAAATGTTGGTGTGCTGCACCCTTAAAAAATGGCTTAGAGGGAACGGTAAGTAATTACAGAATTAATAAAACTGCAAATAAGTAATTTCATTAACTAGTAGCACAAATAAGAAAACAACACATATAATTTTCAGCTCGTTTTTTATTTGTACTGTTAAAAATTACTGTTAATCACATAAACCTAAACTTACACTGTATGATAACCAAGAAAATTATGAAAATTAGTTAAACCGATTCATACACACATACAGAGTAAATATAAGAACAGACAGTTATATCTGAAATGCTCAGAGTATTAAATAGAGGCATTATTATCACTCAGTTCAAAAGGAAAAAAACATTTATTCAACTTTTATTGAAGAAGCTTTTTCTGTGCTTAACATTTTAAACACAATTAGTTTTTTTATACATTCTTTTACAACATCTGTTGAGCAAATGTCATTTTTTTTAGTCTTCCTTAGCTCCAATTTGGTATAAATTTATAATTGTCAAAGTAGAATGATAAAATAAAATACTGGCAATTTATTATTTTGCTTGCAGAAATTTATTCTGGCTATTTATGATTTTGCTTGCAGAAATTTATTCTGGCTATTTATGATTTTGCTTGCAGAAATTTATAATACTTTCTATGTTTATTTTATATAAAAAATGGATAATTTGATTTCTTAAAGTAAATTATGGCATTGCAAATGTTATTAGATTTAAATACCATTTTTAAATAAAATGCTTTTTATGCCAGCAAAAACTTACTTTTTACAAACTTACTGCATGTTTTACAAGCATGAGCAATTTAGCTTAGAAACAATTATTTACAGATTTAATTATATGTAATACAAAATACCCTTAGAAACTTTCCAAATTATGTGCATGTTAGATGTTAATAATTTTTATGTCATTTTAAACATTTGGAAAATTTATGATTTTAATCAGTGAGTTAAAACAATCAGTTGATTAAAATAATGATGATGATATTATCACTGTGTTAAATCATCCAAATAAAATCGTTAAGACCCTAGTAGTGACATCATAAATAAACTAGAGGTTACTTTCTTTACTTAAACACCTGACAAGAAAAGCATTATGTAGCTACATTTTTGTATATTTTAAAACCTCATCAGACTGTCGTCCTCTTATGAAATAACAATCAATGCATTGTACACACAAGCAATATTTTTAATTTGAATATACACAACATAACATATGTCACATTGTTATATAAATGAGTAGCATAAAATTAATTTTTTTTCATTAACCACAGCTTCTTTTTGGTTACAGTTTATGTTTGGCAAGATATCACATGCACTCAAGGCAAACTTATGCCAAGGCACTTATAAATAAAGGAGAAACTACTAAAGTTAGTTGACATCGAGCCTCAAATTTATACAGCATTGGTGAGCACTTTGATTACGCTTTTCAGAGAATTTCTTGTTGCCTAGCTCTTACATAAAAGGTTTCTCACCAGTATGAATTAAGAGGTGTTTGCTTAAATGATGTTTTTGAGTGAATTTCTTGTTACATATCTCACACACAAAAGGTTTCTCACCAGTATGGATTAACAAATGCTTGTTTAAATTACATTTAAGAGAGAATTTCTTGTTGCATACATCACATACGAAAGGTTTTTCACCCGTATGAATCAGCAGATGCCTGTTTAAATTAACTTTTTCAGAGAATATCTTGTTGCATATCTCACACACAAAAGGTCTCTCACCAGTATGAATCAGCAGATGCCTGTTTAAATTACCGTTTTGAGAGAAATTTTTGTTGCATATCTCACACACAAAAGGTTTCTCACCAATATGAATTAACAGGTGTTGGCTTAAATAATGTCTTTGAGTGAATTTCTGGTTGCATATCTTACACACAAAAGATTTCTCACCAGTATGGATTAAGAAATGGCTGTTTAAATTACTCTTAAGAGAACATTTCTTGTTGCATATATCACAGACAAAAGGTTTATCACCCGTATGAATCAGCAGATGCCTGTTTAAATCACCCTTCGCCGAGAATTTCTTGTTGCATATTTCACACACAAAAGGTTTCTCACCCCTATGAATCAGTAGATGCCTGTTTAAACCACTCTTTTGAGAAAATTTCTTATTGCATTTCTCACAGACGAAAGGTGTCTCCCCAGTATGAATCAGAAGATGCCTCTTTAAATCACACTTATCCGAGAAGTGCTTGTTGCATACATCACAAACAAATGATTTTTCTTGGTACAAGTTAGAAGATCCTTCTTCAGGGTGCTCTTGTAAAGAAATGCTTTGTTCCATATTTCATACTATAAATACTTTTGTCTGCTTTGAATGATATGAAGGATATCAGAGTGCCTTTTCTGTTTAACTACCTTTATGGCTTCATGTGTCAGCAATAAATAAAACTATGTTAATCTATCATATTTTATAATTAAACAATAACATATTTAACTGCAAATGCGTTTTTCGTGATAAATTAAAATCACTGTAGAAAACTTAATTCAAATAAATTTTATAACATAGTATGGAAAACTATACTATATTTCCAAAACTCGTGGAATAAGAAAAAGTCATAAATAACAACTTCTCATTAAAAAACAAATTAATCAATGGGCATAAACAGCATAAAATTGACTGAAGAGTAAAACAGTAGAACTCTCTCTGAGAAAACTGAACATGCCAATTCATTATAGTGACATTGAGACACTACAAAAGAACTGTAATCGAGGATTTTAGGGACATCAGACAGAGGGGGGCAGATGAAATGTCATGTGGTTCATAGACATTGATAACAATTTTAAATCACACATTTGCAATGCAGAAGGTTGAGTAATAATATCCAATCCAGATGTCACACTGAGACTCAACAGTGAAACTGACAAATATATTCAGTTAGGCATATGAAGCAGTTTAATACATATCCTTTAACAAAGCTAAGGGCCTTCTTTGTTGTATCCACTGGAAGAATGGTTATCGAAGTAAGCTGCCTACCTGTGGTGGTCTGCATTCGATTGGTAGATCAGCCATTGATGTGCCACTCATCTTCAGGATTCATTCACATTTCTTTAAATAAAAATCTAGGACATTACAACAAGAAAAATCTTTAGGACCTAAAATTGAGTAAACTATTGTATTATAATATGAACTTTTTAATACAGGGTTTCATTTAACAAATACTTCTTTTAAACATTCAAATGGTAAATAGGGGGGGGGGGGTTGGCATGTGACAGTAGAAATTTAGAAGACTATTACTACAGTTATGTCAAAATAACAAATACGACAGTTAGTGTGCAGGAGGGGAAGAATCCTAAGTTCTGGAAAGATGAATTAAGATAATGATTTAACTATATTGTCACTACAACAAAATATTGTGGGATGGGTACAGTTTGATTAGATTATTGTTTATCTTAACAATATAGGGTTTCAAATAGAGCAGTAAAATAATTAAATATTAAAGAGCTTCAACATTTTCTACTTTGTGTACTTTGTACAGGGGAAGGAAAAGGGGAAAGCAGAAAATTTTGGGGAGAGACAAAAAGGGGGAATTTAGATGAGCGAGTATTTATTGTTACTATAAACAAACAAACAAAATAGAAAAATGTAAAAAAAATTCAAAATTTTTAACAATTTTAAACTTTGTAAGCTGAGGAGCTAGGGAAAATGAGACAAGTGGAATTTTTTTGGGGAGAGAAAGAGGTTGATTAGATGATTGCTTAGTTATTTATCATTATGAAAGATTACAATTGGGGCTGAAAAAAAAGTGAAAAGTGAAAGAGTTTTAATGTTTTGCACGGTAGGAAAGAAGAGCATAGGGGGCAGACAATTTCATGTGTGGAGATTTTAAATGTTTTTTTATAGTTATTGTTACAACAAAGTAACAAATAGAGGAAAGAAAGTAAAAAAAAAAATAAACAGGCGACTTTTAACTTTGTGAGCTGGTGGAGGGGGGGGAGAAATGGGGACAAGCAGATATTTTATGGGGGTACGAAGTTTATTGGATAATTAATTATTTATTGTTAATAAAGATTTATAAATAGGACATAACACAGGTTAAATATTTAAGAAATTTAAAGATTTGTATTTTGTGTGCTAGGAAAAAATGATGGGCAAACAGGGAAGCGTTAATTTTGAATTGAGTAAACTATTGAATTATAATATGAACTTTTTAATACAGGGTTTAATTTAGCAAATACTTCTTTTAAACATTCAAATGGTAAATAGGGGGGGGGGGGGTTGGCATGTGACAGTAGAAATTTAGAAGACTATTACTACAGTTATGTCAAAATAACAAATACGACAGTTAGTGTGCAGGAGGGAAAGGAAAGGAGGGGAAGAATCCTAAGTTCTGGAAACATGAATTAAGATAATGATTTAACTATATTGTCACTACAACAAAATATTGTGGGATGGGTACAGTTTGATTAGATTATTGTTTATCTTAACAATATAGGGTTTCAAATAGAGCAGTAAAATAATTAAATATTAAAGAGCTTCAACATTTTCTACTTTGTGTACTTTGTACAGGGGAAGGAAAAGGGGAAAGCAGAAAATTTTGGGGAGAGACAAAAAGGGGGAATTTAGATGAGCGAGTATTTATTGTTACTATAAACAAACAAACAAAATAGAAAAATGTAAAAAAAAATTCAAAATTTTTAACAATTTTAAACTTTGTAAGCTGAGGAGGTAGGGAAAATGAGACAAGTGGAATTTTTTTGGGGAGAGAAAGAGGTTGATTAGATGATTGCTTAGTTATTTATCATTATGAAAGATTACAATTGGGGCTGAAAAAAAAGTGAAAAGTGAAAGAGTTTTAAAGTTTTGCACGGTAGGAAAGAAGAGCATAGGGGGCAGACAATTTCATGTGTGGAGATTTTAAATGTTTTTTTTATATTTATTGTTACAACAAAGTAACAAATAGAGGAAAGAAAGTAAAAAATAAAAATAAACAGGCGACTTTTAACTTTGTGAGCTGGTGGAGGGGGGGGGGAAATGGGGACAAGCAGATATTTTATGGGGGTAAGAAGTTTATTGGATAATTAATTATTTATTGTTAATAAAGATTTATAAATAGGACATAACACAGGTTAAATATTTAAGAAATTTAAAGATTTGTATTTTGTGTGCTAGGAAAAAATGGTGGGCAAACAGGGAAGCATTAATTTTGAATGGGGGGATTTTCGATGGTTAATTATTTAATTTAATGCTACAATAAAGTAACACAGTAGAAAAATTAGAAAAATACAAAGGTTTTTAATGATTTTTAAGATTGTGTGCTGAGAGGGACGGCAAAAGTGGAGAAAGATTTTTTTATTGGAAGGGGTTAATAGGTAACATATTATTTACCTTACATACGATTTACAACTGGGGAAAAAATAAAATTTATGTGATTTATAGACTTTAAATTTTTTGTGCATGGTAAGAGGTGAGAGAGAAGATTAAACGTCAATTTCGGTGGAGGGGGTGGGGGTAGAGAAAATTATATGATGGATTATTTATTGTTACAGCAAAGTATTAGACAGAGCAGAAACATTTAAAAGAAAACAACAGCTTTTTAAAGTTTTACACTTTATATGCTGAGGAGGCAAAACGGGGAAAAAGAATTTTTCAGGGTTAAGTTTATTAGATGACTTATTTAATTATCTTACTAAAGGTTGCAAATAAGGCAAAAAAAAAGCTACGGAGATTTAAAGACTTCAAATTTTGTATGCTCGGTAAAAGGAGCAGAGCAAAAAGGAAACACTTCGAGGAAAGAAGAAATTTTTAAGATTTATTATTTATTGTTGCAATAAAAAAACAGAAAAAGTGTTGAAAAAATTCGACAAAGATTTCGAAGTTGTCTTCTTCGATATCTGAGTTTTAAAGATTTTAAACTTTGGGTACTATGTCGGCAAAATAAAAAGAGTAAGTGGAATTTTGGAAGAAGGAAATTTAAATGATTTTTTTTTTAAATCCGAAATTTACTGAAACACAGATTTTTACTCCTAATTAAAATATAATTTAATAGAAAAAGGCAGGACTTTTTAAAGGTTTTGCATAAAAATAAGTATTTTAAAGGACTAAAATTTATTTTTGAGTCGTTTAAGGACTTTCAGGGACTGTACAAAACCCTATTTCTTATTATATGACGCAACGTCTTTGGGAAATATACTGTATTCACATGCTCCCCCCTCGATATAAAATCGTTCAATGCCTGATCCTCTAGTTATAGGGGGCCTCAAAATGCATTTTGTGCACTCTAAAAAAATACACATTAAATGAAATTTTTATTTTACATTTGGCATTAAAAATGAATTTCACATGTTTGTCATCACTGAACAATCTCAGTATTTACAAATGAGTTTTAAAAATCTATGAAATTCCTGAAAACTACACATTACATCAAACATGCATATGCAAATAATTTAAGTCATTAAGATTCCAATTAGCATCACAGAGACAAATAACTCATTTTGTTTCATATAAAACATTGGGAGTAATAAGGTTGTATATTGTGGTTGCAATGTATTACTTTTTTAACTAGACATTTAACTAAACACTTTCAGAAGAGGGCCCTCAAATAGTATGTGTCCCAGTAACCTACATCGCTGGCTCCGAAATTAATAGAGGCTATTTTTTATATTTAATGATGTTTTTAAAAACAATCTACTTTGTGTTACTGAATTAATTTTTGTTCGTTAATGCATAAGATTGGCAGATGCTCTTATTCATAAACTGTCAAATATAATAGCTTTTTCTATTTTTCAAAAAAGACAGAGACTCTTACAGAAAATGTTATCAAAGTTGATATTTTGAACTAAATTTCCAGACATGGAAGCCTGGCAGAAGCATTGAATTAATCCAATTATTTCAACTCTGATCGTGAAAATGATTTTTATTGCAAACTGTGCCAAACATTGTAATTTGCAATTTATGGAACATAAATAACTTTTCTATTATTATTATTTAACCGTAACCTCACAAAATATTTTAATTTGTTATTTTTCAAATCAAAAGTATTTTTTATTAAGTTATAACTTACCTTAGCTAGTGATGCTGAGATGGATTTTACCATTTGGCAATTACCAAATGATAAGAAAGCTGCAATAAAATTGTTTCAAGAATTTGTATTTCTATATAAAAAAGGTTTTCTTAAAAAACATTAAATGAAAGCATGGATGAGTTCTGGATTTCATCTGCAATAGAGATGTATCTTACGATGATGATGAGAAAGCATAGGAATATAGAAAACAGAGTTTGAAACATTGCGGTTGTCTTTTCTTAGTGCTTTGAGATTTATTTATTTATGGTGCTAAGAGTTGAGATCGATTGAGTTTTGTGAGCTGCAACTCGAAATGAACCACAGAACGACAGGGACTGGAATAACTAGTTGAAAGAAGTCTGTGCCAATGCTTTGTGTTCACAACCAAATAGGAAAAATCGGTGACCTAATAAAATTATAGGAGTAGATGAAAGTTTATTTACCAGAAAAAAAGCAATGTAGTATATATTCTTTCTCCTCCATGGGTATTAGGGGATCTATGTCGTGAAACACAGGGATGTTTCCTTACTCCTATTCCTGATCATACAGCTAAAAGTTTAAAGACGACGATAGAAAGCAATGTAGCTGATGGAAGTATTATTTACACAGATTGGTGGAGAGGATATAAAACAGATGAACTGCGCCAATACCAACTAAACATTGATATTATATCTGCAACACTTGGTGACCAGTATTTATTTTGGCTTTTTCCCATTAAAACACTCCATCCTTGGTTTAGAGCATTGCTACTCAGGGTTCTCGTTAGTTAAGTTGTATCTGTCAATCAAGATTGTCTACACCCCCTCCCCCCAAATCATAACTTTCTTAATTATGGTCAGATTTGAACTGACTTTGTACAAGAATAATGAAATTATATTTGCAACTCTTTGGTAACCACTATTATGAACAATAATAAAAAAATTCAACATTTTCCAGTTAAAACATTCCATCCTTGGTTCAGAGCCACGCTACTCAGGTTTCTCGTTTTTTAAGTTGTATCTGTAACAATTCTCTCCTACAACTCCCACACAATAATCAAAAATGTAATATCTCTGGCCTAGTGCAAAACTTTAATAATATTTTTTCTATTTTACTGTCAAAAAATTGCTGAAAAAAGCATTGACATTTATAGGATTTTTTTTTTCTTTCCAGAATAATATAACCATCACAATGTGTTATATTTTTATGATAAACGAATAAATTTAAATCATTTATAAATAATAATAATGTTTAAAAAAATATCTAAAATGATAAAAATTTTTATTGTATTGTTATAGAGTATTCCTGGCAGATGTCAGGTATCACCATCTATTTATGAAAATGAGTATGAAAGTTTTTTTTTTATATTTCAAAGTCATTCTTTTAAAATAACCCTAATAATAATATTATTATTAAAAGTCTTCAAAATGCTTTCAAATTTCTAATCATGATTTAATAAGGAGGGGGGAGGGTGGTGCTTTAAAATCATTAGTAAGTATTTAAATAAGATCAAAGAATCCAGTAAGTTTCTTTTAATAAAATAATATGGAAATTTTGAGAATAAAGAACAAATGTTACAAATAAGCCTAATAATAATGTCATGGGCAAAATAAGAAAACAACCTATATTTCATTAATAGAATTACCACTTAAAGATTATTTTCATAATTATTTAACTAGAAATATCAACATCATAGAATTATTTGATGCTTATATGTGGTTGTGCCATCTATTGGTGAAAAAAGTGACAGATATTTTATTACTATTTCACAGTATAATATATTAAATAATAATTAATCAGTAGTGAATAAATAAAATATTTTAAAATGTTTTCAGGTTTATGATTACGGTTTAATAAAAAGAAGTTAAATGATTAAATATATTGTCCAAGTAACCATCTTTTTTCATTTAAAACATATACTTTTTTTTTTTTTTATAAGAGCTCAACTTGTATTTTTCAGATACTTAATAAATAAAAGATTAAATAACTAAAATAATTATAGTTAAATAATCTATCATTTTAAACTCTGAAGAAGAAAGTTATTATGATACATTTTAATATATACAGGGAGAGGAAAAATATTAGAGGTGATGAAAAAAAAATCATAATCTTGTCTTCATTGAAACATTTTTCAATAATTTAATTTCTTTGTTTATAGTCATAGACTCATCACGGATTTGGAGTATTCAACTGTACAGATCATTTTTTTTTTTTTTTTTGCAAACAGTGGGTTTTGATGACTTACAAAAATTATATGTTTATTAAAATATATACATTATATATATATTACTTTTTCCACGCCTATGCAGTTTTGTAACATATTCCAGATAAGTCCATATGAAAAGAAAAATCTCTTCATATGTTGCAAATGTTCTATTGAAAACAGAATAGGGAAGATGATAATATTTGTAGAGATTTTGATACATCTAAGTTTAGAACAAAATCTAAAGTTCAGAATCTCTGGAACTTTACCATGTCTGAATTTCAGATATTTCTGAATTTTGGGTCATTAAAAATATCGCTTTCTTGATAAAAAGAAAAATTTATTTTGCTACTTAAAACACAAAATATGATCTTCATATATTAAAAATTGCATATTACAGTTATTAATACTAAATTAAACAACCCTTTTCAGTAAATGAATCATAACAAAATAGAAAGTAAAACAAAAACATTTATTTAAGGGAACATACAATTTAAGAACAAATTGTAACTCACTTAACTATTAAACATTTCAGTTAATGTGCACTGCTGTATTAATTTAGGTTTCTCATTCTGTGCATAGAACTATTATTAAATTGTGCATCGTTAAGTTTATTTCTCTACATTATTACATCTGAAATCTGTCAATTAATTTCTTAATAATAATAAGAGTGAGGAAAAAAAACCCAAACATGTCAGTGTCTTAGCCGATAATCAAGCTAAAATGAAATGTTTAATTTCCAATTCCTTCCCAGATCCCCATGTTTCTATTTTTAGACTGAAGATTGATGTAAGAATTAGCACAGCGAACACAGCCCTTTACCATCCCCCCCCCCCCTCTCCAATAAAGATTTCACACATTTCTTAAACTTTTGATAAAATTCTACAAAATTGTCACTGTTTCATGCAATATAACTTTTAAGCATTTCTATATTTTACTGTACTGTACAGTTCCTTCTTTGTAACAGGCCTACTGTACAAGAAGCAACATGGTAGGTAGGTACCAATACACCATATTATCATTATGTCTTATGCTAAAATTAATTCGAACGAATTTTGTTTAGAAACTAAAGTAACACTGTACTCACTAGATGAAATGTCGGTTGTTTTAAGGTACCTACCTCTTGATAATGGATATAATCATTGTGCACAATTTAACACTGTGTTCACTTTTATCATGTATAACATCAATTCATTCTGAAACAAGGAATCACTCTCAGTAATGTATCAATGTCTTAAAACTAGATGAGTATAATCAGTAATTAGATATTCAGATTATCAGTATATAAATTCCATTAAAAAGAAAGTCTAAAAAACTTTTCAATGTGCACAAACATTTTATGTCTTAAGGAGGCAGTTAAAAAAAATCATTAACAAAAACAAAGTGTAATTTATGCATCGAAAGTATCTCTTATTCATATACATACAGATATTTAAAAAAGTAAAAATGCACTGTATGGCCACAGAGTTGAAATCTTGAAATTACTGCAAGTATGAGATTAAAATAGATGAATATTACACAAAAACATTACTAATAAAATACGATAAATATATACGCATACAAATCATACTTTTAAATAACTTACTTTAAAACAAAATGTTGTTTCAATGATGATCAGTATGTCTAACTGAACTGCATTACAATCCTTTCATTTATTAATATTTCTTTGCTTTGCCAAGAATCAAAAGAGAAATAAAGTTAATCAGATAAAGAAATAGTATTTTAACAATTAAAATAATAAAAATACCACGTGAAAGTTGAGATATAACACGCAGATAGAAAATTATGTAAACAGCTAGTCAACACCATTTTACGATTAATTTTACCATAGACGCGATTATATGGGAAAACGTTTCGATTAAAGATCCTAGTTCGATTAATAATGCCTTTTATTCTTGCAAAAAATATCAGATACCTGTCATCCTAAGAAAATTTCAGAAATTTGTTTTTTGTGTGATGCACATTAAGTTTTAACATGAACGAGAAAGGGTTGCATTCATAACCGAAATATAAAATAGCACAACATAAAGAAAATGCCAAAATACACTTTTATTTCGATTATTCGTTCGATTTAATATAAAATCATTTTTTGTTATATTCCTGGATTATATACATATAGAGCATAGAGCTTTACTGAAGTGTTTCAACAACTTTATGCGATTTTCTGCCTTGGAAATCATACTAAGATATTAGATTAATTCTCACAGTAAAAAAAAAAATAATAATAATAAGTTGGACAGTTATTGGGGACCCTAAAATGAGCGACATTCCACATAATGCGCTTGCGTATGGACAGAGGGTCACATGACATTTTTTCAGGCAACCTCTGGCATCTTGGCAGCATAGATTGGCTTGGCATAATTTATTTTTCTACAATACAAGTAACCCTTTGAACGCATTAAGTTGGCGATCAGGGAGATATAAATAGAGGTATTCTATTACCATGTTGGCGATATCCCATTCTCATTCATTTCCCTGATTTCCTTAGTAGGTAGCGTTGTTTTTTAGCGTTCCTTGTTGCCTCGTTCCTCTGTTTTTGCTTTGAAAATGTAGCAATTCGAAAAAAGTAAGTTTTAAAATATTTATTATTTATGATAGTAGTTTATAATTCTACTTATAAGGTTTTCTGTTGAAAAAATGTATTTCCTATACTTATACATCGGTTGAAATGATAGGTGCATAAGGAAAAAAAATGGCTAATCGCGGTTCATTATTGTATACTTTTAATGAGTGACTAGTTTTGTTTGACCTTTATTGCATTTCTTACTAAGATTGCTGGTTCTCAGTTTAATACATGCGTAAATATTTGACCCTGTAGAAATTCATGTATCTGTCAAATATGAAAATTCAGCATTTTATAAATGCTACATTTTTTTTCCAAAAAATAAAAAATCAAACGTGATTATTTAGTAGAGTGCACCTTTTTAAAGCAATTTTTTACATATTTTATAAATGCTGCATTTTTTGTGTACCTTTTTAAAGCAATTTTTAAATTAAAAAAAATAATTTGCATGATTAAGATTAATATTATAGTATCTGAGCGTCACTTTAAAAATAAGCATGGATTATAGTTCTAATAAACTATTTTATGAAATATTGTGTTCTTTCAAACTTTTATATTGTTTTCTTTTTCCTTTTTAGTAACAATTCCTGCCTACCACCATTGCAAGCATCAGCACCAGCAACTCACAGCATATTAATTGAATGAGTATTGTCTTTGCTATATGGTCTGATAGTATTTCATGTCGTATCATTGATAATACTTGCTCAATTATACACCTAATTCTATTCTCAATACATCCTGATTCAATGTAGCCTGTAAAAATGGAGGGTTTGGAATAAATAGTGAAGAATGGAATCAACATTCTACTTCAGCATAAAAGGTATAATTTTGTTTAATGTTATTGTTGATTAAACAATCTGTTATTTCAAGTTTCTCTTTTAAAATTTAAAAAAAATCTGTGAAATTTACGTGAAAAACCCCAGCATTTCATCGAATACTTTGAGTCGCTATTTTGTTTTGTCTTGTTTCTAAACAATATTTACAATTAATTAAAAATACCTAAGGAGTGTTGTTCACTTTTCAAAGAATTTAAGCCAAAAATACATCATTCTTCATTTTCAGAGATTTCTTTGTTGTAATACAAAATGTTAGAATGATGCTTATCATTTTGTTAAATGTTTTGGTGTAAAACCATTAATTAATATATGAATAAAATGCCTTGCCTTTAGCTGATTATATCGTGTTGTTCTGCTAATGACCTTTAAAAACAAAGGTAAATATAGATATATAGAGTAGATGTACCAGTAATGGGCAACCCTTCAAAGTTTTTGGTTTATAAAAAAAATAACCAATAAAAATTTAGCTCTTTGTTTATTTTTTTCGCAACTTCCCCTTGCATGTTTTATAATCTATGTTACTGTTGACACTATTAACCAAACCAATCAGTTGGCAGAAAATGTTTCACAGTTCCACTGTTTTGCAGTGAAAATCTTAATGAACATGCTAAGAGCTATTTCAATTATTTATATCTTCATTTGGCTTCAATTATTTATATCTTTTTTATTTTCTTGCAAAAATTATATGCTTTTACTTTGATAGTGATAGAAAACTTTTAATTTTATATACTAACAGTCATTTACAATATTTTATTTATTTGTAAAGTTTTAGGACCCGTGTCTATTGCTGAAATGCTTAATTAGTTGATTTCCAGTAATGGACATCCCCATGTGGATATTTCTAAAAGTGCAATTTCTGTAATAGTGCTTAAAATCTTTAAATTTAATGGAACAGCTACTCGAATTTGGATTTTTAAATTATACTTACCAGAATGTATTATATATATATATATAGCTGCTTTTAATTAATTTCATGTAATTAATAAAATTTTTAATGTTGCAATGAAATTAAGGTTTTTTTATAAAAAAAAACATAACTTGCATATTTAATAATCTGGCAATAAATCAAACCAGTCAGAAAACAATGTTTGAGAGCATAGGAACAGGAGAAGCTCATGGTGATCAAGCCCTCCCCATTTAAATAAAGACAATTTTTTAAGTCTCACAAGTTTTAAAATTTTATCACTTTCTATCTTACATGTTTCATTATTCAAATCTGCACATTAAAAAAGTGTAATATTAATTAAATTTATATTAGTAGTAATGAAATTAGTAAATCGGCAGATCAGGTGCCTCAAATGTCAATTGTACAGTTTTATTTTGAAACCATTTTATTTGGTATTTAAAACATTCAATGCAGGGTTGTTAAATGCCCGTTTTTTTTTCAGAAAAAACCTAACCCTTTGGGTTTTATCTGGGTTTTTTGGGTTTTATCAGGGTTTTTTATGTGAAAAGAGGTGGTTCAGAATGTTTTTAAAAAAATGTACTTACTACTAAATACAATTTAAAGTAACTAATTGATCACAAAAATATATAAATCAATGACAATAATCAAAATTATGCTTTGCTTTTAGATAAATTGATTATTAGTAATAGTTTTAACAATGAAATTATCATTAAAGTACTATACTAATACCAGTGCTGAATCAGAACTTTTAAACTAATATTTTGTTAAGGATAAAGTATCTTTATTCATTTTAATTGAAGTGATTGCCTATATGTAATAAATATTTTCTCTAGAAAAAAATCATTCTGAAACATATTGATTAATGATGGATTGCAAGATTTTTTTTTTCTTTTTGAGTTGTTTGCATTCCAAAATGTGTTGCTATATTCTTTCTTAGGCACAGTAAGTAACATTTCCTCAGCCCAAGGTAAATAGGAAATTTCGGTTTTCCCTTAGTTTATGTTGTTATTGAATTAAGTTGGGTGGTAGTTTATACTTAATTAATCAAAATTTTTTGCAATTGAAACTGGATATAACAAAATTTGCAGAACTGGAAAAAAAATATTTGCTGTAAAGTAAGTATTTTTTATTATAATTAATTAATAGAATAAATCAAATAATTCTACATGTCTACATCATTAAATTAGGATTCTCAGCATATGTGGTATTTTGTTACAAGTTTCAATTGTAGGATTATATATCAAAGTATCTATTTTAATGGGAAAAAAATTAGTGTTTGTGATAGCTACACATACTTATAGAAAATTAAGTTACAATTATTTGTTTTAAAAATTGTCATTGGGAGAATTAAGACATTTTTTTCCCTTGGGGTGGGGGCTGATAAACTTTACGACTGGTGTACTGACATTTAAAAATATATTACCTATGTAATTTAAAGTACAAATTTTGAAAAAACCCACCTGGGTTTTTTGGGTTGGCTTAAATCATAACAACCCTTATTCAACATGCAATATCATTTATTTCATATTTGTAATACTAATAACTAATTACTACGAGTAATATATCAAGTAGTTTAAAAAGTTAGGACTGTAACAAATAATGTGAATTATAATTTCAATGCATTAGTACTCTAAAACTTTTTTTTTTTTTACTAACACTTCCAAACATTATATTGTCTCGATAAATGTGATACTTTGAAATTTAATATTTTACCTAAAATAATTAAAATATTGATAGTGACAATAATTTAAGCCATGAATTGGATGATACAGTTTAGAACATGAATTCACTTCCTGAAAAAATTATTTTGAAAATATTTGGTTATTTCTCGCAGAATGAATTGTGTCAAATTGCACGGTTTGTGAAGTTTATTTATTGCTTTCATGTCCAAGTAGTAGACATAGCATATAGAGTTGTTGTTAAAGATCATGTGTTGTATTTGTTTTATTATTTATAGAATATTTCTTAGTAAAATACTGATTTTTAATCAACATATTATGTGCATTCTTTTGAAAGAAAATTGAATTTATAATTTGTGATAGCGTATAAAACAGAAATTATTCCATTAGTAACTCAGTACCAAGTCTAAGTCTAAATCACTCACCTAAATCAGTTTTTTTTAATTATTTAGACAATTAAAGACTGATATCCCATTTGTAAGCTTGAAAGTATTCCAAGAATAAGTTAATATCCTTTATTAAATCAATAAAAAAGTGCCAATTTTATTAAAATATTTTATGTAGTGTACATTTTTTAATTGCAGTTTTATTTATTGTATAGTTAAAGTATGAGTTATTT
The DNA here is from genome assembly GCA_963931845.1 of Maratus michaelseni. NCBI lineage: Eukaryota > Metazoa > Arthropoda > Arachnida > Araneae > Salticidae > Maratus > Maratus michaelseni. Next base: position 317,650,716 of record OZ007597.1, read on the forward strand.
CTATTCATAAATTTATGTATTTATATTATACAGCATCAAAATTTCTCTTTAAACTCTCTCCCTGTAAATTCTTTTTTTTTTTCCTTTTCAATATGTTTTCCAATTTTTCCCAATATTTTGTAATTATTTTTAGAGCAATTATTAATCTAAATTAAACAGCTAATTATAGAAACTAATGAAAAAGTGTATAACAAACACTTTCCAAATTTCAGAAAAAAAAATCGAACCTGATATATGTCTAAATAGTTTTGTGAAACAAAATTACCTCAGGATTCAGGATAGCATGTTAGTGAGATAGATGAATAAATAACTATTTAAATGTGACTGAAAAAAAAGAAGTTCTGAAAAAAAAGTTACATTGAAAATCTTTTAATGATTCAATAACATCATTGAGAGCATCACTGAAAGCAGGGGTGCCAGGTTTCTTATAGGTCATAAAAATATAATTTCAACCAGAAAAATTATTTAACAAAATATTTTTTTTTGTTTCTATGTGGTTATTTAATGATTGTTTTTACTAAATAAAGTTTCTGGTTTCATTTTATTTGAAAACAAACCCAGGTGGTTTGCAGGTATGAACTTGATAAATTATTGAGCCCATGATGAAATATAATGAAATACAATAAATTACATGTGAATTTCTTTAATTTCAGAAAAAAAAAATTTCAGAAAGCAGCAGCTTGTTTAAATTCGTGTATACTATGAGGTTTGCATTACCATTTGTGTCTATTTGGAGAACTTTTTTATGATGTTAAATTAAAAAAATGTCCATTCTTAATTGGTGCACACCAGTGTAAATTTGAAAATAGTTATACTTCATTTATACATTCACTGTGAGATATCTTAATGAAATTAATGTATGAATTATAAATATTTTATATTTTCCTACTTTCCAAGATAGTGTTATCTAAAAGCTCATTTTACAGTATCAAGTATACATACAAATAGGCATTTACAGTTTCTTTTCTTATTTTAGTGTGTGCAGAAGTTGGAACATGTTGGCAAAAAGGCCATTGCTGTGGAAAAAAGTGCATGTGGAATTTTCGTCATCTCATCAAAGTCAAAATAGAGTAGCAAGTAATTTTGTAAATGTTCTACTATCTTGTGTAACTCATATGGGATTAGATTTTAGGAATCGCGATGCTTGGACTCGGATATTAAATTTTGAAGAACTTTCTGCGAGTCTCAAAGAAAGATGCTCTGATCTCAAAGTTTTAATTGTGTATGGTGCTATATTATATGAAAGTCTTCCATCAGTTATAAATTTATGCACTCTGTTTTTGAAGAATGTGAAGAGTTTGGTTCTTTTTTATTCTATATTTCTTGACTATCCTTCAAGAGGTGCACGTGTTGGTACTTCTAAAATCAAAGTTTTAAATCTCTTTGGTTCTTATCTTGGACATTTCAATAAGCCTCTATTTTCAAAAATGCCACAACTGACAGAGTTACATTTAGCCCGTACGGATGTAGACAATTCCTGGTTTGAAAATAACTCATCATTCTTAAATCAGCTGCATGTCTTGGATCTGGGAGACACATCCATTGGTTCCAGAACATTTCAAATTATACAAACTGAAGCACCTAACCTCACATAGTTATACCTGTGTGGTACAGATGATCTAAAAGACTATGATTTAATTTTTTATAATTCAGTGTTCCTTCACCTGAAGACAATTTGTCTTAAATTTTGTGATGATGTTACATGTGAGGGTATTGTTTCCCTCATCCAGTCATGCCCATCTTTGCAAAATGTTTATGTTGATGAAGAAGTGCTCAAATCATGTTCAGTGCATCCTTTTTTTGATAATAAATGTAAATTAGAAATAGTGCAAGTTATTAATTGCTCTAGTCATAAGAAATTAAAATATATATAAGTAACAAGATATTCATAATACATTTGTTATCAGTATACTGTGCTTTAAATAATTTTTTTCATTAAAATTAATATATTCACATATTTTATTAAATCTATAGTATATAATGTAAAACTGTTTTAAGTTGTTGCAATTTTTATGTAATATCTATTCAATAAAACTTTTTTTGAGCAAAATCTGTGTTTTTTTTTTTATTATTATTATCATCATGCTGCAATTCAAATCTTCTTTATACGAGTGCAAAATAATTTTCATTATTGCATGCTTCAAAATTTCAGGTATTCTTATAAGCTAAAGAACTGAATATTCCCTTTTTATATAAATGTCATACATTCTTTCTTCATGTATAAAAGATTTTTAAATAACGATCTCCTTTTTTGTGCGATTTGAAAATCACATTAAAACCTTAATTTTGGCACTATTTCATAAAATGCATTGAGCTTTTATAAAAAGAATAAAATATTTCACAGTTGGGATTTTCTAATAAGAATATCTGCAAATTTTATGCCTTGGTGCATGTTCTTTACAAATGTGTCAGAAAGTAAAAAAAAAAAAAGTTTATTAATTCTTTGAACTGAGTATATTCTTACTCCAAGATAATTTCATGCAGCTATTTTTTCTCTAATTATTGTTAATAACATAATTCAAGAAATTGACTAATTTAAGAGATGATATAAACAAATATTCCTAGTCACATAAGAAAGAATTATTATTTTTATGTATGTATAACATAACTGAACAAATTATATTAGATTTGCTCAATTATGTTTTATTTACCATTTATCATTCCTAAATAACAACAAAGTTCATTTCCTATTCAGGTGCCAATGAATAAAATGTTTGTTGATGTTATTGCATAATGAAATGTATCTCATTAGATACAAATAATGTCTGATGATTACCCTTTCTGTGATTATTGTATTGAATTTCATCTTAAAAATGAATTTATTTTTTGATTTCTTGAAATCCAATACAATCAGAAAAGTTTCTACATTCATTAATTAAAAATTAATCATGACTATGCCAGAAAATATGAATTGAGAAAAGCCTTAATGGTAATAAAATTTAAAGTCTCCAATTTGTTAATTTTATTTGATATGGTGTACTATTAAAATTCATTTTCCATAACATTTATATTACAGAAAAGTTATACATACATCAATATATATCCTAATAGCAAACTAATATTCATTAGACTGGAGTCCAATGTTGATTTCACTGAAATTTTTGGAAATGAAGGGAAAAGTATTTCTTTGGCAAAACGTTAACAACCTAATGTTAGGGCAATAATTTATGCCAATATAAACATGGATGAAAATTGTTCCAATGCTAGGATATCAAACTCTCAAGTGAGATTAAAAACTGGGGAAATATCAAGCAAAAAAAAAAAAGAGATTATAGTCGTACCCAGACTTCGACAAATGCATCTGCCAAATCACTGCTGAAAATATATTTCAACTACTGTCAGTGTTTAAGTTACTCATTCAACTTAATCAATTAACTAAGTTAAGTAATTAAACCAATTCATGATAAATTATTGCTATATGTTAGTAATCAAATCTTCCTTAATCAATTTATAAAAACTATGTGATTTTAGAAAATCTATGTTTAAATAATTCTTGTGTGTGTATGGAGTGTGGAAGGGCACAAATATGTATTTATTAGCAACTAGAAAATGTTGCCTGGTGATCATATTTTCTCTATTTGTAGATCCTTGTTCTCGCCATTATAACAGTAAAAGGAAATCTACAGAAAAACGGAATCTGTTTTGCCAGAAAAGAGGTTTGTATAATTTATTAGTATAAAAAAACCTTTAATTTGTTAAAAGTTTGTGACGCAGTACTTTACCTTATGGCTCTAAGAATTTTAAAGATGACTCTTAAAAATAATGGTATCAAATTTTGAGTTGCTTTGCTATTAATTAATATATATTTATTCTATTTATATTCATGGGTGCAAATATTATTTTCAACATGAAAATATATATAAAATTTATTTACTAATACTTTTTCATTCACATCTCTCATAAATTCAAAATATGGGTTTTAAAAGAAGTGATATCAAAATTCGAATGACACCTTCACTTGACTTTAAAACATTTGTTTGAAAATTATATTTAAATTATTTTTGGTTTGTATTCTAAAGTATATTTATACATCTGAACAATATTTTTAAATTTTCAATGCAATGTTAAATATATCACTTTCACTGAGCTTATATTATGCATTTAAATGTCTTTATTCAATAAATTAATTTAACTTTTGCACCATGCTATCCAAAATCATAAGTAAAATTTATGTAAATGATTACTTTACATCACAGTATCCCCTTGCATACTTTTCCCTTTGTTTGGATACTATGACGCAAAATAATCATTAACAAAGAAAGTGTGGAAAGAGAGAGGAATTCAGTCTGCCATCAGAATATCCATGAAACTGATAACTATGGTCAGAGAGTAATTGTGTGAGAGGATATCAGACACAAATGCAAACTTTTCATTCACTAATTTGAAAAAGGTACAGTGATATAGCAGTGGTATTTCTAGAGCATTCTCCAAGGTTATATCCATCTTTCCCGTGGTACAGTTGGTCTAGAATTTCTGTTCATGGTTAACAATGCTCATTTACATAAGGCAGCTTAAGTGTAATTCACACTAGCAGCAGACAATATTGAGCATATGACAAGCCTTCTTTATTCTCTGGACCTAAATCCTATTGAGCCCGCTTGGGATGCACTTGGTAGATGTATTGCTTAAAGACCATGCAAGAACAACTGAAACTCTCCCTGTAAAACGAAGTGAACAGAATTCACCAATCTCTCCTGGGATGTTTACTGAACAGTATGCATAAATGATGCAAAATGTGCACCAATGTCGGAGGTGATCCTACATCATGCTCACTCACTCATTTGTGTTCCTTTTTGGGCAGATCAAGCATATTTCGTAACTGTTAAATATTGCTATGAAGAGCAACTTTTTTCTTTTTATTATTTTGCTATGCCATATGGCAATATCGGTATCACTTTGTATAATCAAAATACTCCAGGGATGAAGAGTCTTTGACTTATATCCCATGAGATGGGCGGTCGCGCCCCACAACAACAACAATATACAGTGGACTCCCTCTATTTTGAACACTCATGGGACCGACCAAAAATATTCAGATTATGGGGGTGTTCATTATAGAGGGAGATTGGGAAATGCATTACTACTACTACTGTGTATTGAGTTTACAGACTGTTATAGAATACTTAGCCTGGTTAACCATGCAAGTTACCAAGATGGAGGTGTTGAATTTAGAAACTATTAAAAAAGTTGTATTAAAATTCTTTTTCAAAACATACAACATACAATACATTGCTTGAAAACATAATCGGTACATTACTTAAAAAGTGAATAATTTTAGTCTGTTTTTGCATTGTGTATGCTCGTGCAGTGTACATGTTATCTAGTTGTTTAAGAAGTGGAAAAGCTTCCGGGTGATGTTCAGCTGCATAATTCAACAGGTCTTGAATGCCTTGACCATATTGCTTGAAGATAATCATACTTGTGTTTTATCCGGTCTCTTCTGGTTCTGCTTTGTCTTCACTACCCTCTTCCTTTTTAACGATGTTGTCGCAAACAGGAAGGCTTCCGTCGGCTTCGAGATAAGCTCCAGGTTCAATTTCAGTATGAAACTCCTGCAGAATTGACCCCAAGTCACTCACAGCTGTTGCTTCTTGATCCTCTGTCCTTGATTGCTCATTCTCAAACGGGAATCCAGCTTTGTAGAAGCATTTTTGGATGGTGTAGGGGGTTACTTCATTCCAAGCAACTGATATCCAATGGACATTGGCCATGACATTGACCTTCTTCGTTAGTTTGGTTACCGAATTTACCACGGACATTTTCTTCAAAAAATGAATTCGGTAGTGAGCTTTAAAGGTCTTGATTACTCCTTGATCCAGTGGTTGGATTATAAAAGTACAGTTCGGTGGCAGGAACTTCAGGCTCACGTTGCTCAGCTGCACATTTGTATGTGATCTGGCATTATCCGCAAAAAGAAGAAATTTTCTTCCTTCTCTCTTCATCATCTCGTTAATGCCCTCCAACCATTGTGAGAAAATTATGAATGTCATCCGGGCTTTTCGATTTGATTTATAGTGGTGGTTTTTCACTTTTTCCGATCACAAGTGGTTTGAGCTTCTCACCCGTAAAACTGGAACAGAGCATGACGGTAAGTTTTTCTTTTAACATTTTTCCACTCATGCATTTCTCGCTTCTTTCTGCTAAGGTTTTATTTGGAAGAGCTCTGAAAAACAGGCCGGTTTCGTCGGCATTGAAAATGTCCAGTGGAATCGAAATCCTTCGTTATATCCGGAAGCTTACTTTTCCATTCCTCCACAGTGTCGATATTTACGTCTGCAGATTCACCATTGATTATTTTGAATTCGATGTTATGCCGACTTTTGGAACGAGTCAGCCATCCATCCTTCTGATGCCTTGAATTCCGAGATTTTCTCCTTTTCTGCAGTATCCAGAGCAATCTGCTTTAGCAGAGGTCCAGTGTGAGGAAGATTCTTCATTTTCATTTGGCAAAAAAACTTCCAGATGTGATTGTCTATGTTCTCGTTTCCCGTTTTCTTTTTGAAAATTCTACACATTGAGAAAGGTTCATTTGCTTCAAAAGTGGCTATAATTTCTTTCTCTTTCTTGCTGATGGCGTTGACTTGACCTACTAAAATTCTAAATTCAGATGCAATTTTTCTCTGTCTTACGTTTCATATTAATTTTTGAACAACTTCGTATTTTTCCTGAAGCTTCAGTTCTTTCCGTTTTTTTCGTTTTCTTACTTATTTCTGACACATCTGCGTAAGTGTTGTGATTCTTTCCCTGCAAAAATGGTGAAATAACGAAAAAATTTTACCTTTGCCGAGCAAAACGGAAGAAAGAAACAGAAGCGATAATGCTGGAAACCAGGTGTGCAGAAAATAAACCATAATCCTTTTTTAACCACTCCCTTTAACACCTGTTGTTTCTTATCTGTCATTGGAGGTGGGCATTTCTGTTGCGCAATCTTTCTATTTTTATCTCAGCTCGGGAGAGGGGAAATCACGTGACATGCTTTTTATATTATCTTTTCTTGTATCTCTTTGCATAAAAATTGATTGTTTTGATCATTTCATTTAATTTGATTATCATGATTTACTTTTTCTAAAAAGGAAACAATTTCATATCTACGCTTTTTTATTTATTAAAAATATATAAGAATGTTCTAGTTAGTTTTAAACACGTACGGTAAAGACAAAAATATTCTTTCGATTATTTTTTGTTATAATAAATGTTTTTTGTTTTGTTTTATTTTGTTAACTGAAGATTTTATCTGAATTATTGAAACAAATTTCAGCATCGGGTAGATCTAAAAATCTAGAAATTATTTTGTTTCTTTATTTTTAAATAGAGTTCATTGAACCCTTTTATTCTTCTGCAACAATTTTTCCGAATTTCCATGATGCGGGAATTCTTCGCATTCCAACTGCAAACACACGTTCAGTTTATGGAGAGGCGGGTTAGAATGGGGATCAAAAGCGCGTTCATAATAGTGGGGTGTTCAGATTAGAGAGTGTTCAGAATACAGAGAGTTCATCTTTTGTTAAGTCTATGGAGTTTCGCTGGGATCGGCAGAAAGTGCTCATAATACCGGGGTGTTCACATTAGAGAGTGTTCCGATAGAGAGAGTCCACTGTACTTTGAAACCTTGTTAAATACATATTAAGTCACATATCTTTAAACGATGTCTATTATTATTTATGACGAAAAATACCTGTGTCCCTTATCAATTGTCAAGCAGTGTATTTTGATATGAAGTAGCAACCACTCCACTGATCTTCTCTAGTTTTTTGCTTTTTATGTAATTGAATGTATGATTTAACTAGATTCTAGTAATTTAGGGAAACTTTTCAAACATATTTGACTAAAAACTAAAGTATTTGCAAAGTGGATGAAGAGAATGGTGGTTCAGTGCACACAGTGGCTTAGTAGATAGGGTTCCCAGAGTGAGAATTCTTCCAGCCTTTCTAAGAATGATATCTTCTAAAGATCAATTAAGTTTTTATTGTGAATATTTTCCAACCTATGCAGTTAGTTAACATCGCTCTTCCCTAAAGTCGACTCAGTCGTCTCTAAAGTCGTCTGAGTGTACAAATATTGTGCATTGGCATACAATTTTAATTTGATTTAAGCTTCATTTATGACTTTTCTGTTATCATAATTTTACAAAGGGGGAGCAACTCCAGTTTCTGGTTCTGAGATCAAGTTTTCTGAGAGTATTTCAAAGCTTCACTTTTAATCAGTGTAATTAAAAAACTACAGTATTTATAAATGATACAATATTTCATTTGTCCTCAGCACAGATAATATAAACTTTACCGTTGGACTAGAATTTCCTTAAATTAAATCTGAAAAATTAAAGCAATTTCATTCCCTTTTTTTGAGTAGCAAACTTGTGTTCCATAAAACTCCAAATCTTTATTTAATTCTTTGAAAGTTTCTCCTTAATTATGTAAAATAACTTTTGCTTCAAATCTCATTAAATTGATATAGATGTTTAACTTTGTGTGCTTTTTTATTTAACTACCTGTTAACCTTGAACAGCTCGTTAATATGCCTGTAACCTTTCTAATATGGATGAGGAAAAGAGAGAGGCACATTGTATTGCCAGGTGTACCACTTTGGGCTGAAAAATTTAATCACTGCATAGACGTATGCACAAAACAGTGGATTGTTTTGCTATATCCCTTATTTTTTTCAATGTCTTCCATGAAAGAAAGTTTCACCTTACGCCTGAAAATCAATCAGATTTATGTCTTCATTTTCCATGTTAATCCTATATGATTGAAACTCCTGCATTTTCTAAGGATGTCTAATGGGAAAAAAACGAGTTATTTAATTTAGTTTTTAATATGGAATTGCTTGATTTTGATGAGGGTTTTTTTGTAATTTAGAATTTTTATTAAATATAAATGTAATTTTTTACTTGCCATAAAATACTGATAGCATGATTAAAAAATAAGATTACTGCTTATTAAACTGGAAATTTATATTTGATATTTTCAAAGCTTTTAAAAACTTGGCAAAAATTTGTGTTTATATTATTTAGTATGCATTGACATAAAATTTTAATTTGATTTATTAAGAAGATACATATTCTTGATATAAAACCAACTTTTCTAATCTGAACTTTAAATTTTCTTCCCTTTCTAATACAACAAATCATTTTTCTAGAAATGAATCTTTTCTCACAAATCTGAAAATTTCTTGGAGAATAATTTTTTCTCTCTATGACAGAATGAGAATTTTTCTTGACTGACCAAAATAGTTAACTACCAATTTTAAGTAGTTTTATGTATATGAAGTGTAATTCTGTATCGTTAATTTCATTAAGAATAATATAAAATGCATATAAAGTTTCGTTTAATGTCACTATAAATGTATTTCACTCATTAAAAATAAAAAATATGCCCAAAAAAATTTATTATAAATTTTTTTCATGTTTTCTATTTTGAAATAAAATATAGCATATATATATTATTGGTTAAACCATTGCTTGTGTTATTGAAAAGCATTTTGTGCATTTTTTTATCAATAAAAGTCTTCATTTCAAATGAACACATTTTATTACATGAAATGATTAAAAATATGATCATTAAAAGTTTTTCAGAAAAGTATGTTGTAGATTTATATATGTACGTTTTCTTGTTGCCATCTCATTTAGGCATAAGTATTGCTTCAAGAATTACAGTAAATTCTGTATAATGATTTATGAAAGTTTTATTCCTGTTTACAGCTAAAAAATATTTATATAGTCAAGTAATGTGACTCTAGGATAACTTAAAACAGCACTCATTTTCATCTTGAATATTTAACATAAAACTTTTTTTTATCATGTAGCACAGCATGGAAAACACCAGACAGCAAAACTATATTTTAGTGTTTTATTTCAAGTATCTGAGGATAGGCACCACATCACATTCAACTACTTACATTACTAGAGAGCTCTGCCCCCTATGACCTATGCTCGCCAACCCCTGTTCTGACACTATAAGAATTAATCAACTGTTGGTGATCTGCTGTAATAGGTTTTCCATTCATTTTTCTTTAACTGAGGGATTTTAAGGTCGAATCAACGGCTGTCGAAACAGCTAACAACTATTTTCGGGATTGATTAAATATGTTCAATTAAACATTTAAAAATCAAATTGTGTAAAATGGCTAAGGAAAACAATGTTGCTGCATTGGGGAATTTTATAATGATGCTATAAGAAAATTGGGTACTTTTCCATTATCCTGTAAATCCACTTTCCATAAAAGAATAAATGTCACCAAAATATAAGATTTAACGACAAAAGTATATTCAAGATGAAAATGAGTGCTGTTTTAAGTTATCCTAGAGTCACATTACTTGACCGTAGCATCACATTCAATTGATATCAGATGTGTTACGTGTGTTTGTTACGTCATCAAGTGATTTTTAACTCACCATTTACCTATATTTTTAATGATATTTCACCAATTTATTAGTTATTTTGTTAATTTAAACAATAATTACAACCTTAAATGATGCATCATATTAAAAGAGAAAAAGTATTGAAACAATTTTGCGACGCAAAGTTACGCACAACAAATCCATTTCAATTGACATCAGAAACTCCTGTCCACCAGCCAAGGGGGATAATTAAGAAAAATATTGTAAATAAATTATTATTTTTTTTCTTTTAATTAATGTATTATAGTACATTTTACTGTTTAAGGTTACTGATAGTTAACATTTTATTGAATGGAGATTTTTCTAATTTCTTGTATTTTTTAATTTTTTTAAGATTCCAATGGCAACATAAGGCATATGTTTCCCCCATTTAATGCTTTGAATGAAAAATAATTTAATTATTATTTCCAAGTTTTATTTATCTTTTTAATATTTATGCACAAGTACATATTTTATGATGTAATTTTCTTCATTTACTGCTTAAACACTTGATCATTTAATTATTATTTTAAAGTTTTATATCTGTTTTCAATAGTCACGTGTAGATATATATTTTTAATAGAAAGGGATTAAGTGCACCATTTTACAAATTGGCAAAAATTTAAATAATGGACTTTTTGAAATATGAAATAAATCTCCAACAAAATAACGAAATTTTAAATAAAATAAAAAAAATGTAAATAAATTTGTCAAATTAAAAAATAATTGCACTTTGCACACCACAAGCTTGCCAACTATATGCTTTCAAAATATTGTTAAATTCTTATGCATAGTTTTTTTTCCTATAATACTTTTTTAAGAAAACTACTTTGACCAACTTCAATATTAAATATCTCTTAAAATAATTCTTCAATTTAAAAATTGCCTGCTTCAAACTGTTTATTGAGCATTTTTCTATAAAACTACCAATTTTCATATTTTTATATGCAATAGTTATCTAAAAATTAGCTGAGAAAGATCTCAAGGCACAAAAAATTCATGGACTGCTGCAGCAGCGGCAGTTACTTTTTTTAATATAGAGAGGTATCTAAATATTTAGAGTGGTCTCATAATGTTCTGTGTGTAAAATCATTCACCCTGTTGTGCATGTGTGATAACAAACTATTATAATTTCACAAATCGATGATATCTTGAATGTCCTTCTGAGAAAATGATATTACAATACAGTAGTTCCTCATTGTGCTGTTTATTCGGACTTATCATTCATTAATTTGTTGGATGTTCAGCTAACACCAACATAGTGTTTAAGTACTGTACATTTTAATATATAATTTGTAGTAAAAGTGATTTTATTTGCAACATACATTACACGTAATTTTAAACTTATTTTTGAGATTTTTTTTTTCACAACATAAAAGATTTTGATGATTACTCTTATTATCTAGATTTCTGCTTATAAGATTGTTTCCAGAACTCAACTCAGATAGTTGGGAGTTAGAGGGTATTAACCTAATATTTGTTATCGATTTAACTCCTCCTCAATGTCACAAGAACCGAGTTCGGACAGCTCAAATGTGCAATATTTCTAATTATTGAAACACAATTTGATTTATGCAATATTTGGTTCTTTTATATAAAGTCTTAAATGAACTTTCTTTCCATATAAGCATGCTGTATATTCCGGTGTATAATACACACTTTTGAAACAAATAAAAATTATACAAAATTGATCTAAAATTACACATGCGAATTACACATCGATTGTAACAATGAAATATTAAAAATTAAGAAAAAAATAAAGTTTATCATAAATGCAAGATATAGAATTTAATAAAGATGCTATTTCTTTACAAACATTTTTTTTTCGTCATCAGATTACATGAAAAGTAAGTTATTCTACTTTCCCACAGTCTTTCATTTATTTTGCATGTGTATCTGATGAAGGTTTTATTTTTCAAAGAAAGGCAAATATATAATACAGCAGATATATCTAAAAATTAAAAACAGAGTTTGAAATTTTAGTTATGCGTTATATGCCGGAACATATGGTAAATATGCAACAAACTATATTATATTATTCTAATTATAATAAAAAATTAATAAGTATAAGAGTAAAAACAGTTTAAATAAACCTTCTTTCATTAGCATTCAATGTTTATCTTCAAAATCATGCTTTGTTTCATGAATGCCATAGATTTTTTTTCTCAGAAAAATTTCCATTACAATACATTAATTTGGCATGTGCATCAAACTTGATTATACATTTTTTGGTTTTAAGCCTGGTAGAAACGCATGCAAGTGAATTTATTAAAAAATATATAATTTTTGCTATATTTCTTTTTTAAGATAGGACAACAGGAAAGAAAATATTAAACATAATTTAAACTATAATTTTAGGATTTCTAAATTTGTATCTCAATGTATTAATACGAATTAATAGAAAACTATTAATTGATAAAAGCATATTTTTTTTTTTTATTACACTCTACATTTTGTTTTATAACTTATTTCCTACTAGTCTTCAAAAGCTTTCATTGTTGCAGTTACACAGCCTTTTGTCCTACTTTGGTGAGCGTGAATCGGTGCATCATTAAAGACATTGTTGTTTCAAATCGTATACAACTTCAACTATTATCATCAGAAACACACCTATGAATGTAATTTTCATAACTATAGCCTATTACACAATGAATGAAAAAATGACTACAAAATCCCATCTTTACATACAAAAATCTGGTTATGCTAATTATATGAGTTATAGAGAATATTGAGCGATGAATCATGTGTGATGGTCTAACAAAAAAATTCCTTAAAATTAATGAATTCAATTAAAATTAGGTTTTAAAAACATTAAAATGTTATATTATCATCGGTAACATACCTGTCAATGTAATTTTTATTATTTTAGTCTATTACACAATGACTGAAAATTTTATAACAAAATTCCGTCTTTACATACAAAAATCAGGTTGAGTTAAAAAAAGAGTGTAAAAATTAGGAAAATATCAAGATTATCATAAATGTTAAGATTTCTAATTTAATGAAGACGCTATTTCTTTAGAAAAAAAAATATAATCATTACCAGATCATTTAAAAAGTAATAGTTACTCTACTTTACAACAATTCTTTTTCGCTATGTATCTGATGAAGGTTTCTTTGGAGAGGAGGAGTTATACTGTGAATATACTTCAAAATTGCAAAACTAATTCAAAATTGATTAACTCTTTTAGAATTATACTTATTCTACTAGTAAAAAATTGATGGTTGCAAGTTCTGTAATAAGTACACCATACTATTTATTTAATAGAATTTGTTTTTTGCAAAATGCATTTTAACGTGGTCTCGAAAAATATCTTTTAATTCAACTTCTTTTACATTCTTGTATACAAAATTGATTAAAAAAAACTGTATGTAAAAAAATCTACATATAGAAATACATAAAAAATAAGCAATATATATATATTTTAAATTGCCAAGGCATATATAGTTTATTTTGTGAAATCTTCAAGTTTAAACAGTTGCCTTATCATATTGGGCTGAAAGTTGTTGCCTTTTACTAGACTGTAATACTTACTGTTTAGGAATGACTGTATATGTGTGGGAGTAATGAGAAGCAACAGCATCAATGATATGAACTGAATGAATTAATAATAACCACGAGTTACAATAACGGTGAGCACAATGATGAGTTCACACAATTCCAGAAGAAAAGCACACAAGCATGAGCAAATGTTCTATAGATATTAGCCATGGGTGTCATGGGGTCAAGATTATCATAAATGTTAAGATTTCTAATTTAATGAAGACGCTATTTCTTTAGAAAAAAAAATATAATCATTACCAGATCATTTAAAAAGTAATAGTTACTCTACTTTACAACAATTCTTTTTCGCTATGTATCTGATGAAGGTTTCTTTGGAGAGGAGGAGTTATACTGTGAATATACTTCAAAATTGCATGTGGTGTTAACAATGTAACAATGTTAAATGTGGTGTGGTAGGGTTAACACGAGAGGTTTAATTTTGATGCAATGCTTAGGGAAGCTTGCTAATTACGTTTATATTGAAATGAGAAAGTTTGTATCGTTCATAAATATTAATCCAGTTATATATTTGTATTTGAATCCAATCATCTTTTTTATATATTGTTATTTTATTAAATCTTTTGTTTATATTATATTTGAAGAATCTTTTGTTGTGGTGAATCTATTATTCATCATAATCCCACATATGTATAAATACAGTAATACATTTATATTGTTATGATTTTTGTATATATTTGTAAATATTCCATTTTTTTTTAATTTATTTTATTTTATTATTGTGAAAATTGCAGCATTATTTAATGTATTTCCTCTGAGCATCATGTAACTCAATGCAAAAAGGTCCCTTTCGGCATCGTCTTTATAATGGTCTCTATGGGAAAATCGCCAAGGAATGGGTTTATTGCCAAGTTGGCGATGGTTTTGGCGACGTTTTGTGCAAACCCCCTTCCCTTATACCTGTACATTGAGGTCTTTTCTCACTTGAGGTTCTCTCTCGAAAGTTGAAGTACTTTCTGGTAAATTCTGGACATCCGAAAGCTCTCAAAAATTCCAGAATGATCTCTAAAACCTATATAAGGGCTAGCTGGGACCTCCACGGAGTCCAGTTCTCTGTCAACTGCGATTGAATACACACGAGAGGCTTTGCATTAAGACTGTGTTTCTCTGAGCGACTTTGTATTTGATACGCCGTATTGAACGTCTCGTTCCATGTGAAAATTTGCTGTGCTTCGAATTAGATTTGAAGATTTCTGAATATTTGTGTTTTTGAGAAGATATTTGTGTTCTTATTGAACTGTTTGGAGTAAATAAAGCCTGTTGATTGGTTTTAAGTTTTAGCATCAATTCTTTCGAACCCCGAGCTCACAACAATATTATATAAAAAGAATAAAAATAGTAATAAATACAGTAACAAACAATAAAATTTTTCAGCATTTCAAAACATTTTGGTATTTTTAACTTACATCTGAAAAAAATTAATTCGTTCAGCAGACATTGTATATTGCTCTTTGGAGAAAAAGTTTTTCTTTATTATTGACAAACACAATTCTATTTATCAAATTAGTTCTGTAAACATTACAAATAACTTTTCATAGTTTTATCATTATCAGTTGTTGAAAAACTATCTTCCAATTTCGGATTTGTTCTATCTGAGATAGACCGGGAAAAGAAAAAAATCTCTCTACATGAAAGTAGAAACTTTAAACAATTTAATGAGAAATAAATTGCTATTGTTATCTTTTGAAATAAGTCCATAGTGAACTATTATCACAAAATCCCTTCGAACATACTTCGCAACAGAATGGTTTTTCACCTGTGAGTGTAGCTAGATATAAATTTAAACTTCATTCAGAGATAAATTTCTTTTCTCAGGCATGAGTTTTTAAATGTCTGTTTAGTGAACTATTCTGAGAAAAACCTTTCAAGCATACTTCACAAATGAATGGTTTTTCACCTGTATGTGTACGGAGGTGTACATTTAGATCTGATTTTTGAGAAAATCCTCTAGAACACATTTCACAACTAAATGGCTTTTCTTTAGTATGAATGCGATAATGTTCCTTTAGATACGAGCTATCAGAGAATCCTCTAGAACACACTTCACAAATAAATGGCTTTTCCCCAGTATGTGTGTGTAGGTGTCTTTTTAGATTACAATTATTTGTAAATCTTTTGGAGCATAAATCACAAACAAATGGTTTTTCACCTGTATGGATACGGAGATGTCTTTCTAGATATCCCTTTTGAGAAAACCCTTTAGAACACACTTCACAAATGACTGGTTTTTCTCCTGTATGTGCACTTAAGTGTTGTATTAGATGTCCCTTTAGAGAAAACCTTTTAAAACACACTTCACAATAAAATGGTTTTTCTCCTGTATGGATTCTAAGATGTCTCTTTAGACTACTACTGTTAGAAAACACTTTGGAGCATGTTTCACAAATGAATGTCTTTCTTTTTGTATCATTTGGCAGATGACTATCTTGAAAATATTTTAAAGAGCCAACATCACTAATAATAGGCTTTTCATCACTCTCAGCAGAGGCGATTTCTTTTGTTGGGCACTCCGCTTTTGAACTTTTTTCACACATGCTACAGAAATATTTCTAATATATAAATTTGTATAAGAATGAAGTATTAGTTGTTTAGTGTTGCATTTATAGTTTGGGAAAATCTTTTAACATACTTGGACAGAAAAAGTATTCACCTGTTTTGGTATGAAGATAAGCAGAGAAATTTACCTCAAATAAAATGATTTACTTCAAAGTTAGTTTTTCATAGGTACATTTACTTTTTACTGGCATGTGCACAATGAAATATTTCTATACCATGTTTCTAAGAAAATATTTTGTAACCGTCAAAGATGACTGAGCCCTCCTTTTCCTTTAAATCTGAAATTTAAAAAAAAATTCAATGTCTTTTTAATTGTAATGTAATTATTAATTTACTTTAATTCCATATTTATTTAATTTTGTAGAAAATTAAAATAATAACAAAATACATCTGTTTAGACAGTCAGTTTAATAACAATAACAAAAAACATACAATTCAATAGCCAAACTATTGCAAAGATGGGAATTATGTTTTCTTACAATATATATTAATAAAATAAGCTTAGAGGGATTGCCATATTGAAATTGTAACAAACATGAAAATTTTCTGTACTTATTTACTCTCCCATTGTTACATTTTACATTCAATAAATATGTTTCCAGACAATGTGATTATTAAAAGTTAATAACAGATAAAGACAATGTTCAGCAACTTAAAACACACTTCCAGGAATTATTATTAACAGACAGTAGAGAATTCTTTTTTGTGTCCTTGTAAATGAACGATGACTGCTATACACACAATATTCTGTAATAAGCCTCTTGTAATGAACCTTAGTGATATATATATATAAATTTCAATGCGGTTAAAATAGTGAAATATTATTTAATTAAACTGCAAACGATTTTTCTCCATAGACCGTAATGTAACGGAATTCTTTTGACTGTCCCTGTAGAGTAACTATAAGTGCTGTGCACACCATATTCCATATTAAGCTTCTTGTAATGCACCTTAGTGATACATATCAATTACAATGTGTTTGAAATTGTGTAACATCATTAAAATAAACCACAAATGATTTTTACCCACAGACCGTAATGTAACAGAATTCTTTTGAGTGTCCCTGTAAAAAAACTACAAGTGTTACACACTTCAGTTGAAATAGGGAACATGCTATAGATAACGACAATAACATATAAAAATTGCAGGGCAATCCGAGCATATTTACAGGAGTTAGAGCAGGGACAGGCGGCAGACAAACCGAAGTCAAACACTTTTCAACTAGGTTGGAAAGTGTTAATAAAAAATATTTAGTGAAAGATTTTTTTTGCAGCATTTGGTAAATGCAGATACTTAGAATTAAGCTTTTATTATGTGTTAGTCTTATTCATTGTAACTATTTTTGGTGTTATTTTTCTGTTACTATGCTATGACTAATAAATTTAGTCATATTTAAAAAACAACAAAATTTTAAAGACAATATATTTAAAGATAACAGTATAATATTATAAATAAGCTCATTTTGATTTCTTTTACATTTCTACTTGGCATTTACTTGTCAATTGTGGTAGCTGTGCCACTAATTATTCTTGTTCTAACAAATGACTGGTGTTAAGAGAGTTGAAAAACAAAATAAGATATTATTATTATTATTATTATTATTTTGAAAATAAGTACACTAATTAACATGTTTCGTATTTAAAGTACACTTTTTCTATTTAATGATGCAAAAATTGAATTTATGCGATATTTAGAAGTGACATATAAACGATAAAAACACACTTCTGATGATACAAAAGTTTGTAGAAATAAGAACTTGATGCTTTTTTTTAGTGTTTTGTTTAAAAATCTGTATTTTTTTTTAAGCCTCTATGTAGCTATGTACCTTATTTTATAATACTTATCATCTTACTTGATAAGTATTATAATATAAAATAAGGTTGTATGCATGAAATGCAACTTGTATTCGTATATTCATTTAACTATATTGCAGAAGCACATTTTTAAACTTCTGAATTTCAGCTTCCTTTATTACTGATTTCCTAAAAGTACTATCTTCTTTAAGAAATCCTACTGTAAATAATGAACAATAACAGTTGGTCCTTTAACAGCCCAAATTTTGTCTTGCACATCAGGAAATATAATAAATAGTACAATGGCATTTGCAACTTTTTCAGAAATGTGGAAAGACATTCCAGGTAAATGTCCACATTGCTTTAAAACATGTCACATTCAACCGATATATTTTGTTTGGAGAAACCCACCAACATAGCATGCAAAGCCTGCTAGTAAATTATATTTAGAAAAACTTCCCCTTTGCTGTATGAAGTTAAACAAAAAAAATTAAAAATAAATATACAATTAAATAATCCTGAAATAATATAGCATAATAATAAAATACAATTTTATTATCATTTCTATTTTAATATTATAACAAAACAAGATACAGCACAAAATCTAGAGATGGAAGCAGACATTTCAAACTTTTGTCAGTCTTGTTCTTTTACAATTTTAAGAATTTAAACACGGTTGCTGTGTGTAACAAAATCAGAAAAGCTTAGTTTTATAAAATAATAAGTATATTTTATTTAGAGTATACTTATAAGAAAAGTATAAAAGTAAAATAAGAATAAAACCTACTGTTAGTCAACAAAGTGAAGAGGGATAGAAAATCCACAGCCGCTTACCATAAATGTAAATCAATCAATCAAAGCCAAACAAACAAACAGAAAACTGGTAGTATCAGAGTTGTGCCCAGGAACATGTATTTTTACCAGGTTACTAAAATGATATAATAAATAATTGATTTCTGTATACTGCATGACACTAATACACTATTATTTTTTTAAACCTTAAAGAATTTTAAATGACATTTTAAGGGTGAAATTTATACATAGACAAAAAAATCTATGTGTTTTCCCTATATGTATATGCATTTAAAAAATGCACACATTAAGAAGAAATGTTACAGCTTTGATCCTTTCCTGATTTCATAATTAGAAGGGGTAAAGTGACTGTCATTTCTTCAATGTAAAAAAACTAGAAAATTAAAAATGTCCTATATTTTTCATGTTTTTAAGGAAAAGTAATACTTTCCTGTGTTTCCCCCATTTTTTTAATTCCCAAAACTTGTTAATCACATGTGAAATAAGATTCAAGTTAAAAAAAATAATAATAAAAGTTATTATTTTAGTTTTTTTTTTTTTTTTTTTTTTTTTTTTTTTTTGCAAGACTTTATATATATATACAGTATAACCTCTTTATTCCAGAAACATCTGTAATTCAGATATTTAGGAATGTTTTTTTCTTTTTTCCTTCCTTTTTATTTTCAATAAAGATAATAGATGGTACCACAAAACATATGAGAATTAATTTGAGAATTTTTTTTTCACAACCATATTGGTTAAATTGTCAATGTAAATTCTTAGTAATAATAATAAAATAATCTTTCATTCAATAATAGATTTAATTTTACTACATTTTACCAATTGTAAAGTTAATTGTAATGACTTTCTGTTTTGTATGTAATTTATAATTTTTTCATAATGTTCGGCTTATATATTAGTATTCTGAAATATATGAAAGTAATAGTAACAATAAAATCTCAATTCAATAATATATTTTATTTAATTTTATTACATTTTTCCGATTTTAAAATTTATTGTAATATTTTTTGTTTTATATATAATTTATCTCTTTAAGTAATTTTTTTTTCATTGAGTAAGTATATAATATTACATTATTCATTATGTCATGTTACATTATTCACAAAGATTTTATATAATAAAAGCCAGGAATTAATACTAATTTTATATTTTAATTATTTTCTTCCTCCAAAATATACAATAAAAAGACACCAAATTATTAATATTTATTTTACGCTTTGGAATTTGGTCTTATTTCTAATTTTAAAAGTAATGGTAATTTTTTTCTTTGTTTATATGCAATTTGTACACTTCTTTTCGTTAATATACTTGGAATTAATGCAAATGTTAAGTAATTTTCTTTTTACAAATTTAAGATGGCAAAACAACATAAAATCAAACTTCTTTATTTATTTTTCTTTCTTTTCTTTTTTGAAAAATTTATATTTCAGTTCAATATTTTTAAGTACTATGTATTTAAATTGTGATAGCTTTTCTTTATATAAATAATTGTAAGTCTTAATTAAAATTTTCATTATAATGTTTTGCTTCTTTTTAGAAAAAATATATTTATTTGCAATATTTCCCATGATATATTTATATTTTATTTTAATATGTTTTAATTATAATTCATTATTTATAATCAGAAATCATTATTATTTTTAAAAAATCCTATCAGTTTTTGTTTCTTATAATTTACAACAGATGGTGATAGCAAATAGTAAAATTATTATTTTAAAACATTTTAAGACATTTAAATACAGATATAAATGCTTAAAGGATACAAACAGAGAACACAAAAAGGCTTATTTAAACCTTTTAATATAATGATTGACATGTTTTGAATGCACAAACATCACCATTATCAAGATCCACACAATAAACAAATTATTCTCACAAAAATTTTGAAAATAAAGTTGAAAAACTTAAGTCACAAGATCATACGTGTAATAAATGCAGGTGCTTAAAAAAAGGCAATTGTAAACATAAAAACTAACATTTCCTTTCGTAAAAACTAATATTGCTATAATATTTCATAAAAACTAATATTGCTATAATATGTTGTAAAAACTAATATTGCTTTTAAATGAAAATCACCTCATACGAAATTTTAGGAATTCAAAAAAGGCTGATTCATTACACATGTTCTCATTATGCATATAGATTTCTATTGATTTGTGCATACTAGATGGGAAATAAAGTCTTGATGGATAAATTATTTTACTATACTGAAAATCAATTTTTAACATCTCGGTCCTATGTAGTCTTAAAAATGCTGTAGTACTTCTGTCAGATTTTATATCTGCCATATGCTCTTTTAATCTTGTTTTAAACTTTCTAGTTGTCATTCCTATATAATATTGCAATGTTCCACCTGCTCTCATGCATGGGATAAAATAGTGCATTCACCAGTTATATTCAGGGCCATAGCTAGGGGGGTGCCAGGGGGGGCTCAGCACCCCCTGAAAATTTTTGAGCCCCCCCCCTGGGAAAGTTGTCAAGGACACCAAATGAAATTTTGTTTCAAAAAACGTGTGTTAAAAAAACTGTGTTAAATAATTTAACTTAGTTTTGGGGGCTTTTTACTGTTTTGCATAGTTACTAAATTATAGTATTTGTTTAGAAACTGCAAATAAGTGCTTCAATATGCGCGCATCCTATCTGCCCATACTCAGAATTAGCAACCTTTTGCTGATGCAAACATTGACTTTTACATAAGTTATATACTGAAATTTTTCATTTTGCAGCGTTTTCCATTATTAACATAAAACAAAATTATTCTAATGAGTTTGATAGTAAATTTCGAACATAGAGTAAGAAAGTACATAATGTTCTTTCTTATGATAAACATTATGTTTCGTATTTGAGTCATCCTAGTTACAAAAAAAATATATATA
Organism: Maratus michaelseni; assembly: GCA_963931845.1. Taxonomy (NCBI): domain Eukaryota; kingdom Metazoa; phylum Arthropoda; class Arachnida; order Araneae; family Salticidae; genus Maratus; species Maratus michaelseni. The sequence goes on from OZ007597.1 coordinate 317,672,691, forward strand.
AGATCCTTGATTTATAAATCATACTAATGAAAAAAAGCTAATAGCCAATTTAAATACAAGCATTTGACTTAAACAGAAAAATAATTTTAAAATGCAAAATGCATCCTTGGTTTTTCTAATGTTTGTTATCCTATAAAAACATAACTTTAGAATTCTTAAGGGCAAGGAATATTCAGAAAAAAATTAAAGATTGCAACTCTTTTGAAACAGGTGAACTGTCAGCTTTTTATTTACTTATTGACATCATCACTTATTATTTCACTAGTAATTATACACTGAAAATTTTCATTCTGCAGCCAGTGAAGTAGTCGTTAAAAATCCAGAGGGCATACGCTGTAGGCAGAGGGTATACCCTAAAGAGTATATGCTATAGTGTTTTTGAGTAGAGGGTATCCAGTATTCCTTAAAATAATCCAGAAGGTATACCGTATAAGTCGTATCCACCGTATATCCTTCATTACATTCCCGTATGCAGCTTTTACTTTTCTTATCATCAAATAAAGTTATTATAAACAGTTTAATAAGAAACGTAGTGCCTACAATATGAATATGCAATAATTTATCTTTCTATATAGTACTTTGATCATATATATCTGTGTTTGTGCGTGCATGTGCCAGAGAGCGAGAAATAGTATGAGCCCCCCCCCCCCCTGCATTTTCTTGAGCACCCCCTGTTGTTTACTTCTAGCTACATCCCTGGTTATATTACATGATTTACTTAGTGTGAAATCCTCTATGTGTGAAAACTATGTTAAAATTAATATCTGAATAATTTGCTCAATTTTTCTTAACCTGTTTTGAATCCGAAAAATTAACGCATGTAGAAAAAAAAGGTTATAATTGCTGAAAAATATTTTGTTACTGTTTATAATTATGTACGATAGTTAGATAGCATGGATAAAATGCCTCGTATACTGTAATTTAAATGTTTTTTATATTTTTATTTTATCAACTGTATTAAAAAGTCTGAATTAAAAAAAAAAATCTTTTAACATTATCTGCTTATTTACTTTTCTTATTATTACTTTAATGTTTTCACTTGTTTTTATCGCTAAATAGATAATAAACTAAACAGTAAAATTATCCTTTTGGAATTATCTATAAAAAATGAATGCATAAGAAATGGCTGATATGAAAAAAGTGGAAACTTCGGAAATACTATGTCCATTTGCACCATTCAAGCAAAATCTAAATTACAGTACTGTATCCACTTAATATTTCTCGTTGAATAAATTTACATGTTCATGCGATATAGTATGAATTTTTACGATCTTAACTTATTGCTAGTAAAATCAGGTTTGATTAATAAATGGTTTTACAAATAAATTAAATGTTTTCTAAAGTTAGGCATAAATGCTCCTAAGGGACTAGACACAGAAATAATTACTACATACAATAAAATTTTCCTTTAAAGACGAAAGCACTGTGAAACTTAATAAAAGCTGATCATAAGATCAGCTTTTGACCTATATGAATTGAAAAACGAAAATCAATACTACTTATGGACAAAGAAGACACTCCACTATCCCATGTGATTAACAAAGACGATGCATAGAAAAGTTCGATTATTATCATGCATTTAAATTTTGATTAAGGAATTCTGTTAAAATATTCGTTCACTGATTCTTAGGCGAACTAGTATGGCTTGGTAACTAAGTAATCTCACCGGTGACTTTGGTAACTCTAGATTTTGGTCCAGTTATCTTCCTGGGTAAACTGCAGTAAACATGACCCTTGATTAATCAGATTAAATCGAATAATTGAAATTTAAATACAAGTTAAGAATCGAACTTTTCTAATCAACGTCGTCGCTAATCGAATCAGAGTGGGGCGTCTCCTGTGCTTAGTATATTTCAGTTCCATATATATTTCGTTCTGTGTTTTTCTATCCAAGTAGGATTTCGAAAAACAAACTTTTACTTGAGATTTACACTGCTTTAGACTTTAAAGATAATGTATGTAAGTATAAAATTTACTGTAAAGCTCTAAAATAGAGGGGAGGTTCTTCTTTCTCGCCTTCGCACAAAATCTCTCCCCACCCGAGCATTACTTTACCGTTTCAACCTTTGCCACTCTCCTTTATGCTCAGTCTGCTCTCTTCCAGAAACCTGTGAACACTACCTTATGACATGCGGACGTTACGCTACTGAGCGTACTATTTTGTACCAGAGGCTTGGTATCTATGGATCTCCCACCATATCCTTTAGTCAACTATGTGATTTGGCGGTAACTGGAGTCTCGCAAGCTCGATCTTTAGTGTCTTTCCTTCTGAGTACCAACCGTTTTTAAACCGGAAGTCATTGTCACTGTCTCCTCTTGTACAAGTTGTTTCTGCAGCTAGTTTATAAATTGCCTCCTTGAGGTAGGATTTTTAGGGATAAAGAGTCTGTAGACTTATATCCCATGATCAGGGCGTTCAGACCCCACAACAACAACAACAACAAGCTCTAAAATGTAGTGATAACCTCTTGGCAATATTTAGGCCTAACTGTTGAAAAAAAAGATGCTTCCCTTGTGTATACCACTGAACTTGTCCTCTTTTTTGGTGATGTTATGCGAATAGTAAGAATCTTTCTTCTCACCAACCTTAATTTTTTAACTTTGGTGTGTGTAGATTGAAACCCTAAAGGAAGAGGATCTGCAAGTGGTTGAGTTTTATTTCTTTTTGCTTTAAAACTTTTAATTAATTTTCTTGAGATTAGATTCTGGTTTAATTAAATCGGTATTAAACGATGGGTAAGTGGTATCAAAAGTAATAAGTGTGTTTCTAAAAGTTAATAAAGGGTTTTTTTAAGTCAAAAAGGCATATTTATATATGAAAAAAGGATTTGTCAATTATGTTATATAAAGCACCGTTTAGTGTGTGTAGATTGAAACTCTTTTGGAAGAGGATGTGTACATGGTTGATTTTTATTTATTTTTGCTTTAAAACTTTTAATTTGTTTTCTTGAGATTAGATTCTGGTTTAATTAAATCGGTTTTAAACAATGGGTAAGTGGAATAAAAAGTAATAAATATGTTTCAAGTTAAAAAAGGGTTTTTTAAAGTAAAAAAGCATATTTAAATATGAAAAAAGGATTTTTTGATTGTGTTATATAAAGCACTGTTTACAAGGACACTCAAATCCAATTTTCAACACCGATATCAAACAATAATTTTATTCCAGATACCTATTTAGAAACTATTAGTGAGTCTGAAAGGGAATCCAGCCTAGGTCTTTTTTTTTTGTGTGTGTGAAATCAGAACTGAGAGCTACTAGTTCAGTAATTTGGCTTTTACTCATAATACTTTTCAGATAAACAAATTCTCAGTGCTACACTTGCTTGAACTGCAGTGATAAATTTTAAGTGTTAATAATTTTTTTATTTTCTTTTTCATAATTTTTGTTAAGGCTGGAACGAGAATAAATTGAGTTTGTGGTCATCTGATGAAATTAAAATATTATTTACTAAACATATGTAGAGATGAGAACATTTGGAATCAGTTTAATGGCACAATCTAATTATCTTTCAAATTGAAAAATAATTGAACAGCTTTTGTTTTATTTTAGCATTATTATTAATATTATTATTAAACAATGAAGAGTCTGTCAGAATTTTTTTTTAAATGTGTGTGATTAGTTGAAATATGTAGCATGATAAAAATGGAAATGTGGTGTTTAGTTAGTAATGGCCAAATTTTTCAGTCTTTATGAGCATCTGAGTTAATAATATTTTCCACCTATACTCATAGCAATATAAAGTACCAATTTGTATTTCTTTCACATTTTTTTCCTTTCTAACTTTCTATCAGAATTTCCAAAGGTGATTTTTTTAATGATTTCCGAAAGGAAATCTTGTAAAGTGTATTATTAAAGCTCTTAATTTTTTTAGCTTTAGTTTAAAAATGCGATATTTTTCTTTCTCTCTAATTGGACAGAAAACTAAACAGTAAAGTATGAACTTAATTTGAGAAATAACTATTACTTAAAAACTTAACATTCCTGAGAGTTATAATAAAAGTGGTGTAATCTGTAAAAGGTAAAGTTAGGCACCATTGTATTTAGAATAAATTAAAAAACTGCAAATCTTTTGTTTTGTGGATCCAATTAGTCCTTTCGCCTAGCATTTTGAAAAATACAACATTCATAAGCAAAAGGCATTATATGATTGTTTGGAATCAGAGTTAGAATATCTAAATTTTTTTCACATGAAGGGATGAAAATAATTTGGTAATTAGAAAAAACCATGTATGATTCTCAAATATTAGAGATAATATGCATCAACTGCAAAAAATAGGTGACAAAAATTAAAAAACAAAGTAAATTGTTTTTTTACACAATTTTCATCTACAAGATGATGAAAACAAGCAGATTTCTCATATTTTTAATCACAAACAATTTGCTTACTGAATACAAAAGCAAATGTAAAATCTGTTCTAAAGATCCAAAATACTACTTTCTGGTTTTTCCAAGTTATTTTTACTCTTAGACATATGAAATTGGCAAGAGCTGTATTCAGAAACCACAAAATTGAATAACATTTTCTGTTTTTTTATAAAGGCAAAGGATTTTTAAGATAATGCTGTAAAATTTGACATTTTGAGCAGATTTTTGGGTTGTGAAAGCTTGTCACGAGACAAAAGCTGTTTATAACTCAATATGTAATACATTTTACGAAAAATGAAATATTCTGTTCAATTTCAAATCCTTTCAATAGTCTTGCCTAAAGATTTTGTGCAAAAAAGGGCGAAATTTTCATAAATGAATTCATAGGTTTTCAACTTCTTCTATATACATAAAAAATAAATTTCACGAAATTTTCAATTTCAGTTTTTTTTTCTTTTTCAGATTTTTTATGTTTTGGGATGTCTTGTAGTGGTTTGATTATGCAGTTTAAAGCAACTTACATCATTTATCCCAACTCCATGTTCCCATTATTTTATTTCATTTTTATTTATTTTGCTGTTAAAGTTATCGGTACGTTTTTGATATGAAATCTGGCAACTGCACAGTTTTGTTGTTATTAGAATTAGGAAAGAATAAAATGTTATTATTTGTGATAATTAGTAAGTGTTATTAAATCCTTTAAATATAAAATTTATTATATTACCAACCATGCACAAGCCTCCCCCAGTCCTGTACAGGATTTGTTTATTTTTTTAAAATGTCTGTCTGTGTGCCTCTATGCATGTATTGCAAATTTTGTGGATGCTTGAACTCAAGAACTAATGCACATAATTTTATTAAACTTCATATTATGTTAGAGCTTGACATTAGTTTGTACTGATTAAGTTTTGATGTAAAGGTATAGCAGCTTGTTAGATGAATGTTGTTTCTCACTTTAATTTTCGAGCCACGACTGCTTTAGCATTTTTAGAAACATCAGGATTGAAATATTATATGACTTCATCCTTTCTCATTTTTATGGAGGATGTTGCTGAATGGCCACAGGAACCTCTGGTAATATCTACCATCTGTATCTTTTTCTTCTACAGCATTATTAGTGGCCCAGAATCAAAATTTGATAGGTCTTGTATTGAAGGTTAAAATTCCCAGTCTCCAGCGGCCACAGGGTGACTAAATGTAAAAAATTGGTGAATTTATGCTATGCATCTGATCACCAAAGTGGTGATTTCTATTTTTCATGTAATAGTACATCCGATTTCTTAGCGCCATTTTATTTCCATAGATGCCACTAGCAGATTTCTGCTTTTTAAATTAAAAGAAAAAACAGAATCAACAATTTCTTCAGAAAACAATCGCAATTTTCGTCAAGTGATCGCAGGAAAAAAACTAGGTTTGTCAAACGATTTCGAAATAAAACCTTCATTTTCAGTAAACCACCGTGAAGTAAAACAGCTATTTTTGACAATTGACCATGAAATGAAACTGAAATTTTTCGCAAACGATTGCAAAAAGAGGATTTTCATCAAAAGATTGCAATAATAAAACCATGATTTTCGTCAGGTGATCTTGAAATAAAACCGTGAATTTCATCAAACGATTGCAAAATAAAACTGCGATTTTCTTCAGACGATTGCAAAATAAAACTGCGATTTTCTTCAGACGATTGCAAAATAAAAGCACGATTTTACTGAAATGATCGCAAAATAAAACCATGATTTTCAGAAAGGGACCACAAAGTAAAACTTATTTTTGGCAAACAATCATGAAATAAAACTACGATATGTTTTTGTTAATAATGAGGTAAGTAAACTGCCACTGTGATAATTCTATTTTTATATACCTAAAAATATGTGTGTGTCTCCGTAATATTCATATTTTTTAAATATTACTTGTAAAACTATTTAAATCTACAAACCACAGTAATAAGTGGCCACTAACTTGACAGTAGTGGCTACTAAACATACAGCCGCTACCAGCTACTGGCTACTAGTGCAAATATTGAATTTTAACCTTTATCTTGTATCAATTTCATGAATTCCTCATACACTTGTTCACGCCTTCCAAAGCTGGCACAATCAGCATGCAAGCGGGCCCCCTGTGGTCTTCTTGGGGGTGGGGGGGGGGAGCCTCTCGAGCATACATTGTTTTTTCTGTCTAAAATAAAATTTTTGTGCTAGAATTGTTTTTAAATGTTTCTTCGTAAGAAAAAAACAAAGAGTGTTAGCTTTATTTCTTACAGACAAAGTTCATATAATTGTCAGGGATTCGATAGACTTGATGATTCTGAAAGTAACCATGAACATAAAAAATAAATATTTATAACATTGTAAAGGATAGAAGATTTTACGAAATTAAAATTAATTATGCTCATTAAATGTGAAAATAGTGATATTATCCATGCAATTTATTATCTGTATTATATATTATTCTTTGATATATACAATTAAGAAATTTATTTTATTAGTTCAGTATCACAGTAAATGTGGGCCCCACTAACTGCTTTGCCAGAGCCCCTTGTTACGCTGTTTTGAAAATTACTCCTTCGATCTATTATGATGATAAAATAAATTTAAAATCACAAATGGTGCAAAACACTGCACTAAAAATTAAATAGGGGAGAAATAAAAAACATGGTAGAAGAGAAATGCAGTTTCAAAGAGAAGAAACCTTTTCATGTAGTAAAGAATATCCAGGTCACTCTAAAATACATTATTAACAGATAACCTGAAAACACCTTTTTCATCCCTGTCCATTTCTTCATTGCTTTTTTTTTCAGGTGCAAATCATGAATAGTTTCAGAAGTAACAGTGTGAAGCAACAGGGTTTGTACAGTTCTTCAAAGTCCTCAACCCTTTTAAAAGTAAATTTTGGTCCTTGAAAGACCTTAATTTTACTCTCCTATTATTTCTTAATTAGGAATAAAAATCTATTATGTTTTCACAGATTGTTGTTTTATGTAATTACACCACCCCTCCACAATACTGAAAGCCTAAAATCGTTAAAAGTATTTTTTTTTTTACTAATTGTGTTCAATTGGTTGTGTTATTTTAATAATAAGTAATTAGTCATCTGAATTATCTTATCAAGCACACAAAATTCATATTATCTTTAAAACACTGATTAATTTTCCCCCTGTTCTATTTGTTAACAAAAAATAATTTTTCTATTCTACTCCAATCAACCCAGAAATTCTGTTTCCTCACCTTTGAGCAATCTTCCCTTCCTCACAGCTCACAAAGTTTAAAATCTTTAATGATCTAATTTTTTTTCTGCCTTTTACAGCTTTATTTGTACTTTATTGTAACAATAAATAATCTATCATCTAAATGTTTTGTCCCACCTAAAATTGCTGCTTTCCTCCTCTCTTTCCTACCTGTTTTATAACATAAAATTTTAAGTCTTTAAAATTCTTCACTTGAATTTTTATCTAATTTTTTTCTGCTTTCCCGCCCCAATACAAAGTTTTAAAAAAAATTTCCTGTACCATTTGTAGATCCCTGATCAACCTCATATGATGCATTCTCAAAATAACCTCGAATTACAAAATTATGCCCAGTTTAAATTTTATACCATTGTTTTATTTTTTAAAATTTGCTTTTTTATTTCCATAATACTATTTTCAATCTAAAACTGAAGGTATTTATTGAAGCACCTTTGGTATAATATTTGAATTTCTATTAATTTCACAGTTTCTTATAAATTTATTTGATGAAATTCCATGATAGTTCAGTGATGATAGATAAAAAAATTAATTTCTCTATCAAGAGTAAATGGAAATTCGTTTTAATGCATTTTGGGACATGCTGTAACTGGACACCAGGGTATATGCTCTTATGGCAATCAGACCCTGCCTATTGTTAGCGTTGAAATAGAGTCCTGGATTGAGTCTGGCAACCCAGATTTATCCAATTGTGACCTGACCTATAGGTCAAGTTGAGTTGATGCTATTTTTTTCAATTTAGATCGAGTTGACTTGAACTGTTTCAGGTTCGAGTCAATTTCAGGTTGAGTTTTGATTTTTTTAGGTCGAGTTAAGGTTAACCTGATTTTTCAAAAGAAATTCTTGAATATCCCCCCCCCCCTCAATAGGGATAACTTAAGGTATTCATTCAAGGGTTTAGCAGCCCCGGATACCCAAGTAATATTTCTAAATTTTTCATTTCTTCTCCTTTTGTTGTCTCCTCTTTGTTTCACTCTTTTTAATATTTTCTATGTGTTTTAGTATGTTAATATTTATAAAAATTTAGAATATATATTATTATTATTATTAAGGGTAGTCGAAATTTAATGATATATGAGTTAGAAAAAATATGTTAACCTTCTAAATGAATAAATATTATACAAAATTAAAAAATAAAATAAAATTAATATGCTAAATTATATATATATATATATATATATACAGGGTGGTCCTGAAATATATGTCAAAAATGTAAAGGTAGGTAGAGGGGACCTAAATAAGCATATTTCGAATAGGAATGTGGGTGTGGAAATCCAGCGTTCAGGCAGTAGAGGGTGCTGTTAATTTCGGCGGATGAAGGCATTTCGCTGGCTAGAATCGTCCTTCCCCGCACGATTCAAGCAACATGCATCGTTACACCAATGCGGGGGTTGTCGACATGCATTTCATGTGTGGGGCTGCGCAAGGAAATGGAGTGGCTGCTCAAAGGATGCGCACATTCAACAGCTTTCAAGCTTGTCAAAGGACTATACTGTACTGTGCATAATACTTCTTCTTTTACTGCTGGACTTCTGCAATATCTTCCAGTGCCTGTATCATGCCTGGAAGCATAAAACCACAGAGTAAGACAGAGATCCAACTTCGCCTGAAAAGAGCGACTGCGGCGGATGACTTATAAACTAAATCATCGCTTTGGCGATTTTTTTCGTTATTTCCGTTATACCCTATTCAGCTTGACTGCTTTTGCTGTTGTCATTTGCAGAAGTGCAAATTTTCGGCGTTTGCTATTTGATTTTTGAATCTTGATTAATATTTATTATTAAAATTACTCTTTGAAGATCAAATAGGTCATTATAATTCTTCAAAATGTAAGTTATGATTTATTTACATGTCTTATTTTTGTTCTTGTTTTTCAAGTTCCGTAATGTTTGAAATATTTTATATATATTCAGTGTTGACAGATTTTTGCCGAAACGTCATGTTAAGGCTCACTGTGGAGACGCGAAAAGTTTTTGGTTTCCATCTGTCTGTTTTCTGTAAGAATGGTCCGATTCGGTTCATTTTTAGTTGGTATGTTGGCCAGGTATCCGGAATTAGCTGTATAGCCTTTGGTTAAATTTGGTTCATTCGTTCAGAAAATATAGAACAATTTTTTAGGCCATAATGCTTTCCTGAGGGGATGCAGACGATTTTTCAAATTTCATTTTTATCTGAAATGAAAATAGAATGTTTTCATAATGGATTTAGACGTAAAATTATGAATGCTAAATTTTCGATATGGATTTCCAATACTTTTAAAATTTTGCCGATAAATTTAATAGAATTTAGAAATTAATTGCTTAAAATATTTGAAAATGTTTTTGCATCTGTTCGGGAAATATAAACATCTTATTTTCATATTTTTTACAAATTTTACAAGCGTTTATTTTTACTTTCCACTTTAATTTATTCGTTGCTGATGGATAGCTGTTTATTTTTAAAATTAAAAGAATAAGCAATTCATCAGAATTTCACACTATCATTGTATAACACCGTGTTTAATTTAATGATTCTAATTTCTGGAACATTCGAAGAATTTTATATGCTTATAAATATGCATGCAATTGAAAAAATAATAAATGCGGATTGTACGATGTTAAATAATATCAAAAATAAGATTTAAATAACAAGCAGCAACAAGCAGTCGCCGTTTTTTTCCCTTCCCTCATTTGTCGCCAAGAAAGCGATATATAGCCGTTATTAGAAACCTCGCTTCTGTTATGGGAGTAGTTTCTGCGTCATCTGCAGATATCGCCACTGTCTATGTGTAATCCCATGTTAAAGAAGTTACCATTGAAGTCTATGAGAGTTGATTCTCTGTTTAAATCTCCTTACTCTGTGCATAAAACGATCCACTAACACACAACTCCCGATGAAGACGCCCAATCGTTCGGCGATCCGGCAGATTCCTACCCAGGAATCGTTCCTTTGAGCATCTTCTTGCACAGCCCCATACATGAAATGCATGTCGGCAAGTTCCGCATTGGCTTAACGATGCCTGTCGCTCGAAAATCGTACGGGGAAAGATGGTTAAACACAGCAAAACGTTTTCATTCGCCAAACTCAACAGCGCCCTCTACTGCCTTAAGGCAGCATTTCCGAACCCACATTCCTATGCGAAATATGCTTATTTAGGTCCCTCCTACCTACCTTTACATTTTTTCCATATATTTTAGGACCACCCTGTATATATATGTGTGTGTGAAAGTCAATTTTTAAAACATTTACTTAATTTTTTTTTAATTTATTACTAAAAAATTCTTTTCAAAAGTATTCGTGCATTATGTATATATATATATATATATATATATATATTGTGTTACTATTTAATAAAATTCTTGAAAACATTATTAATATCGTTGCACAAAAAAAATTAATTACATTAAAATAATTTCATCAAAAAATAGTCACAAAATTATTTCTTACATGTTATAAGTTAAAAAAAATACATATAATGTTATGCACATTAGCAATGCATGTTATTCTAGGTTTTAAAAGGAATTCTAAATGATGTATCACACGAGTTGAAAAGACTAACAAAAAAAGGGAAATGAGAATATTTTTAAAGTACAATTTTTAAGAAGCGTAATTCGGTAAAGTATTTTGATTAATCCTGAAGAGGAAACATATTAAGTTAACCGCATAATAATATGAAAGATGGCAGCATCAGATATTATTTAAGTCTATTTAACACTAGAATGACGGACGGGGCCAATTTTTATTTACTATACTATTGAAGTATATATTTCTATATTTCATGACTTTTGCTTATTTGTCTTCTAGTCCATCTATCTTAAATAACTTTTTCCAAACTTACATAGAATCCCGTATTTCGAATAGTATACCTAGAAAGATGGGAAGGGCCAAACTGGCCCTCACTAATCATTCTCTGCATTCGCGTGGTACCCTTTCATTCTTAGTATTATGACCTTGAAAATAGCATTCCCAGTAATTTGAGTCCATTTTCTACCTTTACATTCTGTTTGCTCCCCCCCTACATAAAATATGGCTTTTACCGGTAGAGTGGCGCGTCTGAGTTACGCGACTAAAGCTTTACCCACGTGACCAATGGAATGATAACATATTGTCAGTTGCTTTAGTAGTAAAAAACAGAAGTGACATCTCGTATGCGCGGTCTCACTCATGAAGAAATTTTGAAGGAGTTGCAACGATTAGATGAAATGGAGTCAGGCGATAGCGATAACAGCAGTTTAGATGAAGATAAAGAATATTGTCCTTCAAAGGAGGACACGGAAAGTAGCAGTTCCAGTGATGCTAAAATTGAAATGATTTCTCAAAATAGTGTTTCCGTACAAAAGTCACAAGAATGTAGAAATGAGATTGGATAGAAGAATCAAAGAAACAAATACAGGAAAAAAAATCGCATTTCAGATAATTCTGTATCACCTAAATTGCAGTCGGTAGAAAACGAAGTTATCCATGAAAGTAATTCAAATTGTGATTTTTCCAGAAATTATTGCCAGCCTTTGACATCTAAAGCAGGAGGACGAATGTTTTTTCTTAGGCGTGGTCGAAAACTTTGTCAGAAAACATTTGTTGGTCTTCTTCATGCACCTTCTGTTGTTCATGAAGAAATTGCCGTCGACGGGATAATTTGGAAAGTGATTGAACATTCTGCGACTAAAAGACGTCGTTCAACACAGAACGTATTGTGGGAATCTCAAGGACCGACCTCGTATGCAAAAAGGAATATAAATGCAGATAATGTGATTAGTGCGTGGCGTCTAATGTTCAGTCATAAAATGGTGCGCCATATAAAACAATGCACAGAAGTGTACATGTTGCTCACCGTCAACTGGAAGATGACAGACAAATGGACAGTATCATTAGATGAATTGGACGCTGTGTTTTCTATTATATATGCAAGAGATGGGACAAAAAAATTCCCATTAAATACATTATGGTCATCAGTTTGGGGACCGGCATTTTTTTCACAAACTATGCCAAGAGATCGTTTCAAAGATATTATTCGAGTTTTTCGTTTTGATATGAAAACAGAAAGATCAGAGAGATTGAAGACAGATAAGTTTGCATTGGCATCGACACTGTGGTATTCGTTCTTTGAAAACTGTGCCGCTTGCTACAAACCAGGAGAAAATCTCACAGTTGATGAACAATTGTTGCCATCAAAGGCCAGATGTCCTTTTGCTCAGTACATCCCAAATAAACCTGACAAATTCAGTATAAAATTTTGGCTAATTGTCTGTGTAGATTCGAAATATATCCTCAATGGATTCCCATATACTGGTCAGGATATCAGCAGACCTACTGATCAAGCTGTACATGAACATGTAATGATGAAGCTCACTGAAGGATATTTAGGCAAAGGTAGAAATATAACTACGGACAATTGTTTTACATCACTAATACGGTAAACAAAATTGAAAGTCAATTCAACAAGCTTAGTCGGAACACTTAGAAAAGATCGTAAAGAAGTGCCACCAAAGGCCAAGATAGGAAAACAAGCATTATACTCTACAACGTTATTCAAGAAAGACAATGATGTAACGATCACATCGTATCAAGGAAAGAAGAATAAACATGGTTTGATACTAAGTTCCCTCCATCCTAATGTTGCCATTGACAATAATGAGAAAAATACACCCGAGACATTTCAGTTTTATAACCAGACAAAGTATGGAGTGGACATTGTAGACCAAATGTTACGCCTGTATACCACCAAATCTGGAACACGTCGTTGGCTATGCACGTTTTTTGTAATGTTTTAGATATGTCTGCACTGAATGCTTGGAATGTATATAAAAAAGTGACAGGAAAGGAGAAACTTAGTCGGAGAAATTTTATTCCGCAACTATGTGAAGATCTCCGAACTTCATTTATAGCATCCCCAGGTTGTACAGTGTCTAATATGACTCCAGCAAATTATATAAAAAACATCAGCGGAATGAAAAGGTTCAAATGTAAAGTTAAATCAAGTTGCAGAGGAAATCATACAAGGAACACTTGTATTGAATGTACAAAACCAGTTTGTGACAAATGCGGATATACAGAAATTCGATGTACTCATTGCCTTAAGAAACCATAAAGTGTACAATTAGAAATAAAGGTAATTATAAAATTTATTAGCATATTCTATATATTTTCTTCATTATTCTTCTTATTATTTACATTTTACCATAGTTAAGATATCAAGATTCATCGAAGGGCCAAATTGGCCCTTTTCGTCTTTCTAGGTATAAGGCAACTTGCCGTCTTTCTAGTGTTAAAGACTAGAAAGATAAAAACTCACTTAAGCCTCCATACTTATGCCTAATCATCGCATTAAACTTAATCACTAAAAAACAATGATAAATTTTTGAAGCACAATAGATTTTTGCTAACCGAATCATAAAATATATCTTTGGTAGGCTACAGTAATTGCCTGTATCGTTTAGTGGTTATGCCGTTTTTCTTCCATCCACATGACTCAAGTTCATCTCCCATCTATGATCAAAGCGATTCCTTTAAAAATTAAATGCTCTATTATAAATCCAATTGAAATTCACTCAAACAATTCTAACTCACCTATATTTTTTCTAAGTTAAAATTTTTTTATCAGTTATTTATATATAATAATATATTATAAATTTACAGCGTCTACTGTAAATTTACCGAATAATTGCTCTGTTTTTAACAGAATCTCTCTTTTTCTAATGTCTGTAATTTTACATAAGAATTAAGATATTGGATTGTCAGTAGATTCTCTAATTTAAGAGAATGTATTTCAACAGTGTAATTTTCCATAATAATATTAAATTTTGGATTAATTTTCTTTCACTTGCCTTCGGATTTCAATATTTCAGGTGATGGAATTTTTCTTTGTTGCATTTATGTCAGGTACAATCCGACCTGAGCAGTACTTTACTCTGTAGTAACAATGCCAATACAACCCCCTACAACCCCCCAAAAAATCCTTACCCCATTTTCAACGTTTTACAATCTTCAAATCATTTTACGGTTTATTAAATATTTTCTTCTGTATTTATTACTTTTTTTGTAATAATAAATAATCTTTTAAATACCCTAACCCCCATCGGGATGAGGCAAGGAAAGCTTAGCCTCCCTTGTAAAACAGATTGAGAAAAAACTAAACTAAATATTTCTAATATAAATTAAAATAAAAGTGATGGTATGGAACACAGGCATCATCTATAAATTATATTACACTTCAACAGGGTGGGATTAACAGAGTGTGACAAGAAGAAGTAGGTTAACAAGTTGTGGTGTCCATGTCACATTTAAAATATGAAAGAAAACTATAAACTTTTTGGAAGCAGCATAATATCGTTAACTATAAAATATATATTTTTTGTCTAGTAGTATTTTTTTAAAATTGCAACAGCTTTAAGTAAAAGTGCCCAATATCTTAACAATTTTACAGTTTTTATGTCAGTAGGTAAGCGATTATATAGCATTTTTTTCATAAAATTAACTGTAAATTAATAGTTTAAAAATTGTGACATCACAACTGGGAAGGGGTGGATATTATTCTAGCATGACAATTTGTTACATAGGAGAAATGAGGAACAATCCTACAAAATTTGTGTAACATATTTCAAATGATCCCAAAAGAGAAAAATACTTTTCTTATATCATATGCTGAAAATTAGCCTTTTAATGTGAAGGTGAGATAATTGAAAAGTAATTTACTCTATGTTTTGTACCTGTTTTAAGAGATTTTTAAACAATGTGAATTTTTAAGGAGTAAACTTTCTTAAAGTGTGTAATTTTAATTTTAAAAAAATGAAAAATTTACTAAAATTTATTTAAAAAAATTATTTTTTTTGTTATTTATATTTATGTCTGTTTCTTCATACACAACTAACAACAAAAGAAAAGAAATGTAAACAGATGAAATTTCAAGTTCTTTTTTCTTATGGTACTTAAGAAATTTTTTTGCATCCAGTATTAGAAAATTATAAGGCAAAACTGTCTTTACAGCCACTGTGTTGTTCATCTTTTAAAAAATATATGTAAAATTACTGTGTCATGATTCTGTATCACAAGTAACATATGATTGTGTAATAGGGATATTTCCTCTTAATAGTTAAGAAATGTTCCCATATTGCATGTTTTATATTTGTTTAAAATCTCTTATAAAGATTGCTCTGTTGCAAATTATACTGTACTTGATGTAGAATGTATCTCCTAAATCAAAAAAGTATTAGTATTACAAAATTTTCACAACTTGAAAATAAAACTAATATTAGCATAATTCAGGTAGGATATATTTACTTTAAATTAAATACTCTGATAATATAAAAATTATCAAAAGAAAGAAAACTATTTTATGCTGATTGTTCAATGTGTTTTTTATGTGCTTGTTTTCAGTTAGATAAATTTTGTTCCGAGTATTTGATAAAATTTGATATGCATATAGGAATATATGAAATTCATATTTATATAAATATCTTTTGTTTTTAACTTTATCCTACTTTAAAAGTCTAAATTATTGTATACAATCATTATAGGCCCCAAAACTGATTAAAAGTTTGACCACTTAAACAAATTCAGAAAAAAATTTGGGACTCGTAAAAATCAGACACCCCAGGACCATTGTGCTATGGTTTAATCGAGTCTTGATTAATAAGAAAAATCATGTTTTTAACTCATTTTTAAAGTTATAACAAAGTAAAAATTGTGATAATAACAACTTATATTATACCCTAACAACCTTTTTAATTGTTATTTAACCCACTAGTGCTTATAAAACCAGACTGTTTATGGCAATTATGTTTCTTTATTTCACATAAATATATTTTGAAGAAAAAAATAAGTTATTCAGAAAAAAAGTTGCAATCAAATGCATCTTTACCACTAAAACTCTTTCTGTTGACAGATTTTCTACATTATTTTAGTCATTTTTACAAAATGGAATTAAGATGTGGCTAAATAACATATGAGGGGCAGTCGGAAAATAAGTTTCCCCTGGCGACTGTGGACAGAGGTGTGTATGAAAGACAAAAAATGTAATGAGACATTAAAGATAAAACATAACTTTATTTTTCCACATAAGTACAAAGTACATTGAGACATTTGTCATTCCGCTTTATAAGCTTCAAAAAGCCCTCCAGGAAGAAAACAGGGCTTTGCATACGGACGAAGCGTTGAACGGCTATGGGCGAAAAACGACACCGCGAACGTGCAAGACACCGATACACCATTGGGTAGAGGTCGACCGCGATCAAGCAGATGGCACTGTTGCAGTGCCTGCGCAGATGGCGCTGTTGTCAGTGTTTTGGACGTTCGCGTTCACCTGCCGCGATCAAGCAGATGGCGTTGCTGCAGTGCCTGCGCAGATGGCGCTGTTGCAGTCAACAGCGCCATCTGCTTGATCGCGATCGACCTCTACCCAATGGTGTAACAGTGTCGTCTTTCAACCATAGCCGTTCAACGCTTCGTCCGTATGCAAAGACCTGATTTTTTCCTGGAGGGCTATTTGAAGCTCATAAAGCGGTATGACAAATGTCTCGGTACTCGTTACTTATGTGGAAAAATAAAATTATGTTTTATATTTAATGTCTCATTACATTTTTTGTCTTTCATACACACCTCTGTCCACAGTCGCTAGTGGAAACTTATTTTACCACTGCCCCTCGTACAATAAAAGTTTCTTGTTTGCAGTTAAAAAAACTTATCTTAATCTGAAGTGCAAACATAATATTCAATTTACTTTGGGAAACCCAAACTGCACTTTAATCATCTATGTCAGACGATAAACTAAAAAGCGTATAATTTTTTTCAAAATAATCTGCGATTTTCCAATAAAAGTACAAAAAGTGTTAAATTTGAATGGTAATATAAATTGTGGAAAAAATAGAATTTTCTTGAAACTGTTTTAGGGAATGAATATAGTTTTTAATGTTCGAAAATTATTTAAATTCAATTTTCTTCATTGATTTTTGTTTCTCATCAGAAATTCTTTGCTCTGAAATATGTTTTTGATTAATTGTAAAATATGATAGACTAACAATTTCATTTATTGCAGCTGAATATATCTATAAAAGTAGTTAAAGAGAAAAGATTAGATATTCATTATATCACTCAATAACAACCAACGTATTTAAAGTGGGAAATATGGAACAAAACACTGCTTTAAAAGAGCATTTTGGAGAAGCACCTTCTAACTCGCATCAAGGAAAATCATTTGGTTGTGGGGTATGCAACAAGAAATTCTCCCAGAAAAGTAAGTTATACAGACATCTATCAGTTCAAACTGGTGAGAAACTTAATTTCTGTGGGATATGCAACAAGAAATTTTCTCGTAAGGATAGTTTAAGCCGACATGTGTTAATTCATACTGGTGAGAAACCTTTCTTTTGTGAGATATGCAACAAGAAATTCTCTCAAAAGGATGGTTTAAACAAGCATTTGTTAACTCATACTGGTGAGAAACCACTTGCGTGTGAGATATGCAACAGGAAATTCTCTCAAAAGGGTGGTTTAAACAAGCATCTGTTAACTCATACTGGGGAGAAACCATTTGTGTGTGAGATATGCCACAAGAAATTCTCTCTAAAGGGTGATTTAAATAAACATTTGTTAGTTCATACTGGTGAGAAACCAGTTGCATGTGAGATATGCCACAAGAAATTCTCTCTAAAGGGTGTTTTAAACAAGCATTTGTTAACTCATACTGGTGAGAAACCATTTGCATGTGAGATATGCCACAAGAAATTCTCACAGAAGAGTAATTTAAATAAACATCTGTTAGTTCATACTGATGAGAAACCTTTTGTGTGTGAGATATGCCACAAGAAATTCTCTCTAAAGTGTGTTTTAAACAAGCATTTGTTAACTCATACTGGTGAGAAACCATTTGAATGTGAGATATGCCACAAGAAATGCTCTCAGAAGAGTAATTTAAATAAACACCTGTCAGTTCATACTGGTGAGAAACCGTTTGTTTGTGAGATATGCAACAAGAAATTCTCTCGTAAGGGTACTTTAAGCCTACATCTGTTAATTCATACTAGTGAGAAACCTTTTCTATGTGAGATATGCAACAAGAAAGTGTCTAAAAAGGGTGATTTAAAAAATCATTTGTTAACTCATACTGGTCAGAAACCATTTGTGTGTGAGATGTGTCACAAGAAATTCTCTCTAAAGGGTGATTTAAATAAACATTTGTTAGTTCATACTGGTGAGAAACCAGTTGCATGTGAGATATGCCATAAGAAATTCGCTCTAAAGGGTGATTTAAACAAGCATTTGTTTACCCATACTGGTGAGAAACCATTTGCGTGTGAGATATGCCACAAGAAATTCTCACAGAAGAGTAATTTAAATAAACATTTTTTAGTTCATACTGGTGAGAAACCATTTGTGTGTGAGATATGCAACAAGAAATTCTCTCGTAAGGATAAGTTAAGTCAACATCTGTTAATTCATACTGGTCAGAAACTTTTTGTGTGTGAGATATGCAACAAGAAATTTTCTCAGAAGAGTCATTTAAATAAACATTTGTTAGTTCATACAGGTGAAAACCCTTTTGTGTGAGATGTGTAACAAGAAATTTTTTGTCATGAATCATTTCAAAAGTCATTTGTTGATTCATGCTGTTAATACACCAGTCGATTGTGAAATATGCAAAAAGAATTTTTCCCAAAAGTATATTTTAAACATCCTCTCTTAATTCATACTGTTCAGAAACATTTTGTTTGTGATACATGCAATCAGAAATTTTCATAAAAAAAGTAAACTAAGTAATAATGTACACTTTTATAATTTGAGGTTTGTTATCAACTAACTTCAGTGCTTCTTTTAATAAGGCCCTTGACATAAATTATTCACAAGAGAGTGCGATTTCTTGCCAAACATTACAAACTACAAAATGAAGTAGTTTTCAATGATAAAAATTCTAATTTTATGCTGCTTATGTTTGCAATGATATGTCATATTTTGTATTATATTATTTAAATTTTTATTATGTATTATATTAAATAAGCTCAGCATATATATAAAATTTGTAAATATTGAAGAAATTGCTTATGTGTTTGTTACATTGATTGTTATTTCAGTCATGCGGTTTTAAAATGTAAATAAAGTTGGTATAAAATGTTTGAAAAGTTTTCTTTTTTTGTCAGGCTAAATTTATTATGACGAATAAATGTTTGGTTAGGTTTAGAGTTTCTTATTTTCAAGTTGTGGCAATTTTTATATTGAAGAAATTATGATAATGTTTAAATATCTTAAAAATTATATGCAATGCTGAATTGTATTGAATTAGTGAAATGAGATTATATCTTTCTTAACCTTGCATCCCTTGGCCGTGGATGGTTAAAAAGGTGAGATAAATATAAACAACGTGCTCATTTTTTAAAAGTTAGTAACCTTGTACCAACCCAATATAACTCAAGAAGTAGAACTCCTTAGAAAAAGATTCTATATTTCATTCTTTTGATGTAATTTCACGAACTTTGAGCTACTATCTGTCTCGGAACTTCTTTCAGTCTTGGAGAATTTCTTGAGTCAGAAAAAATAAATATAATTAAATTCAAAAGTAGGAATTGTTTTACTTTTGTAAAATTTGTAATGGAAATTTAAATCTACTCTGTATGAAGTCTTATTTTGTATCTTTGGTATTTATTCTTCTGCAATGTGCATTATGCATTGATGTTTCTGGATGATTAAATTTATCTGTACCCCTGTATTTTGAGTAATATTTTAAATATCAATTAACTACTATCATTTTTTCTTCAACTTATAAATATCATTGTACTATAACTATGTGTGGTTAATATGTATGTATATGGCAAGTTAATAGTAAATGAAATCTCTGATAAGTAACACTGACCTATGCAGAAACTTTAAGTATTGGCTTTTTTTAAAGATCAGTTTTAATCACACTTCAAGACAAGTTGAAAGATTCCCACTTTCTGGAAGACACTCTATTATTATTTTCACTAGATGGGCTGTTTGTACACTTATATAAGCTGGACTTTTAAGAGAGTGCCAAAAAATTCGCTCTCTCAGTTAGAAAATCTGCTTGCAAGTAGATTCATTTATTTCCAAACCTTGATCAATGCAATAAAATTGTAGGTCATGCATATTCAAATTCAATGGATTTCAATTTTGTTCATTTAGTCTATTATCCTGGACTTTTTACAGAAAAGTGGACAAATGGACAAAACTGTTCTTAAGGGACTGCTTTACTGAAACTTTCTGATCACGAAATCTCATGTTAACCTATAGGAAAACTTAGAATCACGATGACTTCTTACGACTCCTTAATGATCAAAATATGGTTTTCATCATCAGAAAGTGGACGACATGTACTGACGATGTGCGTTTTTAAAACTTGTCTCCTTAAATTTTAAATATTTCTAAGAAGAGGATAATACTTCATCGAGTGGAAATTTCAAAGTTTATAGGGAATTTTTGAATAGATAAAATTTAAAAAAACAATTTTTAAAAATGCACATCATCATCACCTGATGTCTACTTACTGATGTTGAAATTTGTATTTCAATCATTACATTAGGTCAGGGCATAAAATAACATATAAAGTAGGCGACACTAGTGTCACCCAGTGACAGGGAATGGTGCCGGCAATTATTGAAATAAAAAAATATTTGAATAACAAAAACTGTCTTTGTGCTTCGGATAATATGACTGGCGACAGTCGTTATAGCAGATAACGAGTATAGGCAGGGGCAGTACGATACAATATGAGGCAGGCTGGGATGGCGGAAAATGCCGTGTGACCTATGACCTATGGGAAACATGTCATTGTTGTGACCTTTGTGTTTCTGCTTAAAAGATTTATTTTCCGACAATCCATCTAGTGATGGGATTCAAATAATATAACAACCGGTTCGCTTCACGAATGATTTTTGATGCATTAACAATAAGGGGAAAATGAAGCATCACACATAGATTATGAAACACTTTACATTAAAATAACAACATAAACTTTGATATTTAAGAATAATGTGAAAAAAATCCTGAAACATGTTTTCCTATAAGGACGTAATTTGTTTAATAAATATTAGACAATCATGAGATTCTGATCAAAATTTCTATCAAAAAATGAATCAAAACCTGATAATACAATAACGATGATGCAATAATAGTAGACATTTAAAAAATGTTGAATAAGTATGCTATATAACTAGGGAGCTATCCTAGGCTGCCGATTTAGATCTTCAAATCTTCAAAATTTCAATGTTTTGTATTAAATTAAATTGGATTCTCACAGGACTGAAGAAGAATTTCTTTTTTTTCAAATTAAACATTATTTTATTAAATGAAACAATTTAGAAAATGTCACAGTGTTATATTTTAAAAATGCTGTTGTGAAGATGCACATTAAAAAAAGTAAATTAATGTAAATAATATTTTCGCATTTGAAGTATTTTAACAACCAGTTCACCGAACTTCACACAAATTAACAACTGGTGTGAACTAGCTGAATCCCACCACTGAATCCATCCACTGCATCATGGCCTCAAGACGAACTTAGAGTTGGGGCCCTACTGTCTTCGGCAGCGTATACAAATTATTATTTTTCATCTTCAAAATTGTAACTTTACGGTTTTCAAATTCACGCAGCGATCGAGCTAGAAACATTTTAATAAAATAATGCAGCTTTCAAAATCATATATACAGGGTGAATCTAAACTCTTAAAAACTTTCAGGGGTGATAAGACACATCAAGACAAACAATATTAAATAGGAAACTAAGGGTCTCAAACGTCTTCCGAAGGAGATAGGCGCCATTAAAGTTCAGGGTCTAAAACTTCAAATGATTATAAAAAACAGAAAAATTGGTCGATTCGTTTGCGGTTTTCGCTAAAACTATTCTTTATGTCAGTATTTTCTTAAAAACAAATTTTAAAGATCATAATTAATCATAAAGAATCATTAATCATAAATCATTAATGATAAAGAACAGTTTTAGCGAAAACCGCAAACAAATCGACCAATATTTCCGTTTTTTATAATCATTTGAAATTTTGGACCCTAAACTTTAATGGCGCCTATCTCCTTCGGAAGACGTTTGGGACCCTTAGTTTCCTATTTAATATTGTTTGTCTTGATGTGTACTATCACCCCTTTAAGTTTTGCCCAAGAGTTTAGATTCACCCTGTATATATATATATATATATATATATATATATATATATATATATATATATATATATATATATATATATATATATATAAAATTAAAAAATAATGAATCCTCAAATATTTTTCGTTACAACACGACAAATAAATAAATAATAATGATAAAGAAGGTCAGCCTGAGCCCGACACATGTCAACCCGAAATATTCAAACCCGGACGCAAAGTGAGAGAAAATTAATCCATAATACATTTATGGATAAGTTATCTACAATTACATCTCTAATATCAATTTTATCTTTTTCGTATAAAAATGAACAAATTAATTCGTTGGTATCGTATAGGATAGATGCTTTCTTAAAAGAAAGACGACCAACAGAGGTTGTTAGTGCACCCCGCCTTGATGTTGAGAACCTTTTTGGTAAAGACGAAGTTGACGATTTTTCCGATGACGGGGTTGCTTTATACGCGGCTGAAAAACTGCCTCCTCCATCAGATATGATCTCATCAACAGCAAGACTCTATCACTACTTTAAAGCGTCTCAATCCCACTCAGTTTTTAACAATTTGGTACAATCATATGTTTCTTTAACACCTCACAGCGCTTGCCCAGAAAGAGCTGTGTCCATACATACAATGCTTAAATCTAACAAACAGAAGGGACTATCAAGAGAAGAATTAAACTCAAGAATGTTTATTGTTCTTAATGAATTTGGAACAGCTTTTTATGATCCAAGACCTGCTGTTGCAAGGTAAACTAAGAAAGAGCAAAGAAAGAAGAAGAAAGAAGAAAGAAAGAAGAAAGAAGAAAAAAGCTTCCAGACAAAGTCTATCAAACACAAGAGTTTGTCAAAAAATTCTTTGCAACTGATAAGAACTTGTAAGAAAAAATTTAACGATTTTAATTATTATTGTAACATTTTAAAGCCATTATAAAAATTTAATAAATTTTAACTCATTAAAATATAATGAACGAATCGATTTCCTTGTTTAATTCCATTATTTCCATAAGAAAGTCCTTTGTATAAATATTTTAAACTATTTTAAATATTTCTGTAGTATTTTGGAAATATTTTACAGTTAGAATTTGATTTTTTTTAAACATGAAGCGTAAAATCGATTGCCTTGTTTAGTTCTACTCTTTTTAAAATACAGTAATTTTTGAAAGGCTAAAGATGTTTAATCACTTTAATTATTATTCATTTGGCATTTTGGAAACATGTTATAAAATTTAACATGCTATTGTTTTTATTTATTGTTTTTAAACGGCAAGAGGAAAATCTTTTTGATTAGTTCCACTTTGGATCTAAAATTATTGTTACGGGAAATTAAAAACAACAAATATTTAATGATTCGGGTTAAATTTGCTTTTCAATTTGAGAATTTATTCCCGGCTTCAAATACCAAATTGGTAGATGTAATACTGTTATGTACAAAAGTCAAGTGTAGAAACAGTAAAAGGTAAGCAGCATTTTAACATAATTTTAGTGATAAATTTCATACATAACTGTTTAATTAGGTACAGAAATTTGGTAGGTTGAATGTTATGTTTGATCTATATATATATATATATATATATATATATATATATATGACTAACATAACAATAGTTAATAATTAGTCTGAACTGTGAATGTAGACGTTCTTTAATGCTACCTAGCTATAAATAAACGTGTTTACATGATTAAATGAAGACATCATTATTTACTTACCAGGTACAGAAGTAAAATAGACAAAATTATAGAAATCGTTATTCTAATTATTTGGTTTGCAATTATCGGGGGGAAGGGCTGAATTTATAGATATTTGCTTGGGACAACGGATCAAACCTATTGTCGCCCAGTGAGAATTCCTTAAAATATGCTCTGCATTAGGTAATGAGTCATGCTTCTAAGTTTTGCAATCAGGGAGTTTCAGTGAAGCAGTTTTCCATAACTGCACACTTCATCAACAGTATCGAATTTATACTTATACAACCTGTGGCCAGAAAGTTCGGTGAAGGAGCCTGTAGAGGTCGCTGCTGTACTAGTAGAATATCAACGCGCCGCGCGTGGTGAAGGTCAATATCTGTTTGAACGTTTGGCAAGGTTCCAAGTGCGTTTTATTCCCTGTTACGTTTAACGCCGAGCGCGAAAGGTTCATTGTGGATTGTCGCGGTAAACAAAATGGATCAGAGAATAAACATGTTGTTTTGTTTCAAATTTGGAAAATCGGCAAAAGAAACTCACGAAATGCTCAAAGACGTTTATAAAGATGAAGCCTTCACATCAAAGAGTGTTTATGAATGGTTTAAGCGTTTCCGGGAAGGACGGACCAGTCTTGAAGATAATGCCCGGCCACACACCGCCTTGGTTGTATGCAGGCCCGTAGCTAGACCTTACTTCCAGGTGGGGCAGATTGTTTCTTAATTTTTTTCACGTCTCTAATACCTTGAAAAATATGTACTGTATTTTTAGTGTAATTTTTTTCTCATTTAAAACGTAAGATCTCTCCAAAGCCAGAATGAAATTTTTAATGTTTGTTCCAAGACACAATAAAAATATATCAAAGACATAAATAAAATATTTACATTTACATAACGTAAATAAGTTGTTTCCTTTTAATTAAGTAATTTAAATTTATGTAGGTTTTATGTTCGTTTATATTAATAAATGCATTCAAGTACAATTTATTAAAGGATGTTTCGTTATATTTACATCACGCAATAAAGATATCAGAAAGAAAAAAAACAGAATTAATAAAATGAATAGAACAAGTAACGAGGATGTCTTTACCGATAATGAAAAAATATTTTTTTAATTTTCATGATGGAAAAAAAAAAAGAAAAAAGAAACAGAGTACCAAATTAATTATAAGGCCTTTTATTTTATTTTAGTTTTTTAGTTTTAGTCTTTTACAAATTTGACAACCTCTATTTGTTGTAAAAATAATTTATTTGAAAGAATTTTGAAGACTAATGGGAATCATGTATTAAAACCCTCTAATATAATTGCAACCTCCTGTCTCTACTTGTATTTAATTTTTTTAGTACTTCTAAATTTATGTTTTCCGTCCGTTTTCTCTCGAAGGCCAAGAAAACTAGATCTGCCATTCTTTGATATGACATGGACAGTCTTTGAGGCCGATTAATGGCCGTCAATGTGGAAAAAGAAGATTCACAAGTGGCAGTGCTGCAACCAAATGTAGCTACAGCAGCCAAAAGTTCATAAGTGTCCTTAAATGCTTCTTTGTATTTGAATAAAATTTGTAGCTTGCTTTTTTTTGTTTTGCCATTTCAATTTATCTTTAAGTACAGAGGCATTTGACTCAGGTGGTCTTCTGCATCTTCATGATTGACAAAATTTGTTTTTACAACAGTCAACTCTTCAATTGAAGGTATGTTTATTCCTACAAACAAAAGGGAAATAGGTGTAATTGCATTTTTAGCGATATACAGTTTGCAATTTTTAAAACGGTTTTGGGGAAAAAAAAATCTCTGACGGTTCGGCCCACAGGCACAGGTAGATTTCGAAGACGCAGACCGTGGGGCGCCTGTTTGTTGTGAATTGCAGAAGAAATTACCTTTTTGCCATGATACGGTATTTGGAAACGCCCACTTCGAAACCTAACTTGTTTGTAGGTGGAGCCGGCAGGGATTTTATTTATTTATTTATTTATTTTTTGCTATAAGGGTTGTCCTATAAAAAACTTGACAATATAAAGTTTTAGATAATATTAAGAGGAATTATAATAAATTTAAGCGGATTTGATATCTTCTGAATGGACGAAGTTATGAATTTTTTCTTTTAAAACTCCCTCCCCCCCCCTTCTTGGGGCCATTTTTAATTATATCAAAAATCTGTCCTACATAAATTTTCGGTCCTTTTCCTAGAAGTAATAATAACTTTAAACGGATTCGATTTAAGAAATTATGAGTTTTTTTCTGTTTTCACAAAGAGCCAGCACAATCACAGGAGCGACAAATTGCACCTATATCGTCCCAGTCCCATTGTAAAATTGTCAAAATCTTTCTTTCAGAAAATAGTTCATGTACTTCTCTATATATATTTCAGAAGACGGGTAACACAATTTCACACCACAGGTGGTCCAGTGATGTGTCAGAAAGTCTCTGAATAGCACACTTAAGTACTAAAGGGTGCTGAGCAATTCGGCTGCTTTGATGGCGCTTGTTTGTGACTGGCGATTTAATAGCAGTCTTGAAGCCAAGTTAAAAACTTTTCGTGCAATCCTAACTATAAGCATTACAAATGAAACAAAATGAATAAATAATAATAATAAAAGGAACTTGTAAGAGGCAGAAAATTCAAAATTGCAAACGGACGCTCTGGTTTTTCAAGCAGATGAAGTCTTAAAATTCTCACGCTTCTGTTGTTATTTGTTACTCTGTGTTGAGTTCTGAAAAAGCCGTAAATTATGGAAAAACATAGCATAAAAACAATGTATTTTCATAATTTTTTTAAAGGATTTTTATGAGAGAATATTAAGATTAATACAGAATTAATGTAAATATTGCTAACACTGTATGGTAAATTACACTGCATCAACACTTGCTACAATAACACGGAATCATTTATGTTTAAAGAATTAAACATAGATTATTCAAGATATAATTAGCACAACCCAGTGCTGTCTCAGTTTCAGACAAAATAATCCCAGTTTAGGTGCGTTCGTAATTATATAAATGCGTAGCACCTATAGTCGTCGTCTGGTCCGTCCGCAAAAAACAAAAACTACCCAGCCGAATGGTACAGAATCGTTAAAAAATTTTGTGAAAATTGAATCTTAAAAATATATTTAAAAAGTTTTCTTTATTTTTTTAAATCCTATCATACGTAATCTATATAATAAAAGCGCAAGTCATGTGACTGAGGAAAACAAATACGGGCTAACCTGCTAAACACTTCTTTTTTCATATGCCAAGCGGTCATTTTTATTCAACATTATTTCTTCGAATAAAATTGCATAAAAGTTACATTTTTAGAAAGATCGTTGAAAAAAACTGTTTGCTTGAGAGATGAGTTATATTAAAAAATGTATAGATTCTGAGATAACTTCAGTAGAAATTAGGTTAATAGCCGAATATCTCAATCCATTAAAGTAAATAAACACAAGAGATTCGTTCATCATCAGTCATAGAAATATTAAACCATGGAGGTAATCATTCGCAAAGCAATATCTCATGTTGAATTTTGCAGCGCTGTCTGGTGTTGAAAAAAATTCGCATCTGTAAACGTGGCATCACTAATAAGAAAAAACAGGGCATGCTCATTTCGCTCGTAGCAGACGATATAATTCATTTCAGAGAAATAATAAAGATGATTTTTTTACATTGTAAAACTAGTTATAGTACGGTCGCACCTCATTTGCCACGTTTAACGTACAGTTCCAACTTGTTTGTTTGTTCCGTGCTCCATTAAAAAAAAAAATACTATTTATGCAGAATGTTTAGTGTCGAAGAGTCTGTGCAAATATAAAATAATTTTTATTTATTTCACTGTCCATTTCCTATAAAGCATCGCTATTTCTTCAATCGCCGTATATATTTTTTAAATTTCCGGGGGGGGGGGGTTCGTGGAAGAGTAGATTGAACAGATAAAGGGACAGACCTTCTATTAATTTTTATTTCCAGGGGGGGGTGGGGGAAGGAAGCAATGGCCCTGTGAAAATTTCCAGAGAATTTGTATGGCCTTGTAGTCGACGGCTATGATGGATTTAATTTGTTATCTTGTTCATTATTATAAATATTTTCAAACTGTAAGCAAAGGTATGAACTTTTTAAGCTACTTTTATCATATTATTTCGATATCTGCAAATAAATTCCTTTAAAGAATATATTTTATGAGAAATAAAACATTTTATAAAATCTAAGTATACTTAACAAGTTAACAATATCATATCGTTAAATTTTACTTTTTGTTCCTTGATTTATTATTGATTGATATAATTTCGTTCCTTGAAGATTTTGTACTTCAAGATGAAAAGTTATTTATGTTATGTTAGATGAAAGTTATTTAAAGTGAAATACATACAAACGTGTAACGCGGTAATAATTTCCTCTACTAACCACTACTTGTAAAATCCGTGGGGAAAAAATATATATATATAACTTAAGACACACGTATATTAAAAACAATTCACAGATAATTCTGTAATTTTCTTATTTATAAATTAAATTTATATAATTTAATTAAAACAAATTTTACATTCTATTGGTTAAAGATGGGATTTTCATTGCAATTCCATTTCTTCTTTACACTGGAAAATTTTCTTATTGTGACGTAGGTTTCACAAATTTTTATCATTCAATAATATGTAACGAAAGATCAGAAGAATGAAAGACATTAGTCCCCTTTTCCCAAAGCAAACAAGTAAACATAACAATCCGTTTCATGGAATTGGAACCAGTTCCCAGAACCCATGAAAGAAGCAGTAAACTGTCATGTACGACAAATTCAAAAACATTATTTTAGGCTGTTTCCCTTTATTTTCAGATTCAGAAGCCTTTGGTTTCAACCCCGCTTTCTTAAGATAAATTTCACATGGTGACAATTCTACAAAGAAAGTAAGCTTTATGGATATCAGTCAATACAGAATTGTTGCTGGTCCGGTACGGGCAGGAATATCCTGCGGTACGGTGTAATTTCTACAAAGCAACAAAGCGGGGAATGTCCTACGTGACAATCCCCGACAGGTCTGTTGTCTGTTAAAGAAAGAAAGAAAAAAGAAGGTTTATGAAAACTTTTCTGGTTTTGTTTCCATTTTAAAAACGATATTGGGAGGATAGGGGGGTGTCTCTTTGCTTAGATCTGGCAAGAAGATGGAAAAAATTGGAAATTTAAAGTGAATTAGTGGCTGATAAAGTGATCGGAATGTCCAGTCTCTCACTAGATTAGACTAAAATTTATATAAAAAAATAATAGAAATTTAATGTTGTTTTAATCGGGATGTAAAGTTTCACGCTAGGTCTGGCAAAATCTTTTGCAGGTCGGGCTTTGACCGACCTGGCCCCCCACCTAGCTACGGGCCTGGTTGTATGGCAGTTCCTGGCAGCGAATGGAGTTGTGACACTTGTTCACCCCCTTATTCCCCTGATTTGGCACCTGCAGACTTCTTCCTCTTCCCCAGATTGAAGTCAGCTCTCAAGGGAAAGAGATTTACGGACATCACTGACAATCAACGCAACGTGACGGCCGAGCTGAAAGCCATTTCGAAAGAACTGTTTTACAGGCGTTTCCAGGACTTATATACTCGTTTCCAACAGTACATTACCATCCATGGAGATTATTTTGAAGGACAGTAAATTGTATTTGATGCTGTACAATACTGTATTTGAAATAAAAATTCATTCACCGAACTTTCTGGCCACAGGTTGTATTTCCAGGAGATGCAATAGAGAAACTTAGGTACTTACTTTCTATAGTGGAGTTGGTGTAACTCGGGTATAAGGCAGAATTTTAAAAACAGCATTTAAACCAGTATATAACAAGCGACCTCTGTGTGTAATGAATTGACAATAGTGAATAATTCATGATTGACTTTATATTCATGGGCGAGGCTAGTTGAGCTTAAGCCGAAAGGTAGGCCTTCCTGCCCGATTTGGCCTTGACTTTATAATGACTTTCATAAATATTTTATCATAACTTTAATCATGAATTTATAATTCATGATAATTTAGGAATAACACTAGGACCAGGTGAGGAAGAAGGTTGCCAATATGTCTAAGAAACAAGCCCAAACACATGCCATCTTTTGTGTGTTGTCTCTGTTCAGTGGAAATGTTGTTATCATTCATTTGCATTTGAAATATAAAACTAAAAGTTAACACTTTTTGGCAAGATACAAATTGGGCTTGTTGGGGGAGGCTGCAAAATATGGAATAATATAATAGAATTATATGCTTAGTGTATCTCTGAAGAAGTTGTAATGAATGTTATATCCTATTTGAAATTTTATTATCAAGCTCCTTTGATATTTCTTTGTTATTTGCTATGACTTGCCTGTCGAATACAGTGAGAGCTTAGAGAAGTACGAAGTTCTTCTTGTGAAAAATAGCTTGTGTAACAAAATCTCACAAATAGCCACATTTTTTTTCACATTAATATTGAAACATTAGATAACATTAACTAGATTCTTTTTTACTTGTTCAACTTAATAAATATTATTAAAGAATAACTCTGTAACCCCCTTAATTGTCCCATTAATTTACAGAAAAAATGTCATTTGTATTCAATAACACGCCACAGTTTTAGTTCATGTTGCATTATCTCTCTATATTAAAACAAGTTGGAAATTGTACGTCAAACGTGACAAATGAGGTACGTTCGTACTATAGCTAGTTAGATAAATATTCAGATCTTGATGATTTTTAATTCTGTGAAATAAATTATATCGTCTGCAGATTAATTTCTGTCATAAAATAAGTTTCTCGGTCGCTTGACGATTCAACCTCAAAAGCTCCTCCAACAAGAAAGCACCGATTTTTTTTCTTTGAATTCAAATTTCTTAATAAATATTTTTATTAATATCTCCTAAAGTTTTGATTCGATTTTTAAAAAAATTGAAATGTCTCGACAAAATTCTGCAAAGATAATATATCTTAAATTCCAAACCATTCGTTTGGGTAGTTTTTGCGTTGTTATATGTGGACGCACGGACAGACAGACAGACGGACGGATCAAGCGACGACAATAGGTGCTACGTATTTATATAATTACGAACGCACCTAAAAAAGCAACCACCGCAGCCGCTCTCAATGAAGATTTTGTGCCTTGAAGTCTTTCTGGACTAATATCCAGAAAACTATTGCAAATATAAATTTAAAAATTGGTGGTTTTATTAAAAAATGTTCGATAAACACGCTGAAGTAGACAGTTTTTAAATCGAAGAATTATTTTAAGAGATATTTAATATTAAAGTTGGTCAAAACAATTTTCTTATAAAAATTTTATAGAAACGAAAACTATGCACCGGAATTTAACCATAATTTGTAAGGATATAGTTGACAAGGTTGGGGTGTGCAGAATGCAATTATTTTTTCAATTTGACTCATTTTTTTGAGGTTATATTTCAATTTTTTATTCAAAATTTTCATTATTTTGACGGAGATTTATTTCATATTTCATAAATTCCATTATTTGAATCGTTGCCAATTTATAAAATAGCTCACGTAATAATATTCCCTTTGAATTAAGAAATGTTTTACACTTTTAAAAACTATTAAAAACAGAAATAAAACTTTAAAATAATAATTAAATGATCACGAGTTAAAAGCAATAAATGTAGAAAATGACGGAATAAAAAATATACTTGCGCTTGAATATTAAAAAGATAAATAATTAAATTATTCCGCCTTTTCAAAGCATCAATGCTTGAAGAGGCAAAGGTAGAGTAAAATTAATTTATTTCGGCAAAATATTTTATCTATTATTGCAAATTTTAAAACAGCGTAGTTAATAATATTTCCCTTCAATTAAAAGCTATATTTTTACGCTTAATAATTACGTTTAAATCAACGAAATAACTAAGAAATTGGTAAAATATAATTAAAAATACAGATAAACGTTGAATTAAAGATCATTTGATGACATAACTACCATGCGTAACGCAATCAATTGAATGCGACGCCACAGATATGCACTTTTGGCTTTAAATCCTATATTTTGGCGACAGTTCTTTTCTTTTACAGAAAGCAGTAGTCGGGATAATGGAGTAATACCCAATTTTCTATAGCATCGTTATAAAATTTCCCCATGCAATGACATTGCTTACTTAACCATTTTGCACAAGTTGATTTTCAAATGTTTAATTAACCTTATTTTATCAACAGTTGTTTGCTGTCTCGACAGCAGTTCATTTGACTTTAAAATCCCGTGGTCAAAGGAAAATGAATGGAAACCCAGTTATAGCAGATATTACAGCGAGCAGCCGATTACACAAGGCCGATTATAGCAGCTGATTACAGCAGGTCGTTTAATTATAATTCAATCTTCCGCAATCGTTTTAAGATTGATCAAATCAGAGTGTTTTTACAGTTTGTGGTGTCAGAACGGGGGTTGGCGAGCGTAGCTCGTAGGGGACAGAGCCCCCTAGTTTTAGTATAAAATTTTCAAATCTATACCCAAGTACTTTTCACTTTGTTGATTTAAAAATCACTGTTTTACAAGATCGCAAACATCCTGTATTCGACAGATGGTGATTGATTCGAAAGAAAGGGGAGGTTATATTTAATATTTTATGTGTTAAAACTGTAAGAGTTATGAGTGAGATTTTAACACTTCTGGTAAAATAAAGCATATATTTTTAAAATATTTTAACACGTAAAGAAATAAACATTTTAAAGAAGATGACACAGACAAAAGAAGTCCCGAACATTAATTTTCAGAAGCGATATTTTAAAAATAAAAATTCATTCCATTCCCATAGGTTTAACATTAGCGAAGGGAATTTGAGATCAGATTGACCAACCCCTTTAAGGGGAGGATTACGTCTTCTGTATTATGTACTTCTATGTTTCAAAGTTTTGATTTTGCATTTTTTGCATCCCTCCAGTATGTAAAGCGTTGCCCTAAAGCAGTTTAATTAAATTCCAATTTCATACAATCTTTCTTGCTTGTTGAATGTTATTTTGCATGTTATTTTAAAATTCAAACTTCTTTTTCTCGAGACTATGTTTTTTAAACTGGGTGACCATTTTTCTGGAACAATTCGACCCATTTCCGTCATTTTTTATTTTAAAGAAAGATAGTTGTTTTTGTTAGTTACTATCAAAAAGTATAAGTTTTATTGATCAAATATTTTTTGAGCTCACAAATGTAAAAAAAAGACAAAAAAATATCCTTTTTTTTTTCTTTTAAATATAAAATCATACACTGTTGTCCAAAAATTAAGGGTCAGTGACCGGAAGCTTTTGTTTTGACATGATATGTCGAATATCTACGGAAATTCTGGAGGAATTGTCCTTGAATTTCGAGGATGTAAAGATGTTAAACGTCGTAATTT
Source organism: Maratus michaelseni (assembly GCA_963931845.1). NCBI lineage: Eukaryota > Metazoa > Arthropoda > Arachnida > Araneae > Salticidae > Maratus > Maratus michaelseni. The sequence goes on from OZ007597.1 coordinate 317,706,386, forward strand.
TCAGTGAAGATTTAGTTTCAAGGGCAATTAGGTGTCCAATTAGGTGTGAGCTGATTAACAATTTTTGGCAAAATCCCTTATCATTCTGCTACTTTTAGAAAGCAATTCACTACATCACTACTACTATTTTTCTGAATATTCGCGCTATTTGAATGTACTTTTTTATATAAGTAGCTGCCTACCAAATTATGTAATAAAAATTTTATTATCTTTCACGTATGCACATTAAAAATTATTTTATACAAATACCTGTCTTTCATCAACTATTCAATATATTCACTTCTTAATTGCAGTATACTGTTTTATCTCAACTTTCTGGAAATGTGTGTGAAATTTGGTTAAAAACTCTGTATGCTATAACAAAAAATTTTAGCATTTTTACAGAAACGTTAACGTATTCACTAATATGTGAGCTATGCTTACACACATGCATACAAACGTTGAACAGAACCCACACAGACCTCATAAAAGTTACTCCCTCCATGACAGAAAATGAGAAAGTGACAGATGCATCTCGTTTGATCATCATTTGATAAGACTTCATCAACAATTTTTAGCGTTTGATCAAACTCGGAAGTGTCCTAAAAATCGATATTTCTAATTAAAAATGCGCATGGGAGGGGGCTAACGTTTAAAAAATTGAAAAATGTGCAAAATTAAAAAAAAAGTGATTCTTATCAGAAATCGTTAGATCTGATTTGATCAACCCTTTTTAACGTTTGATCAAACCCAGATATGCCAGAAAAATCGACATTTCTAAGTGCAGAAACTCTAAAAGTTAGCCCCTCCCCCTTATTGAGACACACAGAAATTCGGAACAAATTTGATGTCAACGGACGTAGAATCGTTTGATCAGATTTGATCAACCATATTTGCCATTTGATCAAAACCGGAAGTGCCGGGAAATTCGATAATTCTAAGTGCAGACACCCTAAGAGTTAGCCCCTCCCCCACACTTCTGGAAACTGAATGAAATTCGGGAAAATTTTGGTGTCAACGGATGTAGAATCGTTTGATCAAACCCGGAAGTGTCCTAAAAATTTATAATTCTAATTAAAAGCGCGCATAGGGAATGATTAAATATTTAAAAAATTAAAAATTCGCAAAATACAAAAAAAAATAGTGATTCTTATCAGAAATTGTTAGATCAGATTTGATCAACTATTTTTAGCTTTTGATCAAACCCGGAAATGCCCCAAAAATCAGTATTTCTACTTGCAGAAGCCCCTAAAAGTTTGCCCTCCCTTATTGAAACTGACGGAAATTCGGAAAAAACAAAAAATAGCAATAGCATATATGAGAGTAACAATGACGTCATGCTTAGGGTGGGCACAACTGAACATTAAATAACGCTTTTATTGTGATTTTTTTTACTTCTACACATTGCACAAATTCGATTTTTAATCATGGAATAGAGTAAAAAAGGTTCTTTCAAATGCAATATGTTTCAAAACTGTACTTCAGTTTACTATTTTTTATGGTTTAAAAAATAATTTTCAAGCATGTTTTATTTAAATCTATCCATCAAAACAGATTAAAACGTTTCCAATTTAAAAAAAAAGTGTTACAATAATAAATTTCCCATATTTCAGCATTTGTTTCTGACTAATATTCAACATCGAAATTATAAACATCAGAAAATAATAGGAATTCATATTTTTTAATACAAAGTTAATAGACATAAAGTCCAACTACTCACTTAAACCACTAAAACTGTTAGAATTTAAAAAAACGATATAGGTGGCGATATTTTTTACTATTAAGTCCTGACTAATATGAAAGTATCACTAGTGATCTTCAAAATTTTATTTTAATACATAATTAATATTTTTCATATGAAAATTATTTTTGGTGTTGTTAGTGGCTAATTAAAAAAAATAATGTATTAAATGTAAAAATTCTATTCGATTTTTCAATTTAAGAAATATATATATACCCAACTAACACAGAACTTGCGGGCCACTGATGGCTACGTTAGCCTTGGCCCAAACTAGTAGATGAGGGGCCGCAATCGTTTGCCGTAACGGCAACTTAAAAAGCTGTCACGCCGGCCACAATATGGCCGCAACAGAATTGGCCATAACTACATTAAGATGCCCATAATTGTGCCACAAGTGGTTAATCATAACTGACAGATAGCCTAAAACTGGCCACAATTATACCTTAAGTGGCAATTATTAATGAAAACTAGCCACAGTTTGGCCATTAACGATCATCGTGAATAAAATCTAGCCAGAAGATCGCCACAGCCATGCCACCTGCGTTTGTTAAGAATAAAAGCTAGCTCAAAGCTGACCATAAATGTTAATTTATTGGTCATCATAAATGTAAACTTGCCTTAAGCTAGCCACGTTGTTGCCATCAATAAACATCATTAATGAATGCAAGCCGAAAGCTAATCACTTTGTTGCCATCAATGGGCATCATTAATGTATGCAAGCCGAAAGCTAACCACTTTGTTGCCATCAATGGGAATCATTAATGACTGCATGCCGAAAGCTAGCCACTTCGTTGCCATCAATGGGCCTCATTAATGACTGCATGCCGAACGCTAGCTACTTTGTTGCCATCAATGGGCATCATTAACGACTGCATGCCGAAAGCTAGCCACTTCGTTGCCATCAATGGGCCTCATTAATGACTGCATGCCGAACGCTAGCCACTTCATTGCCATCAATGGGCATCATTAATGACTGCATGCCGAAAGTTAGCCACTTTGTTGCCATCAATGGAAATCATTAATGAATGCATGCCGAAAGCTAGCCACTTTGCTGCCATCAATGAAATTATTAATGAATGCATGCCAAAAGCTAGCCACTTCGTTGCCATCATTAACGAATGCAAGCCGAAAGCTAGCCACTTTGTTGCCATCAATGGTAATCATTAAAGAATGTATGCCGAAAGCTAGCCACTTTGTCGCCATCAATGGGCAATATTAATGAATGATAGCCCAAAGCTAGCCAGAATTATACTTTTTATGGTCCTCAAAAAAGTAAAATTGAGCAAGAAAGGCCAATTTTTTACTCCTTTGGCAGGGACAATTTTTTTCTTTTTTTTAAAAGATATTTTGAACTTTAGAATCTAAATTTACTGGTCCCTAATTTTTGTCTGAAAACTCTAAATACTTTATTCAAAATTTGAAAAAAAAAATTAATCCTTTTGAATATTTTTTTAACAAGAGCTCATAACACCAGCCTGACTTTTATACATACATGTTTCACTCTATCATTATAATATTTTTCAGTTAAAAACTACAATGGTGTTATAAGCACCCCATATTAAAAAGGTCAAAATACAATAAAATCGAAAGTGTTTCAGATCTTGTATAGCATATTTTCAATCTGCAAGCAAAAAGTGTCCCAATGGAGGCAAAAATAGGCCTTATCCATTCATCTCATTAGATTGGAATAAAAGGCCATATGGTTATGATTTAGTTTTTAATATTATTCTGAAAAAGTTGCAAAAGCTATATTTGTAATTAATAATAATAAAAAAAAGGGTTGATAACACAAGGTGTAAAATATATAGTGAAGGTTAAATTACCAATGATGGTGAGAATACGGAAAAAAACTAATTTTCTTCAATTTTTAATTAAATTATAGGTTTAACCATTCTATTCAAAGGAGTAAATTTTTAAGTAGTTTCAACTCAAGTTTCTTCAAGCTAATTCACCAGGTGGATTGTCCAGCCCTTTTTCAAAGCAAATAAAAGACTCAGAATGTTAAATGAGATACCATATGAAATGATTTTTAAGCGACATAGTACACTCACATTTCTTTAAAACATGTATTTTGGTAAAATTGCAAATAATTAAAAATTAAATAGGCATTGTTTTCAGATATGAAATGAGTTTTTCCTCAAATTACTGTTGCCACAAAAGTTAAATTCTGCAACAAGGATTATTAAAAAAAATTTTTCAATAAAGATGAAGTGGACATAGTTGCTGCATTGGTTTATTTTATATTTATTATAAAAAAGCAAAATTTAAATTCAAATGCTCAATTTATTTTTCTTTATCCCATGTTTTTTTTTTTTCAAAACATTATATCACCCTCTTATGCAGTTAAAATACAATTTATATATATATATATATATATATATATCGCTCTTGCTATTTTCGGTCAGTTTTTACGGTAACTTTGAGGGAATAAATGGGATTATATTCTGGCTTTATTTTTTTTTAGAAGTTTAAACATGCATCTAAAAAATATTAGATATTGCTAAAAAATAAGACTGCAGTGTGAAATCTCCACACAGGCCCACTAGTATGTATTATCTCTGTTGTCAACATCCCCTTTTCTCTGAAAATACAAAATGCACAACAATGAATGAGATGCCATAAGAAAAGATTTTGAACCAGTTTCTGACATGGTGCACTTACATTTTGGTAAAACATTTTTGGATTAAAAATTGCTGTTAATTAAAAATTAAATCTGCATTGTTTTCATAAAAGAAATGAAAGGTTTTCTAAAAATTAGTGTCACCACAAACATAAAATAACACATTATATAATGCTCAAAATGATTATAAAAAATAAATACTACAAAAGATAAAGTGGGACATAGTTAATGCATGCGTTTATTTTATATTTATGACAAAAAAGCCAAATTGAAATGCTCAATTTTTTTTTGTCCCATGTTTTTTCTGCAACAGATGATGTCATCCTCTAAAGCAGTTAATTAGCTATAGATATATTTTTTTTGTCTTTGCTATGCTTGATCAGTTTTTACTGTAACTGTGATGATATAAATGAGATGATATTCTGGCTCGACTAATGTTGTTTGAAGAAAGTTTCAGTCATTAATTTTCCTTTAGAAGTTTAAACCTGCATCTAAACAGTATGAGATTGCAGTATGAAATCTTCACACGGGTCCACTGGTGCGTTTATAATACAATTTCTTACCTGGATGTTTTTTCCAATTATCCAGCTGAAAAATAAAACAAAAACAAAAATGCAGGAATTTTATTTTATAAAATTGGTAAAATGAGGTCTGTTCAAAAAATGTCATTTCACTATCTTCATTTCTTTGGCATATAATTAATCAGAAAAATGTAGTAGTATTCCTATAAAGTAATGTTGTTTTAGTCTGTTAAGGACTCTCCACCTCCCCCTCCCCGCCCTTCATACACATCATTGAACAAAATTTCAATACATATATATTTACAAAATATCACTAATTGACAGAAAGTCAATTGCCACTATTTTCAGTATTTATTTAATCTCAGAATTTCTTTCATTAAATAAGCTTATTTTATCAAAATAGTAGTGGCAGTTGATTTTCTAGAACACAGCAGGCTCGTCATCCATACACTTTTTTTTTATATATATATTTTTTTTAATGGACTAAAACATTTCTCATAATGTAAAGATTAGTAAGTAATCATTAAAAATTAAAAATAAATGTGCAACGTTAAATTAGCACAAATTAAAATCATTTCTAATGGCAAACAGCTGTTTCAGTGCCAACTCAAAAGGTAAAAACGAATTAAAAACTCCTAGGCCATGACCGCTTGCCTGCCATCTCTCGCCCCGCGGCCAGATGAAATGGCGTTGAATTTTTCAAAACAACAGCGGAGACGAGGAAACACACGTGACAGAGAGACCAATAGGAACACTCCGCCGACCGGGAGAGTTTAAGTGTGGAGGCGAATAAAGGAGGGGGGGACGAAGAGAATGAACTAAGCGAAACGCAGCCAAACGTTTGAAACGCTTTGTACGGCAGAGAAAAAACCAGAAAGGGGGGGGCAATGAGGATGAATTAAATGAAAGGTAGCCAGACATTTGAAAAATTTGGTGTACTGGACAAATCATTAACTAAGCTGCTCGAATTTTTTTCCATATGTAATAAGCTTCCCAGAAATTTGGGTCGTAAATTGATGAGCATTTCTGAATTTTTTTTTCTCTGCCGTACAAAGCGTTTCAAACATCTGGCTGCGTTTCGCTTAGTTCATTCTCTTCATCCCCCCCCTCCTTTATTCGCCTCCACACTTAAACTCTCCCGGTCGGCGGAGTGTTCCTATTGGTCTCTCTGTCACGTGTGTTTCCTCGTCTCCGCTGTTGTTTTGAAAAATTCAACGCCATTTCATCTGGCCGCGGGGCGAGAGATGGCAGGCAAGCGGTCATGGCCTAGGAGTTTTTAATTCGTTTTTACCTTTTGAGTTGGCACTGAAGATGGAGCTTAAGGGCTCTGAAACAGCTGTTTGCCATTAGAAATGATTTTAATTTGTGCTAATTTAACGTTGCACATTTATTTTTAATATAACGGCACAAAGTTTTAATCCACCTTTTAGATAGTAAGTAATCAGTTCTGAATAATTTTAACTTTTTTTTTATGTATATATTACCAATAAAGAAATATTTTTCCTTCCAGCAGGAAGTATGTGACCTTTTGACTAACAAACTTTCAAACTGATTTATACAATATTATGTGTATTAAAATTTTAATCTCAACTTTTAATTAGATTATAGAGAAATTTTTATTTAAATTTTCAAAAGTTTTTATACAGCAAATTATCTTTAATACCTGATCTCCAAGCAATGCTAATTTATAATCAACCAACAGATTAGTATGAACAGTTTATCAGGCTGTCAGTTTTTAAAAATATAGTCTACATAAAACATTTTTATTGAATTATATCTTAACCTGTAAAAAGAAGGGGGAAAATATAAAGTACGTCATTATGTAATATAATAAATATATTGTACGAGATTTTAACATCATCACATACACTAATAAAGATATATATTTATTTAAAAAACACTAGAACTGAATGCTTTTTTTTTTCAAATTTTATTTTTCACAACAAATGCAAAAAAAATCAACCAAAAAGCATTTTTTTTTATTTACAAGATGCTCAAAATTTATCAGAAATATTTTACAAGAAAATTTAATCCTGTTACAATTAAATTTATGATGTTTGTTATTTAAAGTTGATAGAGAGCTGAAAATCCACAGTCATCTTCATAGAAAACTTTTTTCTTTCCAGATTTTTATTCTTCTTCTGAAAAACAAAAAATAAATTTTACAAAACAAAATTAAAATGCCTTACTTTAAAAACACCACTTATTAATTAGCCATATTTATAAATATAACTGGAACAGAAATTATAATTTAAAAAAAAAAACTATTTACGAAAAGCTTTGTAGTTTAAGTTATTTGTACACCATGAAACTATTTTATTGCAGTATACCTATATTTGCTCTTAACAAAAACTCATGAGAGAGCAGGGTTGTTGAATGATGCCTAATTAAAAAAAATTCTAGGTGCCAAACTGCATTTCATGGTGGCAATTTTATGTTATATCATATTTTCTCATTTCTTTTTGCAACCATGTTAACAATAATATTGTTTCTATTTTTATGTGTTAAGAGCAAAGGAGGGGGGGGGGAATGCACTGTACACATTAAACAATTTATCTCTGTGTTAAACACTAAAACAAAATAAAAACAGGGTTTCTATAAATTCATTTGAATAACTTTGAATATATAAATTCAAATTCTTTACATATGGTGCATAGCATCAAATTATCATTTTGCTATGGGTGCTCTTCCTTTCATTTCATAAAGTTGAATTGCTCACTTTGTGAATTGTTCTAGAATTTTGCATTACTAGAATCCAGCAGTTCTTTATTTTCTTCACATAACTTTTACTTGAAAATGGCTTTGTAAAGTACGAATATACATTGTGTACCTCCAAGATATAAATCTGATATCATCGCTCATAAAACAATGGCATTTCACATACGTTTTCTGTTTCCCTGAAGGGTAACATGTCCACCACCGAATACTTAACATATTTTGAATCTATGTGATATTACAGTATTCGTTACAAATATCTTCTTCAACTATACAATTTTTTAACCAATAATTACAGTTATGTTTTGGATACTAAATACAAATACAACAAAATAAAAACAGGGTTTCTATAAATTCATTTGAATAACTTTGAATATATAAATTCAAATTCTTTACATATGGTGCATAGCATCAAATTATCATTTTGCTATGGGTGCTCTTCCTTTCATTTCATAAAGTTGATGAAAAGAAGTTTTTTTCAGGGGGGTATCAAAAAATATTATTATGCCAGAGTTATTTTACTTTTAAAACTTGATATTTGAGTAATTTTAGTTAATTTTTCAATTAATTTTCATCAGTGAAATTAACTTGAAATTATTGAATAACAAACATGTGGATTTTTACATTGCTAACTAAGCATAACCAAGCTTCCAGGCTCGGACATTTTTCACTCTGTGAATTTTACGCTTAGTTAGCAATGTAAAAATCCACATTTTTATTATACTTGATATTTGATTTAAAGGAAATTTAAAAAAACATGGATTTGAGCTTTCAACCCCTTTCCAAAAACTTACATTTGCAAAATATTTTGGGCAAAACATAAGAATATTTTCAAAATACCTTAAGTTTAAATATCATTTTTTAAAGTTAATTTAAATCAATGATTTCAAGAAAAAAGGGTCAAAGAAAGTATTAAAGAACTTGTCCCATATCTCCAAAGAATCTGCTTTATTTTTAATTTGTTAAAAATTATATATATAATCAAAATTCAAATTAATTTATATGACAACATATTAAAAAAAAATCCTTAATTTAGAGGTCACAAGATCAAATAATTTTATCACCCTCTCCCCTCTTTTCTAGATACATAGCATAAATTTAAAAAAAAATTATTTAGTATAAATCTGTGTAATCTTAAGTCAAAGTTCATGAAAATTAAAAACCTTGTTAACAAAAATTATTTGACACATTTCTGCAAAACTTCAAAAAAATACTTAAACAGTCTTTTTCTATTAAATTTTGCATTTCAAAAATTTAATTTAATTTTTATTAAATGTAAGTCCAGATTAGATGCACTATATTTCCAGATGTGTCACAATAATCACAAAACTGAATCATCACTCTTGAAACAGATATTAAAACATTTAAAGCAAACATTTTCTAAGCATATGAGTTGAAGCATCAAAATTTTGAGTAATTTGATGGACCCACGTACAAGATGTTTATAGTTTAATCTAGGAAAAAGGAGATTTGTAGCTTTTTGGCTAATTGCAGCCAATAAATGTTAGCCAAATAAAAATAGCTTTAGCCAAGAAAAAAAACTTACTTATACAAAATTTCTATATAAATGAGTATTATTTTTAATTATACAATATAGAAACAGTACACCACTCTGTAAGATTGACCCTCTCGATATTTGGCCATACATCACACATTAAATTCTTTTCAAAATTCCTCTTCCAAATTAATCATATTTAAGTTACTTAAATTTTTGATTGTCAATCTATTTCTCAAGTCAGTTTTTATTATATTCACAAGACTCAATTCTCTATCACAATTTGATGTAGACAACAGAATTGTTGCTATAAATTTGAACTTTGAAGTGTGGTGAGCTTTGAGACCTATAGCTACTAGGCTGTCATTTCGAATGATCCATATACAATTATTTTTATTATTCACAGAAACATATACATGAATTCAACAATTACATAAATCTTGACGAGATAGTACAAGGAAGTATGACAACACAAGAGACACAACCTGGGTGTTCCACACAAAGTGTGTATGCAATGGAACCAGTGGGAATTGAACCCACAACCTCCTACACTCGCAAGCGATTAGCAGCGTGGTGCCTTAACCACTCGGCCACGGAGCCCCAATTATAAATTCATACAAAGACGTCACATTGGGAAACATGTCAGTAATGCCATTTTTATGGGAAAAAAGAATACAATCAGCTGGTTTCATTTATTTAACCCTTGTAGCCAGAACCTGCCTAAACAGCTTCCATTCATGAACCGTTTTGGTTTCATTTCCTAAGTTGGGATCATCAACAAAAAATAAACTCTTTTAATTTCCTCAATACGTCTAACGCAAATGATATCACACTATATGTAAGATGCTTGCACAGGGAGGACGAGACAAATTTTGAAGTGAGTTGCGGGGATAGAGGCGGTGTGTTTTTTTCTTTTTTTTTACGCGGCAACAGCAGGTTTACAAAATGCAGAACAACAAAATGGAAATGATATATATTTTTTTGGCTGTCGCTATTTGGAGAATCAACTAAATGCTTTGGGGACAAAAGGTGATTTCAGTAGGCTATTTGGCTATTGCTAGATTAAATCCTAGTTTACATTTCATGAAACTCTTCTAAACAGTTTTAACAAACTGCAAAAATTGAACAACAGGGCTTGAATTTCAGGGCAGGAAGGGGAAGGGGGGAAATCAGACCCAACATCTTGAAATCAAATACGGCCCAAAAAAAAACATTGTGTGCAGGAGGGAATCATTTGCTTTTTGAAACAGCAATCAAGTCCTGCAACTGACTGATTGCAATATTTTCCCATGATAGATGGACAAATTTTGCTCCCCCCCCCCCTCCACTCGCAAAATTTCTCGATATTTTCCGCAACAGATTCGCTAATTTCTTTGCATCATCTTGGGACAGATTGACGAAATTCACGATTCTTCTCAGAGACCGACTGATTAAATTTGCCATATTTTTCTAAGACCAATTGACAAATTTCGCAGTAATTTCTCATGACCAATCAGGGAGGGGGGGGGGGTCCGGCGACAGATCGACGAAATTCACGAAATTCAGATTGATGAATTTTGCGATATTTTCCTACGACCAAATGACAAATCTTGCGATTTTTTTCTGCGGCAGAATGTTGAAATTCGTTATTCTTTTTCTTTATGTCTGACTGAAATATATCTCAATTTTTCTGATATTTTCCTGTAACCGTTGAACGAATTTTGTGATATATTTCCTACAACTGATAGGCAAACTACACTTTTTTTTCCCCTGAGCAACCAAATAGCAAATTTTGAGATTTTTTTTTTCCTGCAGCAGATTGATGAAATTCATGATTTTTTTTTCTATGATTGATGGACATATTTTACTATTTTTATTCCCACGATCATAAAAAAAATGAACCAAAAGGGCCTTAAGGCTGCTTGTCAGTAAACTTCTCGATTCCCCACGCTAATGTTATTCCTATGGGCGTAGGATGCATTCGCATTTTTAAAATATCTCCTCGGAAAATTAATATTTGTAACTTATGTTTTCTGTGTACTGTTCTTAAAGAATGCCTCTTTTTTTCTTAGTTATCAAAATATTTCTAAACTATGTGCTTAATTTATATTTTTATGTGTTAAAATCTTAGCAAAACTGAATAAGATTTTAACATTTCATATAATATTCAGTATATATTTTAGAAAAAAATTGACAACTAAGAAAAAAATAGACGTTCTTTAAGAACAGTACAAAGAAAACAGAAGTTTAAAATATTAATTTTCCGAGGAGATATTTTAAAAATACGAATGCATCCTACGCCCAAAGGAATAACATTAGCGCGGGGAATCGAGAAGTTTAATGACGAGCAGTCTTAAGAGGCTACTTCACTCAGACGAAAACACCCGCTCGCTAATGTTAATCTTATGGAGGAAATTTTTGAAGATATCTCTTTCGCATTTCAATATTTTTAAATGATTTTTTTTTTGCATTGGATAGCTGAGGTCAATCGCTAAGCACGCTCCTTTTTACTTTTTCGATTTTGATTACAAGTTTTTTTTTATTCAGATACTTTCACTTTCTGAACTGGTTTTGAAAGTGAAAGTATCCTCAATTAAAAAAAAACTGTAACAAAAATCGAAAAAGTAGAAAGGAGCATGCATAGAGATTGACCTCAGCTATCCAATGCAAAAAAAATCATTTAAAAATATTGAAATGCGAAAGAGATATCTTAAAAAATTTCCTCCATAGGATTAACATTAGTGAGCGGGTGTTTTCGTCTGAGTGAAGTAGCCTCTTAAGGGACACTGGGCGTTGCACCCTGCTAAACTGGTTTAGAGTCAGCACTAAAGAAAAATGATATAAGAACTACAAAAATCTTATTGTGCATATGAAAATTAAAATCTAAGGAAACATATTATATAGAAACAACAAAACTAAGTGATCCTTGCAATTCACAGAAATTAGGATTGACATTTTAAAATCAACCTACATTTCTCGTGTAATAGCAGAAATGAGTCGGTGTTTTTCCTTCAAACTTTGGACATGGATTTAAAATTTAAATCACAATGCGCAAATAAACACATAAAATAAAATTTTATATAAAACTTTTTTATTTACTGTTTTCCCTGTTGGTTTTCTTTCTTTTGCATTATAAAATGAATTCAAACACACCTTACCCTGCACATGTTAAAAGTTCTGCAATATAATATCAAAATAAGGCAAAAAGAAGCAAACACTACTGCACATACACTCAAGTGAAAAACAGAGCTAATAGTCAGAGCTTTACAAATTTGATAAAATCTGGTAACCAGCAAAAATTTCTAGTCGCCAGTAAAAAAATATTTATCATCAAACCTCCTCCCACCATTGTTTTTCTAAAAACAAAAGTTTTCTATGAATTAAAAAAAGAATAACAAGCATTATTAGTCGCATAGTTTTAGTTTAGAGCAGTACATAATTATACTAACATATAAAATAGGAAGAACACACTAACATTTAATAACACATATAAATCAAGTTTTCTAATGAAACTTGACAAAATTATATATCTCGAAAAAAAAAATACTGTAAAGGCTGAATTAACCGACTGGTTCGGGAAATGCTGACTGCCGAATGCTTCAAATGTCTGCATAGTTGACTGCTCAAAAATCTATATCTGATGAGGGGAGCATTGATGAAATAGTAAAACAAGAAATAATTTTTTTGCTTATTTTCTGATTGAAATCGCTCAAATAATTCTGATTTTATTATTTTAAAATGTACATTTGATGAACTTGTTTTTGCCAAATTCGAAATGAAAGTTACAAATGTTTTTTGCTTGAATATAATTTCTAAGTTTATTTCTTAATATTTTGGAACTTAGCAACATACATAATGAAACATCTTATGAGAATTTTAAGTTAAGATTGTAATTAAGATGGAGTAACAGATAAGATACTGCTCTTGATAGAATTTGTAAAAAAATAAACTTTTTTTTATGTACATAAACCAGCTCGAATAATAAAAAACTTTACATGCTTGTAAAATAAATCCATATATGAGAAATATCACAACTAATTAAGTTTGCAAAATAACTCAAAAGTTATGTAAAATATCCATTGCTAAAATAAACCATTCATGCTCGTATTACATAATCGATATTAGCCGACTTGGGGGGATGAGGAAGGTTTATTTGGATCCAGCAATCTATGATAAAAATTGGAGGACAAATAAAATAATAATATAAATAAAAAAATTATCATTAATTGGGTTTTGATTGTTTGCCACCATTTTGTTCCTTATTATCACTTTTATGAATTCCAGATGACTTTTTTTTTTAAAAAAAAAAGGAAGGTTTTTTTTTGTTTTTTTTTACTTTCCATAATAAAAAATACCCCTACAGAGTTCAGAACTCTATGAGGCAGTGCAAAAGATTTCATTAGCGAAATAAATTGTTACCAAACAAAAAAAAGGATACTTAATATTTGTTTAATTATTTTTTTCTTTTTTAAAAGCAGCCAGTTTCTGCAAACACATAGTACCTTCAATCTTTTACGTCGTATAGACTATGCAATCGTCTACAAACCAGAGTGACACCTACATATTGTGCAATGTGCAGATAATATAAGTGCCATGCATTTTATACGAGGGAGAAATATTTAAAAAATGCATATTATTTAATTTTATTAAAATTAGTTATTCTTCAAATTTTAATTAGTTTTTATAGATTTAGTTCAAATGAATTACTTATAATCACTTAACTTCAAGGGCGGATCTAGAGAGTCTTCAAGGGGGGGGGCGATATCAGAAATTTGGAAGTTAATATCCGATCTGCAATCTTGGTCGGGTCGGGCCTAATTTTTTTTAAATTGCGGGTCAGGTTTACTTCTACTTTTTTTGCTACGGGTCGGGTTTGGGGCGGGTTGACTCCTACTTGTTTACTTCGGGTTGGGGTTTGGGTCGGGTTAATTTATTTTTTGGTACGAAATGGGTTCGGGTTGGCTTAATTTTTACTTTTTTTGCGGCGGGTTGGGTTGAATTCTACATTTTTTCCTTTGGGTCGGGTTGACTTACATTATCGGATTGGGTTTCTTCACTCTTGCGTGTCGTGTTCGGGTTGGCCCGATTTTTTAAAAGAATGTCTAAAATATTTTTTCCTATAAAATCTATATGCAGTAAAAATTTCATAACGGACAGTTCCAAATAGCGGAAAGCTTTATGCAAGGAATACTTTTTAAATCTTTTATTTAGTAAAACCTCCGAATTACGGACACCTTGGAGTTTATCCCCAAATTCAGAAGTAATAACATGTACAGTAAGACATCCGTACAGTCACTCCCGAAGAGCAGAGACAGTCCCCAATACAAATATTTGCATATTTTTGTGCACTCCTCCGAGTAAGAGAAATTCGATGGCACTGAGGTGTCCGTTATTTAAATGTTTTACAGTATTTGAAAATTAATGAGTATATAGTTACTATATGTTTATATTTCTATATAAAAGAAAATTGAAATTAGAGATATCATTGCATACTACATTTTTTAATTCTATTAAAATATAGATTAATTTTCTTTCATTTCGGTTTCGGGAGGACGAAGAATTTTTTCTGGGGTTCGGTTTGAGACAACACGATCCGCGCAGGTCTCTAGGTGGAATTTTACGTTGTATGTTCAAAAGGGTGGAGTTATTTCAAATGGGATTTTTGTAGTATTTTAAAACTTGCCCAGTGTGCTAAATTTTTTAGGAACTCCAAAACCTCGCTGTATTAAAAATTGCGGTATAAGAAACTACAGTAGTCTCTAGGGAGCGAGAGCAAATTTTTGAATTGCTACGGGCGCTTAAAACACAGCCTTTGCTACTGATCTTGTATTCTTATATGTGTATGAATAGCAATGATTTTGTAAATGTATCAGAAAAAAGTGAGTTTGTTTTTGAGAACTAAACTTACAATTCATTAAGGCTTATGGCCTATAGTACCGAGCCCTGTTTTTTTACTATGGGCCCTGGGGTGCTATAATGCCCCTGTCAAGTTTTCAGCTTAACGCAGAACTATTAATGTTTAGTCCCCAAGCAAGATTGGTACTCAATTTATAGACCCCGAATGGATGAAGGCCAGAGTTAGCCTTGATCAGTCCGCAGTCTAACTGGGGACCTGTAGCGTGGTAGCGAAAAAAGCTGTCCATTACACTACTAGGCTTACTGTTGTTGAGAGTATTAACAAAAACAATAAACAAATGTTGTAAATGCCCTTACCTTTTTAATATTTATCACCTTTTTTAAGCGTATTTTTTTATAATGGAAGAAGCCCAATTTACTTCGAAATTTCGTTCCTTGTTCTGATTCTGTTTTAAATAAAATGTTTGTTTCTTTTTCTTTTTTTTCATTTTCCCCTTGATTTACATATGTTTAGCCAGTTTCTCTCGCTTTTCGCAACAAACATATCAAATTTTGAATGCGAATCTCTACCACTTTGCACATGTAAGCAATTGCTGTGTCATTTGATTCTTTTTATTCTCACTGCTAGTAAATTACGGGGAGTGAAGGACTGGAGGGAGCGAAGATTATCGTAGTTATGCTAACTTGAAAGTTGTCACCTGTAGGGATGGGTACAGTGAGACTGGGCGAGCTCTTCTCCCTGTAACGCAATTGACATTCTGGACCTTGTAATAAAACGCCCAAAGAAACAACGAACACTTCGGAAGTAGAACTATAGGGAAGAACGACATAAAATTACAGTACGAATAAAAAGGTTGTCCAGATTTTTATTAGAATTATACAGCGGTTGGACGAAAAATATACAAAGCATTCATGCAATTTTTTTTGAGGCAATGTGTATCTCTGGGCACTTGGGGAGATACCTTCCAGAAGTCGCATAAAGGCTCAATTTTTTTAAGGCTAATATAATCATAAAGACAATTTTAAGCTTTGATTGAACGCCACATTTCAAAATTCTGTAAAAAAAATACTAACTGGGTATAAGACTGCTTGTTTCTTTACATCAAAGATCAGTTCTAATTCAGTAAAGACTGTTTTGAAACTTAGTAACGAAATATATATTCAGTAGCTATGGGACGCTGGCTGAAAGATGCATTTAGAAAAAACATTAAAACTAGCTTAGATATCTCGGTTAGAGGTCTACACTTGCCGAAATTTCCAGTCTCGGGCCAGGACCGACCCGTACAAAAATATTGGCCCCGGCCAGTATAAAAGCCCGAGCTCGGCTCGGCCCGCTCCAGTATAAAAGCTAAAAGTTTGCCTCAAGCCCGGATCTGTCCGTATAGAAACTTAATTGGTACTTCACCGCCAGACTTAATTTCTACAAAACATGCCGATATTTCTGAAGCAACATTATTCTACAATTAAAATTAATCCATAAAGACCACTTACTTATGCGCAGATTTTTTTTTCAGATTATGTTCGAAATTCATGGAATACAGAATGACAACAATATTAAGGACAGTTAGATAATTGTGTATATAAACACTCATTAAATATTTGAATTATACAATTACATTCAGATGAAATTCATTAATATTAACGTAGTTTAGAAGAAACAAACGTCAGAATTTTAAAGATATACAAAGAAAAAGAGTACATTTTTACTTTCTTCTATATATAACAGAAGAAATTATTGTGATTGACATTTTTTTCGAATTCCGGTTTTCGAAGGATTTACACCGAAAAAGAACCCGAAAAACATGTTTTTACAAAATGTCTGTCTGTTCGTGTGTGTGTCCTCTTTGTATCATCGAAAATGTATGAAGTTATGCATAGATTTAAACCAAATTTCATTTATAGGTTTTTGACTACGGCTAGCAGGTCGTACTTAAATTTGGGGATATTCCGCCGGATACGATTTTTGTGCAATATTTCGTAGTTTAATATCGGCTGTTCATGCAGCGAAGGTAACCCGACGCTTCGCAAGCAGCTGACGTAAAACAGAATTTTGTGATAGCGAATTTTGAAGTATTAACATGTGTGAGATAGAAGAAAGTTTTGGATTGGCACACCCGACTAGTTAAAAATATATCTCTTTGATTTATTACACCAAATTAAATTTCTAAAAATTATGCTAAAAAAATGCACAACATCACTACAATTTATACGAAAACAAATTAATACTGGTATGTTGTGGCTATCATAAAACTTTCTTCTATATAAATCAAATCGTCTGCAATAAAAATTATATGACAATCTATTCGTTCTTGAGATGTATAGCTAACGCGGAAATCGTGAAAAACAGATCATAGTGGCGACATCTGTTGGACGGTATATACCCAATTCTAATAAAGATCTATTTATGCCAAGGTCAAACATAATCTAAAGTTTAATGAAATTCCGTTCGCTAATTCTTGAGATTCAGCTATCACGGAAATCGCGAAAAATGCTGCATAACAGCACCACCACTTGAGAAATTTAAAACAAAACCTCATAAGCACCAATTTATGTCAAGGTCTAACTGAATACGAATTTTCATTAAATTCCGCGCATTAGTTCTTGAAATAGAGCGCCCACAATATTTGTATCATATATATATAGACAGACATTTTCTAAGAACAGTCAATTCGTGCTCAGCACCTCCTAAAATTTAGAAATACGTCGAAAATTTTTACAAATCCAATACTTTGTTCTTGTTAAGATAGAAGAAAGTAAAAAATGCCACCCGAACATAGGCTCGGGGGGAAGAATTTAGAGGTATACACAAGCCAATAATGGTTTTCATACTGCTTGAGTCAGACAGGGGCCGAACTCTTAGCTTTTATACCGGGTCAGGAAATTTCGGCTCGTGCTCTATGAAAGGAGGAATGAATTCCATGCCAAACTCGTCCCGGAGAAAAGAAGTCTAGCCCGGCCTGGCTCAAGTCTACAGAAAAAGGGAATACCCGGCCAGGAAAGAGTGGAGAACAGGCAAAGTTCGAGTTTCGTGAATGAAAATTGACTCGAGAGTTTTCTTCGGGCCAAACCCTTTCCCGCACAGATCTCGTCGGTTTGCAGACCTTTTATTAGAACAAGGAGGGGGGGGGGGGCGATCAATCCGCCACTGGTCGCAACCGGGCCGAATTTTTAGCTTTTATGCAGGGCCCAGGCCTTCAAATCTCGGCCCGTGCAGACCTCTAGAAAGAATGAAATCTAAGCCAGGCTCGATCCGAAAAAAACAGAAGTCTGGCCCAGACCCAGTCTCCAGAAGTAGCAAGGCCCAGTCCAGGCCCAAGTCTTTAAAAAAATTAGGCCCGGTCCCAACCCGACCCTTAAAAAGTGAAGATATCTGTCCCGGCCCGACCCATATGGGTCGGGCCGGGCTTCGCCAGAGGCCTTTTCCCGTGGAGGCCTCTAATGTCGGTTTGCCGACCCTTTTTTAGCACAAGGGGGGGGCGATCGCCCCATCGCCCCTCCCTTAGATCCGCCATTGCTTAACTTAGATATGTTATTATTCTTTAAAATGAATGTGATAGATTAATTAGTTTTAATTCTGAAATACAAAAATCTGCTTTGAAACAAAACAAGGACCTTCAACATTTTGTAGCATTGTATCCAATTTAAGATGTCATCACAGAGGCTAGATATCTGATTTCTTACTTTTTTATTGAAACAATCACACACACACACACTTCGCAAATTGACAAGTACTTACCTTTGCTTGAATGCCAAACATTCAGAGATTCAGGAGCACAACCATATCGTTTAAAACTGCAAAATATCTTTGAATTGTTTCACTGCAGTCTCCTGAAAAATATGAAAATAAATTGCAATAGGTTGCAATAATAAGCAATCATCATATTCAACAAGAAATTTAAAAACAAAAAGCATAACTGATTCTGTATATGATGCCAGTGAATCATTTTTTTTTTCTTTCAAATCAAAACTTATTTCAGCATGCACACATATAATATAATAAAGGTTAAAACATTAACAACCAGGTTGGAAACAAATGGTTGATTTAATCAATAATAAGTACTGTAATTTCGGGAATATGTTCCGCACCTTTGAAATTACATTAAAATGAAAAAAAAAAAAAAAAAAAAACTGCAGAGGTGCCCACATTTACCGTAATGCCGCATCACCGAAAAAAAAGTTAAAAAGCAAAATAGGTAAGCAGTGCAGCAAGAAATGATCAACAAAATTAAAACTATTAAAAATATTGAGAAAATCATAAAATAAGATATATGGATTCATGTACAGTGCCTAAATTTCCCACCAATTTTGTAATTTTTATCCTAAATTCCAACACATTTTTCCAGTTACTTCCTTTTTGAAGCATGCAATCTGCCAATTCTGCATTTGTTTTGATTTGCTAGCAGTGATGGAACAGCATGAACATCATTTTTGGAGCAGCAAAAAGCAGGGTTGCCGGCTTTTAGCCAGGCCAAAGTAAGACGGCCGGCTTCCATTTAAAAAGGGTGGTTTACAGCTAATTCACATTAAATTTGCATTAATGTATTTTTAATGCACTAATAAATATTTCCTACTGAAAAATTTATAAACTTCTATTAAACTTTATCTAATAAACAAGTCTTTATATCTGCTAGAAGGCAACTATGAAGGCTATATGTCTAAAAGAAAATTGAAATACTTTGAAAAATATATATTAAATTAGACCACAAGGTGGTGTTTTGAAATTGTGTGTTACATAGCTCGACTTATACTACTCATTTTAAAGATTATATTTATTTAAACAATAACAAATCACCACCATCAAAAATGAAAAATTCTTACATACTGCTATTTACTTTTAAAATTGATTAAAACTTAATAATTTATATATTTAATGAATGAAATTGTCATATATAATACTTGAGAGCATCCATATTTAGTTAGTAACCAGTATTCTAATGTCTTATAAAAAAATATTTTTAAAAGTTTATCTACTAAGCAATTAGATAACTCATTCCAGGTAAGTTCATATGATGAGATTAAATCATAGAATGATCAACGTTGAAAGAGGAATTAGGAATAATACATAATATTTGAGAAGACTTTAGTAGATGTAAGTGTATAAAACAGAGAGAACAATTAAGAAAAAATTCTTAAATTAAAACTTGTTGAAATAAAAGTTTGAAAAGCTTGCTGCTATTTTCTTCATGCCTATGTTATTCATATTACTGATTTGATTTTAATAGTGATAAATAGTGTTTCTTTTAAATGGCTTTATGTAGGATTTGAAATATTTATGAGAAAAAAATTAAACTTTCATATCAAAAGCCCCAGTAACTGATTTTTGTGTATCTGTGTGTCAATCTGCAGCAAAATAAACTTTATGACACAACAATGTCTACTACCATAAGAAATAATAGTAACCCATAAAATAAACAAAATTTGCATTTACAAAGAAGACACAGTAAGAAGATTACAGTAATCTAGAGACAAAGTAAAATTTAGATTTTTTTTTAAGTACAGCATTTTTTAAGTTATTAGATTAATCTTCAAGTGTAAAATCTGCAGTGCCCACTGCCACGTTGCATAATTTCTACTAGTGGGTCAATAGCACTTAAAATTAGTTGATTAATAAAATATGTAATTAAAAAACTATTGTCTTATTTAATTATTTAAATTAGTAAAATTGAAAAAAGTGTAAAAAAGCTTTTATTTAAAAAATATACCATTAGTTTAAGCAATGAGTAAGACTTTTTCAAATTTAGCTAACATATTTACAATTCTGACCCAAATCACCAGTCAGCTATCTGTTATGCCAACATTAATGTTTTCATTATTGAGAAATTAGGTTATTTATTAAATTCTAACTTAGTAAAATGTCTTTTTAATTAGTTTAAAAATGCTTAAAAATCTACAGTTTACAAATAAAATGCTTCATTGTATGAAAGCCAATTTTGGCCAAAAAAAGCCGGTTAAACCCAATAAAAGCCGCTGTCGTGGCTTTTATTAATTTTAGACGGTTTTTTTGCAACCATGGCAAAAAGTCATTATGGGGCAGAAAAGAGAACTTTTGTAGCAGCCAAAATGATTTTTTGGAACTTAAAATCACTATTTTGGAGCAGTAAAATTGCTTCTTTATTAGAAGAAAAAAAAGCCTTTTGGGGAAAAAAGAAAACACCAACAGAAAAAAAAAAAAGAGGCAGGACAGTGAATAGGGAGAGAGATATATATAAAGAGTAAGAGGCTAAAAACTTTGGGATTAGCCTGTTGTCCGCCATCTTGTTTTTTAAATCAAACCATACTTGTTTTGTTTCTTATTTCCAAAATAATTTTTTATTATAAACACGTTTTAGTCAATAAAACTAAATAACGTGTTTATAATAAATAAATATGGATAAAAATTATTTTAGAAATGAGAAACAAAACAAGTATGGTTTGATTTAAAAAACAAGAGGGCAGATAGCAGGTTAATCCCAAAGCTGTTCCGAGTAAAAGATAGTTACAAAATAAAGACAAATTTTCAAACATGCCAACAGCACAAAGACAATTTTTATAACTTGCTGGGATGATTAAAAAAAAACAGGCCTGTTGGACAGATAAAAAAAATTAAAGGAATAAGAAATTTAAAAAGGCCGGACTAAACAGACAAAATATGAACAATTTTCAATGGATCTGGCTCAATCAAAAATAAGTATGAATGTGTAGCTCGAGCAGATTCTATTTTGATACAGTAAAGGAATTTGCCATATCCAGCATGGGGATCTGTATCTGATAAAGTCTAGCCCAGGTTGGTTAGTGTTCGGTCCGAAGCAGGACAGACTAAGTCTGGATATAATTGTTCCCATGTTGTGTTAGACTGGCAATTTTTTTTTTTTTTTTTGGAAAAATTGTGATTTGCCCATTTGTTAATAAAATCGTTGGAAATACACTTTGGTTTAATAAATTACAGCGAAATGATTTCCAAAATCTACTTCATTTTTACTAGATACAGCTTTGAAATTATGATATTTTAACTATCTTTTTTTCTTTGATTAAAAACTACTTTATTTTTTTTAATATTAGTCTAACAGTCCAAGTCATCATTAATGATACTGGGGGAAAAGGGAATTTTCTTTGAGCGACAGGATTTGAAATAGCATGTGGAATTGTGCAAATCACATACAAAATAGGAAATCCTGCATAATAAAAAATTGTGTGCGAAATTTCCCACCTTTGAACTTTTATCACAGGCATGTGATATACACTAAATATGTAAAAAATTTATGTATTTTTGTTTAGTGCTTTTTAAAGCAACACTTTTTTTAATAAACTATTTCTTTTTTCTTATTTTAGTTGTCTCTCCACCCCTGCCCCCTTTTATTTCGCATTTGAAAGGATATTTGGAGAAACTGGGAGCAGTTGAAAAAAACTGAGCACTGGGGAGACTGGTACACAGTGGACCACTTTTTCAGTTAAATTTTTTTTTCTCTGTAATGAACAAACCGATCTGCATGAAAATATTTTTGAATATTCCTTAAACCTTTATACATTCATCATAATTTTCTTATAACATAGTTTTCAGTACATTTTTCAAAAAAAAAAAATATATATATATATATGCACTCGTAAAGTGGACTGCTCTTAGGTATATCTAAAATACAATACAAATCTATTTTTCATTAATCTAATTCTTTTTTATTTTCCCTTTACCCGCAAAATAACATAGTAATATAAATTTACAAGTAACATTTCGAAAAAAAAAATTATTACATTTTGAAAATAATAACAGATTAATACAGGAGCAATTGCAATTTAGTTGAAGTTAATACATAAGTATAAAAAAATCAGCACACATTAAATTTTGCAATTGAAATTCCAAAACTGGGAATTGTTTCGTCATCTCTCCTGTGATGAATAAACTCTTTATTTGGATAAGACTTCAGGGAGCATATTTTTGTCTTGTGTTATAGTGCTGAACATAAGGTTATCTGGCGTTCTTATGACCAGGAATTTCTAAAACAGCCACTTAAGATCCACTCAATGTTGTAATGATTTATAGTCAAGCCTGAGGGCTTTAGAAAGTATCTGCTTCCTGTGGGAATTGTTTCTTCATCTCTCTTGTGCTGAATAAACTCTTTATTTCGATAAGACTTCAGGGAGCATATTTTTGTCTTGTTTTATAGTGCTGAACATAAGGTTATCTGGCGTTCTTATGACCAGGAATTTCCGAAACAGCCACTTAAGATCCACTCAATGTTGTAATGATTTATAGTCAAGCCTGAGGGCTTTAGAAAATATCTGCGTCCTGTGGGAATTGTTTCGTCATCTCTCCTGTGCTGAATAAACTCTTTATTTGGATAAGACTTCAGGGAGCATATTTTTGTCTTGTTTTATAGTGCTGAACATAAGGTTATCTGGCGTTCTTATGACCAGGAATTTCTAAAACAACCACTTAAGATCCACTCAATGTTGTAATGATTTATAGTCAAGCCTGAGGGCTTTAGAAAATATCTACCTCCTGTGGGAATTGTTTCTTCATCTCTCTTGTGCCTGCCGAATAAACTCTTTATTTGGATAAGACTTCAGGGAGCATATTTTTGTCTTGTTTTATAGTGCTGAACATCATAGGCGTAACTAGAACATTTTTGTGGGGTGGGCACAGGCCCCCAACCTGAAAAGTTCTTTGTGTGTGTGTTTGTGTGTATATGCATGTAGGGAAATATTTAACAAACTTGTAATGATACCAAACTCGTTAATTTAATAAAGAATTTGAGTAAAAATTAGCAACAATTTATTATTGAGGTTAATGGGAAAGAATATTATTGCCTGTGATACTGCAATTTTTAAGATGACCAGACGTACTGAGACAGTGCTAGTTTTAGACAATGTGTCAGTTTCCCAACTTCTTTATTTAACGCCCAGGTTTTTAAGGTGGTTTTGAAATGATTTGCGGAACAACGTAAAATTTTCTGATGCAATTTCTAACACATTTTTAAACGTAAAGGCATAAAATTGGTAAACCTGACTATTTAAGCGATTTGGAATCGAAATACGTTTTCCATTTTTTGATAACTAGCTTACTTATTGTGTTGTAAGCGATTCTGGTCACGTGACCACGCATTTTTCGTGCTCTTCGGGCTGCCGTGGCGAGATTTCGGTCCAAAACGTCGACTTTGACCAGTTTTTTCTGAAAGATCTTCTGTTTTTACCAAAAAATGGAAAACGTGTTTCGATTACAAAGTTTCTGAATAATCTGACCTGCTCATTTCATGCTTTCCGAACAAAAATGAATTTTAAAAAAATGTCTGAAAATAGCTCTTTTGGATTTGAGAACAGTCTTAACAGAATCCTTAAATAGGGGGTAGTCAACCTAGCGATTGCGGGCACATTTGAGTCCATCGATTCCTTTTCTTACGATCATGAAACCTCTATCAATTTATATGTATATGTTATTTTGCACTCGTGAATGCACATATGGGTTTTTAAACGTGGGGGTATTTCGAACGTTTTCAATCTGTAGAAGATTTTTTATAAAATCTCTGTCGACAAAATATTCAAAGATTCATTCACACTGAAAATTTTGCCATTATCTTCCACATTTCTATCCTCAATGGTTGAGAAGAATCTTTGTTACGGTTTGCAGTTAATTTTCATAAACATATGTCTCTATCCATTCAATATCTTTATGTGTAATTGTGGAGTTTTAGCTAATAGACTCACAGTTAAATAAATATGTGTGTGTACGTGAGAGATAGGAAGAAGGTGCTCCCTCAAAGATGAAGATGGTTATAAAGTTCAAATTAGCCAGTGATAGTAGAAAGATGGACGACCGCTGCGCCTAAATTATCCCGGTTTTCAAAATTTAACTTATGAAAAAGAAACAGATTCTTTAAAAGAAAACGTTGGAAGACACAAAATTCTACTTCTCTGTTAACAAAATCGTTGAAGCAATGTAATGTCTGTATAAAAAATACCGTAAAATCTATGAAAACAGAACTTGTATTAACCCTTTGAAGGATGGTGGTATACCAAAGAACTCTAGCGTAAAGAAGGGAAAGCTTCGTAGACGTAATGTAAATCCACGCCAGCCAGCGAAACAGTGCACGGTGTAAAGCGGTAGAAGTCGCATACAGGGGCGAAAGATACAAGGGAGTGCACTTGGTGCGATCATCAGGCGAAGAATGCATGTGAAGGGCGATTTTCTGTTACGCGTTTTGAGCTTTTTCTCCCCTCACACTGTTTTTGATTTATTAAATTTATTCGTCATACATAAATAGAAAGTTTCTTTTAAAAAAGTAAAAGCATGTTAAAAAATTGTTGGCAGTTAAGTAGAAAGTATCATTTTTTTTATATATATTTATATCGCTTCCCACTAGATATATTTATTAGTATTTTGAATGAATTCGAGACAAAAAACTTTATTTCTGTTAAAAATTCGTTATTTTAATGTACCTTCTCTGTTAAATTTCAACAGAAAATAATCAAATAAACAATGATAAAACAATTAAAATTTAACAAAACAAGAAAAAAAAGAAAGCAAAACGCGAAAAATCACTCACACCCGTCCCCGAGGACAGAACCCGAGATTGTGAATTTCTTCCAATCTGTAGTCTCAGACTTTACCGATTGAGCCACCGGTGCTTGTGCTTTGAGTTGAAAGTAAATGAACTAATTCCTTTTCCCAGCAGAAACTCTCTACATGTCTTACGTTTTTTTTTTTTTTTTACGTCTGTTATTCTTTTTATAATGACTTAGAATTGAAAAGAAAAGGAAATATGAGTTTATTATTTTTAATAATACTTAAGTATTATTGAAAAGAATAAATTCATATTTCTTTTTTTTTCTTTTCATATAAAAATCAGTCTAGTGTCGATTTTAATAAAAGTATTCAGAATGAAATATATTATTACTGTATTTGGAAACAAATGTTTTTCGAAAAAGTTTCTCTTAAGAGTAATGAGTAGTCACTTTTGGCAGCGAAAATGTCCGATAGATGGCTCTGATTGCAACAGGTCGTCAGAAGATTTGGCGGTATAGAATTTTTAAACTCAAAAAAAGGTCGAAAAAAAAGCGCTTTCGCGCCAAAATATTACAATCCTGAAACTCTTTGAGGTAGGAGTTTACGAGCCAGAACTCTCCAATAATATCGAATGTAGGTAGATGTTGTCCTGTATTAAAATAAAACTATTACACTAAAATGGCAACGCATGATAGCCAACTTTTATCTGCTGTGTTTTGGCAACGAAAAAAGAAACTTTGGAACTGGGATAAAATGTTGTTATGATAGATTTATGTTTATTGTTAAGTGTTTGTTTCTGTGTAATGTAGTTAATAAATGATGTGTGTTAAGAAACGAATCTTTAATAAATAATTATAAGACATATAAAGATATACACTAACTAACAAAGAAGCGTCACAGATGTAGTGAATGAATTTATGATATATCTGTTGTGCTAGATTAAAGCAGAGGTTTTGCTTCAGGTCTGGTTTTTGCATGGACAAAACAATGTGTTGCGTTTGAGTAGGATAAAATGGATTGAGCCTGACGATGTACACAGCAACACACAAATACACAAAGGAGAGGATGTAGAGTAAACTTATAAATGTTAAATTGTTTTTTCATATTTTTATTAGTGACAGAGAGCTATTTCTTTTAGGCAACTGTCAAAGCTTTGTTACAAAAAAAAAAAAAAGAAAAGAAAGAAAATATAACCTCATTATTTTAAATTTACAATTACAGGCAGGAAAGAAGAAAGGGGTTGAATTTTTTTTTAATTAATATGTATTTTATTTTTTTTAATAATTATATGTCTCTAATTTTGTTTTTTAATTATAAATATGCCTCATCCCCAAACTTTGTTTATTCACATGGGAACAAATTGTATCGTTTTGAATATATATTTTTTAATATGTGTGATTTTATTTGAAACATGTTTTTCTAAAGTAAAAGATTTGACATTTCGTAAGCCTTTAATATGTCAAAATTAAAATGAATATGAAAGAATGATGAAAAGTCATGCATAGGGATAGATGATGAAACACTTTTCAACACTAATACAGTATTTTTAAAGAGATTCTCAAAAAAATTCTCCCCTCCCCCCTCTTAATAACGTGAACATTTCTGATTCATTTGTAAACATGAAAGCATGATATTCACAGGCATTATTTTTTAAAGTAATTTGCAGTTGAATAGTTCTTTTCTCCCGATAAAATATTTACATATTAAGTTATTAGCTATTATTGTCTCAGAACGACAGTTTTTTTTTTCGTTTTCTGCGCTGCTGTGTTCAAAAATTCGGTTCAAAACACAAACTTTGACTACATTCTTTGAAACACTCTTCGTCTCTTACTGAAAAACGAAAAAATAAATCAATTACATAGTTTCTGAATAAGAGTGATTCTGATAAATGTACCCCCCCCCCCTTCTTAATAGCGCGAAAATTTCTGATTCATTTTTAAACATGAAAGCATGATATTCACAGGCATGATTTTTGAAGTAATTTGCAGTTGAATAGTTCTTTTCTCCCGATAAAGGATTTACATATTAAGTTATTAGCTATTATTGTCTCAGAACGACAGTTTTTTTTTTTTTGTTTTCTGCGTTGTTGTGTTCGAAAATTCGGTTCAAAACACAAACTTTGACTACAATCTTTCAAAAACTCTTTGGCTTTTACTGAAAAACGAAAAAACAAATCAAATACATAGTTTCTGAATAAGAGTGATTCTGATAAAAGTACCCCCACCCCCCTTCTTAATAACACGAAAATTTCTGATTCATTTTTAAACATGAAAGCATGATATTCACCGGCATGATTTTTAAAGTAATTTGCAGTTGAATAGTACTTTTCTCTCGATAAATGATTTACATATTAAGTTATTACCTATTATTATCTCAGAACGACAGTTTTTTTTTTTAGTTTTCTATGCTGTTGTGTTCGAAAATTGGGTTCAAAACACCAAGTTTGACTACATTCTTTGAAAAACTCTTCTGCTTTTACTGAAAAACGAAAAAACAGTTAAATTACATAGTTTCTGAATAATAGTGATTCTGATAAAAGTACCCCCCCCCCCTCTTAATAACGGGAAAATTTCTGATTCATTTTTAAACATGAAAGCATGATATTCACAGGCATGATTTTTGAAGTAATTTGCAGTTGAATTTTTTTTTTCTCCCGATAAATCATTTACATCTTAAATGATTAGCTATTATTGTCTCAGGACGCCAGTTTTCTTTTTTTTCGTTTTCTGCACTGTTGCGTTCGAAAATCCGGTTCAAAACACAAACTTTGACTACATCCTTTGATACACTCTTCGGCTTTTACTGAAAAACGGAAAAACAAATCAATTACATAGTTTCTGAATAAGAGTGATTCTGATAAATGTATCCTCCCCCCCTTCTTAATAACGCGAAAATTTCTGATTTTCTGTCAATTCCATGGCAATCAGAGTACATTTACGCAAGTTAGAGGATGAACAGATGGAAAGACAAACCAAATTTATAAACATTTTTCAACTATGTAGGAAAGTGTAAAAAATGGAAAATGTAACAGAAAATTTTAAAGAGTGTTAGCAAAATGTGTAATACTAACATACTTTATTAAGAAAACTAGTGCATTTGATTTTTTTAATGAGAAAATAATTAATGAAATATTATATTCTTAATAGTTTCAACATTGTTAAAAAGTATTTATAAGTTCGGTTAATCTTTCTGTCAAAACAGCGCTAATACTTTTTTTTTTTCCACAATGAAAGTTAACTTGAAATAATATTTTTTTCAGAATTTAGGTTTTTTGACAACGGGAGTTCAAACTTCCATAAAAAAAGGGGGGGGGGGGTGAAATTTGAGAAAAATAATCATCTACCGAAAAATAAAATGCATTAGAAATTTGAAAAAATAAAAATTTGCTTTTTTTTCGTTTTATTTTCTAGGGGAAGCTAACGCCACAGAAAAGAATCTTTCCGGCAAAATGGATGTTTGAAGTCTAGCAGTAGTTTTCGAAATGTTGGTAATTGCTCAACTAAAAACTTAGCTTGGTCACAAACAGGTTTGTTTGTGAAAGGCTGAAAGCGAAGGACTTCCTTCCCCGAGGTCAAATGCGGTTGGGGTCAAGTAGAAATACTAGAGTGGGGGTGAGTGGTGTCCTGTGTTGGGGTAGCCGGAAAAGTGATATTTTATCTTTATCTTTAGGAATGCGCTCTAAGAAAGAAGCGTGTGTTTTACACATCTTCGTGAATTTTGAGGAGAATAATTTTTTAGAAAAAAATTTCTTATTTTAAAACTTTTTTGTGACGAAAAAGGGGGTTTGATCTTTTCCTTTTATAGCTAGAATCAAAATAATTATTGGCAACGTATACAAATAATAAATTAGATGATTCCTTTTCTCGAAATGTGTATCAAAAAACACAATCCTACTGCTAGCAGATTAAAATAAATGTACATTTGACATACGCACTCAAAGTCATTCATTACAAATTTCCGTATTTTTTTCTGTTTTCCTGCTAACTTATTTTCGGACAGCTGGGGGCCCCTGAAACCAATATGGTACCAAGTGGGGACCATTGGAATCTTTTCAATTATAAAATCGAAAAATTCCTTTCAGTGGCATTTTAAAAATTACGTATGTAAAAAAAAAAAAAAAAAAAAAAAAATTCTAGTGAAAAGAGAGGAAAAAAAAAAGATTTTATTATGAGGAACTAGGGCCCTTTAAACGAATATAAGAAAAACATTTTCGCATTCTTTTGAAATTATACATACATCGTATTATATAATTATACATACACTAATTGTTTTAGTGAAATTTATTACTGTATTATACGAGTAATTTGAGTACTCTCAAAAGTACTCCAATATCATGGGTTTTCAAATAAGAAATGTGTCAGAAAGTAGCTCTTTTGGATTTCAGAACAGGCATGTTTTCGGAAAGGCATGGAAATGGAAGGTGTTCTTACTCAGAAAATATGCAATCGAAACACTATTTCCATTTTTACTTACCCATCATACGTAGTATAGGGTAAGTCTTGTATTTGTTTTGAAAAAAAATTTTGACGGATTTACACGTTTCAGACACTGGAGATTCGGATAAACATTTTTAGAAAAAAATATTGCCTTCCGTCTGTCTGTGTGTCTGTAAATGCTCTATCTCCCGAACAAATTGAGATAGAGACTTGAAATTTTGTATGTACTTAGTATGTAATAATGGGAAGAAGCTTATTGAATTTCAGTAACCTCGATTATCTGGAACTATTTTTTTCGGACTCTCAAAATATTCGTTCTGATAAAATGTCTGTAAAAATTTTCGATAATGAATTGCCGAGATATTTGTAATCCTACAACTTTTCAACACTCTTCGATATTTTAAGACTCTGTATTTCATCCAAATTGCAATTCAAAGATATATTTAAATTGGAAATGAGATGCTTAGTCCGGCGCAATAAACTGTTAGTTAATATGATTAACATTTTGGAGTTATAAGAATGTTTCTTTTATGCAAATTAGTGACAGAAGATTTAAAGTTTATGAAGTCATCAAGCCATGATTTTATTCGAATTGCAATGCATTTTATAAGTTGTGTACACATGTTTTATTTTCATATTTTTTATTATGCATATGCATGATGGGTAAGTATTACGGTGGCCCCAAACGAACTAGTTTGGTAAAGTCAGGATATCTTTCAAAAAATATTGTCAAAAAATGCGTTCTGAATTAAATTCCCAATACTGCAGCACGAGAAAAGGGAAAAAGTGTTGTCGCGTGACACGAATAGCTTATAACTCAATAAGTAATTTATCTATCAAAAAATGGAAAACTTATTTTGATTTCAAATCGCTTGAATAGCCTGCTAATTTTATACTTTTGCATTTAAAAATGTATTAAAAACTTTCGTGTTAAACCCCCCCCCTTAGTTTCGCCCCCCCCCCCCCCCCCCCATCCTCACCGTCAAGCAGATTCTGGCACCACCTCTGCTGTATAAATCTCAAAATTGATATTTTCTACTTACAAAACTTTTAAGGTTGTAAGTTTTCTTAAAAATAAAATAGTGTGGTAAACTAATCTAACTTCCATGGAACAAATAAACTAATTTGTCAAAAAAAAAAAAAAAAAGTTATTGGCAGATTTTTTTTTTTCACATCTCCAGAGTGACTGAGATTGAAGCAAAACTTTTAATTTATACAAAAATTCCAAAAATCCTTTTTTTCGATCTTTTGGCCCATAAATAAATCAACTAGTATGGCAGATTTAAATTTTGGATATCTGGAACTAATTTTTAAATTAAAATTTTTGTTATCTGAAACACAAATTAAAACCTTAAATCTTTAATGGAAATCAACCACATTGAAATAAAATAAAATTATTACTTTTTATTTTAAAAGATATCATAGACTTTTCTCTTTGTTGTGTAAATAAAATCCGCTAATGAAGTTTTTTTTTAAATTTGTTCAACCAGGGTCATAACCTTACTTCACAGGAATTTTTTTTGAGATAACCTTCCCCCCCACCTCCCACACACACACTATAAACATAAACAAATACTTAAAAATAGAGGATAAATCGAACTGTCATAACACCTTTCATTAAAAAGGTTACATTTTTTAAATTGTAATCTCAAATACTACTTATTATTAACAGACCCTATTTTCAAATAATATATATAAAAAAAAAAAAAAAAATCCCAATTCAAATTTGCAAACTTCAAATGAGGATAGAATAATGAATTATATCCATATTTTTTTACAACAAGGCTTCCACAATTCCAATCATATGGTTCCAATTTACAAACATTCTATACAGAAATAGTACAGGAAAACATCAATCTTCCAGTGTCAGCAAAAGAGGCTCCGCCCTTGGAAAAGGTTGCCAAAGAAATTAGTCAGAAAAACTTCGCCAAAATATCGCCAATGTGTAATCTAATTGATATCATGATAAAACATTAATAAATTTACGAAGATTCTTAAATATAAATGCTGTTCATTAAGGATATTAAAGCTTGGTACCAAACTGAATTTTTGCGACCCGATTAATTTTTTTTTTGAGCTGTTTACCAGCATTTAAAATTACAAAAGTATGTGAAACGTTTTTGATGTAATATTAATTTCTATTTTGAATGGCAGCACCAGCAAACGCTAATTTCAATAATTCACAAATGTAAGCTGGGTTAATTTTACTTGATCAAATGAATAAAATTGAAGATTATTGAATATTTATTCAGTATTTAACAAAATAACACATGTTAGATAAAAATTTAGAGTTTAAAGTTCACTAAATGCTAGTTGTAGTATATATGTATCAATCTTTTAATTATGGAAATGTGTATAGAAGATTCATTGTCAAATGCCAGTCGGTACCCGTCCCCCTTAAAATATTTTCTATCCAAATTTTACGTTTAATAACTTTTATTTAATAATTTTTATTTTCATATATCTTATTTGATGTAACGAAGGTTTAAACGATTTTGTAAATTATCCGAAAGATTTTTTGATTAGTTTAAGGATCGGGTCACAGAAAAAATTTGAAAACAGCTTTTAAAAAATACTACATAGTCAAAAATTTGTACTGAACTTTTCAGATTTTATGTCCGCAAAAAATGGGAATGCGAAATAACAGTATTAATAATTACTTGGACAATTACATACATGCAGGTTCATAGAAAAATTAATATTGTTTAGGGGAAGAAAAAAAAATGTAAAGAAATACATTCTTTTTTTAGTAAGGTTTTAGCTCTATTAAAAAAAAAAAAAAAAAGTAAATTAAAAAACGTATATTTCTCTATATTTAAAAATATATATATATTCTAAATGGTTCGTTAAATGTAAATATCGCTATTAGTTTTATTAAAAAATAAATAAAAAAAAAGGGCAGGGGAACCTCTCACAGTATATATGTCTGAGAGCCATGATATGATATCTATTGGCAGCCCTGTGCCTAAAATAATACAATCATAGACCTTCCCACACAGCACACTTGGTCCCAGTGATGTCTCGAGTACATCGCAAAGTCTCATTATCATCACGTCTCTGTGTGATGTACATGAAACATCTCTGAGATAACAAAACAGGCTGCCACTGAGATGTATCTTTGCAATAGCCTGGAGACGCAAGCTGCCGTTTTCGCCCATGCGCAAATACGCGATGGTCATTCACGCATGTGCGAGCTAAATGATGTCTAATGCAAAGCGATAGCGAATTCATAGTGAAGGATGTGTATGCATGCCATGTTGTTTGCTGTGTGTTTGATTTCTGTCTTTTTTTTCTATTTGAGTGACGTTTCTTCAGTTTTTAGGAAAAAATCAAATAACTATGGTTATTCTTGAAGACTAAGCGTACATATAAATGATTATGTTAATATAATCAGGCTTGATAACTGCACTTCCTTTCGCAATTTTAAAGTAGATTGCTGTTTGCATTATTTTTCATATCCAGAGGAACTCTCAAAAATATTAATCTTCAAATATAATAATAAAAATTTGTCATAATAGAAAAGTTTGTCATAGCAAAACATATTAAAAACGCTTTGCGATGTTAGTTATTTTATTTACATGTGATATTTTCAGCTTTTAGATATCTAAATAAAATTTCTTTTTGATGTTTACCTTTTGTACTTTATTTAGATTTTTTTATGTTAAAAAATATAATTAAACAAATGTTCATTGCAAACATCATAAAACATTTATATTAATATATATGAATCTACGATTTCGAGTAATGGTCTAGTCTAATAAAAAATAATTGTTTTATTTGCAAAAGTTGAGAGATCATGAAAGGTAAGTGTTATAATTTATTAAACTTTATTATCGTGTTATATATTTATACATTTTACATTTTCTTAAATATATTTAAATGTCTTATAAAGCTTATTCTGCAGTTTTATTTAATGTATATTAAAGAAAAATGTGTTGCGAGTTTTAAGTATAAAATATAATAAAACTGTAGAAAATTAACATTTTACATTATCCACCATCCATTCAATACCAAACATTTTTTTTTTTTTAATTTTTTTTTTTATGGTAATTGTGTAAACAATGCAGTATTCAGTCAGTATTCAAGTTGCGTGCACTTTTGAACTTTTTTTCGGTATAAAAAATAATAATTTTAGTCTCTTATTTAATGTAAAAATGAACCATTCATTCAAAAATAGTTATATAAAGTTTAAAATTAGTTTTGTTCCTTTTTAAAACGACTATTTAATTTTATTTTCTTAAAAGAGTATTGCTTTTTACAAATATGTACAGTTCAGATCTGTGAGGATTAAGTCTTAAGGATTAAGATGTATTACATCAGTGAAATTACTATGTATTCTTAAAAACTGAGAGTGCATCATAAGTTGAAATTTATTTCATCTATTTGTGCTGGGAGGGGGGGGGGGGGTCCTGTTTTTACAATGAAACTCATGCAGTATTTTCTTAAAATTAAACACAGAATATATTTGTTAAATTGTGAAGATTTAGGTAGTAATATCTTTAAGGTCAGATAAAAAAATAATAGTAATAAAGATAACTTCAGTTTCTTGATGGATTTTACATTATATGCTCATATGCTGCAGGATTATTTTAGAGGCTGCATTAATTGTGTTTGTTTAAATTATTATTCTAAAGTTATGTACTGCCAAAATTCAAGATAATTTTAAATATGCATTAAAAATAGGACATCAATGTGGGAAAAAAAAAAAGAAAAAAAAAGCACATTTGTATCAATATATATTTGTGCTTTACAATAGGGACACCAAAGTTTTCTCATTTCTGTAAATGCTCGCTAAATATGATTTGATAGAAAAACATAGCAATATTTTAATTTAAACCTGGTTTGTATAATAAGGTTGGTTTATTTATATTTTAATATTATTCATGAATTTATTTTTGAGCAATGAAAAAATAAATTTAAACATTTCATTATGCATTTTAAAACTATTTAAAGTTAAAAAAAATATTTAACACTGGCATGAGGAATTATTTTTAGAAACATGTTGTTTTATCGAGATGATAAAGTTCTTTAATTCTAATACAGCACATGTTAATTTCTAGTCAATGAAGAAAATTTTTAAAATTTGCAAATTTGGTATACATCAGAAAATTTTCTCAGCATTTAGCACAAATTGCTTTTAAATAATTGAAATTAAAACAAATATAATAATCAAATTCTATCTGTATTAAAGGATGTAAAATTTGTTTGTGTGAAAAATGATTGATTCATCAATAGCATTTTATCGATTCAAAGAAGCAATTTTTTAATATTAAACTGAATTATTTTAATCTGTAGGTATGTGGAATTTTATGATTAATAAAGTAATTATTAATTTCTGATACCATAGTACAACAAACTGCAAAGTTTAACCCTTTTCACTCCAAATACTTTGCTGGAAGAGGGGGGGGGGGGGTCACTATTCAATAGATTGCTTTTAGTAAGAGATTAATATATAATTTTCTATTACTGTTAATCATGATTAACAGTTGATCTTCATGAAATGCAAAATGTTTGCATTAAAAAATATGATTTTTTAAACAGTTGAGTGTGAACCAGTAAAATTCATAAATTGAAATAGTGACACATATGACATATGATATAATGTAAGCAGCCACAGGAGTGTTAAAAATAAAAAGTTGTCTTAGTTTCGGTTTAAAATGGATGAGAAAAATTGGAAATAAACATTGAATAAATGTATTGTATGAGTTTTGATTTTTAAGAAAATTTCAGGAAATATTCATCAACTATGAACTAGAATGGAGTTTAGTCTCATCAAGTAAATTTTAATACATACACACATTAAAAAAAGTATTATTGATTATAAATTTTACTATGCAAACACAATTCCAATAATTTAGGTACCCAGAATACAAATGATACAAGTCTATGAAAGCTAATTTTTTAGAAATGTAAACAAAAATTTAGAGTAGAATGGTAATGTCCTGGAATGAATTGGGATAATAAAGCAACACTGTTCATACTTAGAAAGAACATAGTCATTAAGCACTTTTTCAGCAAATTTTCATCTTTGAATCAGATGTATTCTGGATGCCTCAATAATCATAATGAAAGTTGTCGAGTTGGCACACAAACTTCCAGAAAAATAAAAACTAAAAATCCTGCTTCATATATAGATTATGAAACACTTTCCAACATTTCCAGAATACTTTACCAATTAATAAAGTGGAAGTTGATGTGTAAGTAAACAATTTTGGAAACACATAACAATTTTGAAAACCCAATTTCAGCAATTATTATCAATAAAATATTTGCAGAAAAAATATTTGCATTATTTTGTGCAGTAGATTTGTATATATACTACTTAGTATGTTAAAATTTAGTTCAGTTAGGAAACGCATAGTACAGTTGAAAATTCCCCTTCAGCAATTTCCATCAATAAACAGAAATGTACCCGAATTCTTTGCTCACCCCCCCCCTCCCCCCAATCACTGAAATTTTTAAAAGTTGGCTCTCTGACACAAAAACAAATGAATATAAACAGATCTTATCAGGGAGTTTGATCTATTTCTACAGAACTTCTTTGAATATGTAAACTACTATTATAAATATAAATATAATAAAACTGTATTAGTCATTGATATTTTTGCACAATATCCTCATGAAAGTATTGTGATTATACATGTGACAGACATCATTTATCATTTAAACATTCTCATTACAAAATCAGCAGGAATATTTTAATTTAAACCTGATTAGTTTAATGATGTTTGAGTTTTTTTATTGATATTATTCATAATTTTTTTTTCATCAATGAAAAATAAATTACAAATAAATAAATTTAAACTTTTCATTAGGCATTAAAACTATTGAAAGTTACAAAATGTTTAACATCTACATGAGAAATAATTAATGAATTATTATTTACTAGAAACATATTGTTTTATCCACATGATAATTGTAAAATTTTACAAATTTGGAAATTATCAAAAAATTTCCTCAGTAATTACCACAAATTACTATTGAATAATTTAAATAAAAATAATTATTGTAAATATTGAAATTACATCTGTATTAGAGGATGCAAAATTCTTGTACATCCAAAAAGATTTTTGTAATATTCAGAGAAGCATATTTTGAAACTTGTTTAGCTGAATTATTTTAATCAGCAGATATGTGGAATTTTATGATTAATCAAGTAATTATTGATTTATAATATTATATTATAGTACAGCGTACTACAAAATTGCCCTTTTCGCCCCAAAGACTCTGCTGGAAGGGGGGGGGAGGAATTGATATATTCCTTAATAAGTTTTCTTAATAATACTAAAGAAATTAATACGTAATTTTTGATTTAAAAAAAATAAATTAAGCATGCAAATATTGTAACGTGTAAGAGTTAACATTTTATGACAATCTTTTTTTAATCATAATTAACAAATGATTTTCATCAGAAGTAAAATGCTTGCATTCAGTAATATGAGTTAATTTTTTTTTTAATAATTAAGTTTGAACCAGTAAAATTCATCGATTGAAATAGTAAAACATATATGATGTAAAACAAGGAATATTTAATAAAAGGGGTTGAATATAATTTCTGTTTAAAATAGCTGAGAAAAAAAAAACATCGAATAAACACTAATACAATTCTTTGTCTTACACTATTATATAATATTATTACTCATCATAAATCATGTATTGCATGAGTTTTCATTAAAAAAGTGTGTAATGAGAAATTCTTGAATTATGTATTAGCATGGTTTTATCTCTACAGTAAATTCTAATATCACACATGCATTTTTAAAAAAGTGATTACCAATTATAAATTTTACAATGCAAATACAATTCCAATAATTTAGGTACCCAGAATACAAATGATACAAGTCCAAAAAACTTATTTTGAGAAGTTTAAATAAAGATTTAGTTTAAAATGGTAATGTCTTGGAATGAATTAGGATAATAAAGCAACTTAGACTGTTTATACTTAGAAACTTTAGAATACACACTCTTTCACCAAATTTTTAACCCTGTATCAAATTTGCTGAAAGTGTGTTTTCAAAAAGTATTCATTAAAAGTGTATTCTGGATGCCTCAGTTCTCAGATATAGACATATCCTAAGAAAGTTGTCACACAAACTCACAATACAATAACACAGTTGTATTTCTATGTCATTAAAGGATGGAAGATTTTATTAAATGCAAGATGATTTAGGAACAAAGAAGAACATTTTGACATTTACTTGGGCTTGCAAGTAAATGTCAAAATGTAATCAGCATTACAAAATTACCCTTTTCGCCCCAAAGACTCTGCTGGAAGGGGGGGGGGGAATTGATATATTCCTTAATAAGTTTTCTTAATAAATTTAAAAAAAAATAAATTAAGCATGCAAATATTGTAACGTGTAAGAGTTAACATTTTATGACAATCTTTTCTTAATCATAATTAACAAATGATTTAATCTGAATATTACAAAAATCTTTTTGGATGTACAAGAATTTTGCATCCTCTAATACAGATGTAATTTCAATATTTACAATAATTATTTTTATTTAAATTATTCAATAGTAATTTGTTCTAAGTGGGACCCTGCAGTATGAATTATTTAATAACAAAGTATTTTACTTATGCAATGTCTTTTTAGGTAGATTTCGTAAGAAATACTACCTATTACATTCTTCCCTAAGTTGGAATTTTTGAAAAATTTTTGCAGATCTACGCCGATCATGACTCCCAGAACCCAAAAACATCCCTAGTTCAAAACTTTATCTATCCATATACCTATGCCACTTTTTTATGGACACAATAACTGCAATAATTCTGCACAAATCGCTTCCAAACTGATACATAAAATCAAGGGGCATAAAATCTCGGTCAAGTTCGTTAATGGGCAAAATCGAACCAGGGGGGGATGATGGGGGGGGCTTTTTGTGAAAAAAAACCCTATAATTTCTTAATTATGATACGTATCGAATCCGTTTAAAGTTATTATTACTTCTAGGAGAAGGGCCGAAAATGTATGTAGGACAGATTTTTGATATAATTATAAATGACCCCAAGGGGGGGGGGAAGGGGGTGTTTTAGAAGAAAAAAATTCATAACTTCGTCAATTTACAAGATATCAAATCCGCTTAAATTTATTATAAATCCTCTTAATATTATCTAAAACTTTTATATTGACAAGTTTTTTATAGGACCAACCCTTATAGCAAAAAAAAAAAATTAAAACAAAAAAAAAATCCCTGCCGGCTCCGCCTGCAAACAAGTTATTTTTCAAAGTAGGCGGTTCCAACTTCCGCCTTTCTTCGAAACTGATACATAAAATCAAAGGGCATAAAATCTCAGTCAAGTTCGTTAATGGGCAAAATCGAACCAAGAGGGGGGGGGGCTTTTTGTGAAAACAGAAAAAAAACCATAATTTCTTAATTATGATTCGTATCAAATCCTTTTCAAGTTATTATTACTTCTAGGAGAAGTGCCGAAAATTTATGTGTGACAGATTTTTGATATAATTAAAAATGGTCCCAAAGGGGGGGGGGGGTGAGAGGGGTTTAAAAATAAAAATTTCATAACTTCGTCAATTCACAAGATTTCAAATCTGCATAAATTTATTATAAATCCTCTTAATATTATCTAAAACTTTTATATTGACAAGTTTTTTATAGGACCCACTCTTATAGCAAAAAAAAAATTAAAACACAAAAAAAAAATCCCTGCTGGCTTCGCCTGCAAACAAGTTAGGTTTCAAAGTAGGCGGTTCCAACTGCCGCATTCTGGCAAAAAGGTCATTTCTTCCGCAATTTCTAACAAATAGGCGCCCCACGGTCTGCGTCTTCGAAATCTACCTGTGCCTGTAGGCCGAGCAGTCAGGGATTTTTTTTTTAAGTGTATCGATTACAAATTTAGTATGTAAACACAAGTAGAATAATTTATATACCCAGAATAAAGCCATACAAGTCCATCAAAACTAATTTTTTGACATTTAGAGTAGGGTAGTACAGTCACTCAAACTGTTAAATCTACTTAGGAAAAATAGATTATTGAGAAAGAAGAAGAGTACTGTTTTCAGATTACTTGTATTCAATGTGTTTTCTCATATTACAGATAACTCTTAGGAAAGTTCTTGAAACATGAATTTCCAATTCATTACTAGAATGCATTTCAGTTTTATTAGAGGATGTAAGAAGTTGCAGGATTCAGAGAAGGGAAGTTTTGATATTACTATGACTATCTTGAATTGAAAAATAACAGCAATATGAAACTGAGTTATTTTGCAATACCTTTGAATAACAGTCACACCTTGGGTAATTAATTTGATTTACAAGTAAGTGAGGTCCTTAAAAGTAATTTTTTTTTAAATTAGAGAAAAATACAGCAACAAAAAAGTCAGGGTAAATTTACATATCAGCAGGCCAATTGTCATCACTATTTCCGACTAGTAATTTTAATTTTATTTAGGATATAAATTTGTTATTAAATAAGATTAAGATTGGTAATCAGAAGTAGTGATAACAATTTGAGACCTGTAGATGTGACAATGTGACGTCGCATAGGTGTTGCACTGCGATATTGCTGAAAAAGGACATTCGCACATTTCCAGAACATTTCTGAGACCATCTGTGCGATGTAGTGTAGACGTTAAAATGCAATGTTGCATAGATATCGCAATGTGATATCTCATAGATGTTGCACCGCGACGTCACTGAAAAAGGACATTCGCACATCGCCAGAACATCTCTGAGACCATCTGTGCGATGTACTGTAGATGATAAAATGCAATATCGCACAGATATCGCAATGCGATGGCTCATAGATGTTGCAATGCGATGTCGCTGAAAAAGGACATTTGCGCATTGCCAGAACATCTCTGAGACGTTCCGCGGGACATCACAACGTCGCAGTGCGATGTATATGCGACGTTCTAGAGATGAAAGTGTGCTGTATGGGTTCTAATATACATATCTTCAACTTCTATGATCTTTGCTCTGAGAATACAATTTTAATATTATATTTAAATTATATTCTTGATAAGTATACTTTTATCTATACACTTAAGATATTCTTTTAATAATTTAAATAATTAACTAAATAGTGAACTACAACCAGAATGAGTCTTAATCTTTAAGGGGGGCAAAACTTGTCTAAAAACAAAACTCGTTTTAAATTTTCAATATGGCGCGTAATTTGCTTCTATTTTAGGTTTACCACAAAACATATTGGCGAATTGGCGAACACAATGATGCAGGCATGTGACTGGATCGCGCCTTTGAGAGTGTTTCCCAGCACAGCTATATTCACTGTTTCGTTAGTTACGGTTTCCAAAGCCTTCCCTTCTTATCTATTAAAAGGTCTTTGGGTATACTACTTATACAACTTAATTTTAATCTCCGCGACTGGCTTCAATTGCACCAGAAATTTTGAATAAATTTTTGCCTATTTTTAGTGTGTGAAGAAGGTTATTTTCAAATCAATTTGTCAGTAAATTACTCTGACATTAAATTATTTGAATCTTTTATCAACATACTTTGCCCCTTTCAAATTTTGCCAAATATATTTTATTTCGATACTATCGAATCACTTAAATGAACTTCTTGGACTCATGCCAAAAATAGACTTGTGCTACAGTCTAGGTTTAAACTTCAGATCCTTTAAAATTTTGACACTGCAAAACTTGACCATTAAAGCAATTAAAAAAAATACAAATAATAATTTAACAGTAACATTAATTTAATTTAGCATTTCAATAGTCAAATATAATATAGAATCTCTGACTAAATTAAAAGCAGTTAAAATCAGAAAAGAAATAATATAATCAATGAAAAAAATCCCCCCGGGCCCAGCACACAGGCACAGGTAGATTTCGAAGTTAAGTACTAATTTCAGTGAATGCGTTCCGCTGGAGAATGCGCTGATTTTTATTGGGAGGATGGAGGTTTCGCTTTACATGTTCTTGTTTTTATTTATTTATTTTGTTAAAAGTTGGTTCTTTCAAAAACTTGTCAGTACAAAAATTGTAGATAATATTATGAAGAATTAAATTAAATTTAAACGGATTTGATATCTTCTGAATTGAAGAAGTTATGTTTTTCATTCTTCTTAAAACCCTGTTTTTTTAAACCGCTTGAGACCATTTTTAAGGATATTAAAAATCTGTCATGCGTATATTTTTGGTCCTTTTCCTAGAAGTAATAACTTTAAACGGATGCGGAATGCTATATGTATCATAATTAAGAAATTACATTAAATCCCGGATATAACGCTCTTCCGGGGGACCGGGCTAGAAGAGCGTTAAAAGCGGGAAAGCGTTAAATGCAGGGGAAGATTTTCTTCATTTTAAAATTGAGAATATTAGATTAGCTGCTTTAAATAATACGGTGAATCATTTTTGTGTATTATTTAAAATAGAAATTTCACAGCATAGGTACAAAAACGTTTCCTTCATTTAAAATATCACAAATGTACATAAATATAGTATTTACAGAGTGTATTATTATTTCAAATCAGAATAAGTAAAAGAATTGGTAGCATTAAATCAAAAGGTACAAAATATTTTTAACATTTCTAATAGAAACCTTTATCCTTATGATAAACGTAAAATAAAATTAGGAAAGAAACTAATAATAATATTTTGTTAAAAAAAAGTAACATTTGTATTTTTGTGCACCACTATGAGGACTATAAACTTTCACTTACTGTTTATTCTGCTTTAGAGAAAAACTCTTTGAGTTTCGTCTGACGGCTGGTCAAACGACCACATAAAAGAGCGTTTTCTGCTTTGTTTATGTGTCTTATGTGTCTTTGTTTATGTATCTTCATGTGAAGCGGCGGTACCTACTGAAGCGGTGTATAGGCGGATAGTGCTAAAAGCTTCCATTACTTCAGCTATTGTTGGGATGCGCTCTTGAACATTGCCCTTAGCAACTTCATCAGGGTCCTCTTCTGCGGCATCCTGTATAGTGTCCCCTATGATGTCGTCAATGCTCCTAACGTTGCTTGTGATAACGTCTTTATCAATGTTAAGATAGTTCTGAAAGCTGTCTGCGTTTTCTGCAAGATGCTCGCAAACAGCTTGCCTGTCCTCGTCGTCTATATAGGATCCAACCCCTCTTCAGCCGCATCCATATCACTGTCGGCGTCCGTTATGAAGCCTGCCTTTTTAAAGCAGTTTTGAATTATTTTAGGTTCGATTGCATCCTAAGCAGCGCTAAGATAGTTCATGACGTCAGGAAGAGTTACAGAAGACCGACTACTTTTAATTTCCATTTCATGTGGAAATCGTTTCACTAAACGTTTGCGATAATGTTGTTTTAAAACCTTTATTACCCCTTGATCCATCGCATCGGTTGAAGTACGCTTGTGGTGTTGGCAGGTAAAAATTCTAGAGAGACGATTGAAATATCTGGTATTTCTTGGGGATGCGCTGCACAATTGTCTACGAATAGTATGACTATTTTTCTTCCGCATCTCGACATCAAACTCAGAAATATATTTAATGAACTGGGAACCCGTCATCCAAGCCTTACGTTGATGCGCATAGTCACAGGGCAGTCGTTTGATGTTCTTAAAACAGCGAGGTTTGGCCGATTTTCCAACACCAGAGACTTGTGTTTGTCGATTCCATCGGCGTTGGAACACGCAAGCACAGTCACCACGTTCTTTACTGAGCTTCCCTCCATGGCACTGCTCATCTTTTAACGTTAAGGATTTATCAGGCATCGCTTTGAAAAATAAGCCAAATTCGTCGGCGTTATAAACACCACAACTGGCATAGTTTTTGATAAGCCATGGAAGACTGTTCGGAATTTCTAAAACAGCCACTTAAGATCCACTCAATGTTGTAATGATTTATAGTCAAGCCTGAGGGCTTTAGAAAATATCTGCTTCCTGTGGGAATTGTTTCTTCATCTCTCTTGTGCTGAATAAACTCTTTATTTGGATAAGACTTCAGGGAGCATATTTTTGTCTTGTTTTATAGTGCTGAACATAAGGTTATCTGGCGTTCTTATGACCAGGAATTTCTAAAACAGCCACTTAAGATCCACTCAATGTTGTAATGATTTATAGTCAAGCCTGTGGGCTTTAGAAAATATCTGCTTAGTGTGGGAATTTTTTCTTCATCTCTCTTGTGCTGAATAAACTCTTTATTTGGATAAGACTTCAGGGAGCATATATTTGTCTTGTTTTATAGTGCTGAACATAAGGTTATCTGGCGTTCTTATGACCAGGAATTTCTGAAACAGCCACTTAAGATCCACTCAATGTTGTAATGATTTATAGTCAAGCCTGAGGGCTTTAGAAAATATCTACCTCCTGTGGGAATTGTTTCTTCATCTATCTTGTGCCGAATAAACTCTTTATTTGGATAAGAATTCAGGGAGCATATTTTTGTCTTGTTTTATAGTGCTGAATAATGAACATAAGGTTATCTGGCGTTCTTATGACCAAGAATTTCTAAAACAGCCACTTAAGATCCACTCAATGTTGTAATGATTTATAGTCAATCCTGAGGGCTTTAGAAAATATCTACCTCCTGTGGGAATTGTTTCTTCATCTATCTTGTGCCGAATAAACTCTTTATTTGGATAAGACTTCAGGGAGCATATTTTTGTCTTGTTTTATAGTGCTGAATAATGAACATAAGGTTATCTGGCGTTCTTATGACCAAGAATTTCTAAAACAGCCACTTAAGATCCACTCAATGTTGTAATGATTTATAGTCAAGCCTGAGGGCTTTAGAAAATATCTGCGTCCTGTGGGAATTGTTTCGTCATCTCTCCTGTGCTGAATAAACTCTTTATTTGGATAAGACTTCAGGGAGCATATTTTTGTCTTGTTTTATAGTGCTGAACATAAGGTTATCTGGCGTTCTTATGACCAGGAATTTCTAAAACAGCCACTTATGATCCACTCAATGTTGTAATGATTTATAGTCAATCCTGAGGGCTTTAGAAAATATCTGCATCCTGTGGGAATTGTTTCGTCATCTCTCCTGTGTTGAATAAACTCTTTATTTGGATAAGACTTCAGGGAGCATATTTTTGTTTTGTTTTATAGTGCTGAACATAAGGTTATCTGGCGTTCTTATGACCAGAAATTTCTAAAACAGCCACTTAA
This sequence comes from Maratus michaelseni, assembly GCA_963931845.1. NCBI lineage: Eukaryota > Metazoa > Arthropoda > Arachnida > Araneae > Salticidae > Maratus > Maratus michaelseni. The sequence goes on from OZ007597.1 coordinate 317,751,272, forward strand.
GATCCACTCAATGTTGTAATGATTTATAGTCAAGCCTGAGGGCTTTAGAAAATATCTGCGTCCTGTGGGAATTGTTTCGTCATCTCTCCTGTGCTGAATAAACTCTTTATTTGGATAAGACTTCAGGGAGCATATTTTTGTCTTGTTTTATAGTGCTGAACATAAGGTTATCTGGCGTTCTTATGACCAGGAATTTCTAAAACAGCCACTTAAGATCCACTCAATGTTGTAATGATTTATAGTCAATCCTGAGGGCTTTAGAAAATATCTGCGTCCTGTGGGAATTGTTTCGTCATCTCTCCTGTGCTGAATAAACTCTTTATTTGGATAAGACTTCAGGGAGCATATTTTTGTCTTGTTTTATAGTGCTGAACATAAAGTTATCTGGCGTTCTTATGACCAGGAGTTTCTAAAACAGCCACTTAAGATCCACTCAATGTTGTAATGATTTATAGTCAAGCCTGAGGGCTTTAGAAAATATCTGCGTCCTGTGGGAATTGTTTCGTCATCTCTCCTGTGCTGAATAAACTCTTTATTTGGATAAGACTTCAGGGAGCATATTTTTGTCTTGTTTTATAGTGCTGAACATAAAGTTATCTGGCGTTCTTATGACCAGGAGTTTCTAAAACAGCCACTTAAGATCCACTCAATGTTGTAATGATTTATAGTCAATCCTGAGGGCTTTAGAAAATATCTGCGTCCTGTGGGAATTGTTTCGTCATCTCTCCTGTGCTGAATAAACTCTTTATTTGGATAAGACTTCAGGGAGCATATTTTTGTTTTGTTTTATAGTGCTGCACATAAGGTTATCTGGCGTTCTTATGATCAGGAATTTCTAAAACAGCCACTTATGATCCACTCAATGTTGTAATGATTTATAGTCAATCCTGAGGGCTTTAGAAAATATCTGCGTCCTGTGGGAATTGTTTCGTCATCTCTCTTGTGTTGAATAAACTCTTTATTTGGATAAGACTTCAGGGAGCATATTTTTGTCTTGTTTTATAGTGCTGAACATAAGGTTATCTGGCGTTCTTATGACCAGGAATTTCTAAAACAGCCACTTAAGATCCACTCAATGTTGTAATGATTTATAGTCAATCCTGAGGGCTTTAGAAAATATCTGCGTCCTGTGGGAATTGTTTCGTCATCTCTCCTGTGCCTGAATAAACGCTTTATTTGGATAACTGGCTGAGTCTTTATGGAGAAATTCAAAATGGGTACATTCATTGCCTTCATTCCCCGCCATTATTCTTGATCTATCGACTGCAATCATTCACCATCTTTAACCAGCTGCCAGTTTCTCATGAAATTTTAAATCATACAGCTAAAATCTAACATATTTATTTATTTCACTGGTGCCTGGCTAGCCGAAAAGTACCAAAAATTCTAATTCATATAACAATGTCACTTGTCATATGTTTCAATTTTGTGTATATTCAATATAAATTGTGTCTCAAAAATGTAACATGTAAATGTGAAAAACGTTGCTTGTGTGTTCGATGCATTGATAGTTATTTCAGAAGGTAATAACAGTCTGATGAGTTTTTAAAATGTACATAAATGTAGCTACATAGTGATTTTCTCGTCAGGCTTCTATAAAAAGAAGCTACCCTCTATTTTAGTTATGATGTTACTACTAAGGTGTCAACTATATTAAAATCTAAGATGACCATAATTTGAAAAGTTTTTATATTTTGCCTTATGAATAAACAACAAAAAAAAACATTTTAATTTGTTCTTAAGCTTAATTCCTTAGAACTGTATAAAATTCAGTGCAGTAAATTTGTAAAAAGCAAGTTTTATCTGTCATAAAAAGCATTTTATTTAAAAATGATATTCCAGTCTAATATAATGTGCAATGCGATAATTTTCTTTAAGTAATCAAATTATTCATTTCTTTATATAAAATAAGCATAGCAAGTATAAATAAATTTCTGCTAGCAAAATAATACATATCTAGTACCTTATTTTTACATTCTACTTTTGTAATAATAAATTAATAGCAAATTGGAGCTAATGTTTGGAGCTAACGTGTGTAAGAATGAAAAAATGACATCTGCTTAACAGCTATTGTAAAAGAATGCATAACAGAACATGTTATATAATTTTTTTTAAGTCAATTCCTACTTTTTAATCATAAATATATAAAAAAAATCCGTGCAGCATTAATGTCCCACGTTATCTTTATTGAACATTATTTTATAATCATCGTTGTGGTATTTTATTTTTTGTTGGCATCACTCATTTGAGATAAACCTTTTATTTCATTTATGAAAACGATGGGAGAAATTTTTTTCTCCCATATAAAAATTAAAATTAATTAATTAAATTAAATTAATGAATTAATATTTGAAAAACTATTAACATCAATTGTCATCCAGTACAAGTTTTAAAAAATTTATTTGAACTTAAATGGATGAATAGAAAATATTTTATTAACGATTGAAAATTCCAACAAGATATATATAGAGAGAGAGTGTGAGCTAATAGTAGCAATTTAAAAAAAGAACTAATTGTTTTTAAAATGTTAATTACAGCAAAAGCTTTTTCAGTGGAAGTTGGATATTTTTTCCTTTTACTTTTGACCTTATATGCACCAAATAAAAGCAGAAAAACAACTTCTTTTAAAAAAATGAATGCTAATAATCCCTACTGACTAATAATGTTGCTTCGAGCATTTTAGATATAACTATCTATTCTTATATTTACTCTGTATGTGTATATGAGTGGGTGTAACGCATTTTCATAATTTTTGGGTTGCCATACAGTGTAATTTTAGATTTAGGCGATTAACAGCTATTTTTAAAAATACAAATAAAAAAGAGCTGCAAATGATATGCGTTTGTTTTGTTATTTGTGTTACTGTACAATGAAATTACTTATTTGTAGTTTTATTAATTTTGTAATTACTTACTGTTCCCTCTAAGCCATTTTTTAAGGGTGCAGCACTCTGCCCTTTTTAAAATTTTCAAAATGCATCCAGCTATTTTTTTTTAATTATGAAATTCATCTTTAGTTGTACCCAGAGATTTTTTTTGTAGATAGCTTCTGCATACCGCATTATTTCTAAATCTGTGTACCCAAAACCTTAAATTTTAAAAAATTGAACTTTATTTTTATAGAAAAAGCAGAAAATTATTAAATTTTATATTAATTTATTTGTAGTTTTGTTAATTTTGTAATTACTTACTGTTCCCTCTAAGCCATTTTTTAAGGGTGCAGCACCCTGCCCTTTTTAAAGTTGTCAAAATGCATCCAGCTATTTTTAAAAAATTATGAAATTCACCTTTAGTTGTACCCAGAGATTTTTTTGTAGATGGTTTCAGCATACCGCAGTATTTCTAAATCTGTGTACCCAAAACCTTAAATTTTAAAAAACTGAACTTTATTTTTTTAGAAAAAACAGAAATTTTATTAAATTTTATATTAATTTAATTGCATTTCTTAATTTGTAATTCATAAAACCATTAAAAATGAATGTCACTTCATTCGTGATATTGAAAAAATTATATACTTCTTATATCATTACTAAACACATTGATAATATATTTCCTCATGAAATAATTCTTCTGATCGTAGACTGCTTTTTGGGAACTAGCACTCTCCCCTTTTTACTTTCTTCTATCTTTACAAGAAAAAAGTATTGGATTCATGAAAATTTTCGATTTCCAGATTTTGACGGATTTATACGTTTTAGAAGGTCCTGAATACGATTGGACTGTTTTTAGAAAATGTCTGTCTGTCTGTGACACAAATTTTGTGGGCGCTCTATCCCAAGAACTAATGCACGAAATTTAATAAAACTTTATATTCAGTTAGTCCCTGATATAAATGGGTGCTGATTAGTTTTTGGTGAAAATCGCCAAATAGGTGGCACTGCTATGCTGCATTTTTAACAATTTCCACAATAGGTCTATCTCAAGAACTAATGCACTTACTTTCATCAAACTTCAGATTCAGTTAGACCTTGACATAAATAGACGTTAATTACGTTTTGGTATAGATATCCCAACAGGTGGCGCTGCTATACCACTTCTTTCCTGATTCTTGCGATAGCTATATCTCAAGAACTCATGCTTGGAATTTCATCAAACTTAAGATTCTGTTAGATATTGACATAAATAGATGTTGCTTAGGTTTTGGTGTAAATATCCCAACAGATGGCGCTACTATGCTACTTTTTCAATTATTATCACACTAACTATATCTCAAGAACTAATGTACGGATTTTCATCCAACTTCACATTCAGTTAGACGTTGACTGTTGTTGATTGTTTTGGTTTAAATCTGCCAACAGGTGGCGCTGCTATGCTACATTTTGCAGGATTTACACGATTTTAGTGCTTATACATTGAGTTCGCTGAATGGAATTTGATGGGATTTAGACTGTTAGTTAGTTAATTTTTGAAGAGAAGTTTTAATATAAAACATATCGTTCTACGTTGCCTACTTATAGAATTATAGGGGGACGGGGGGGGGGGGGTTCTCTAATCAGTTGGACCTGATTAAGATACATTAGCATTTTAAAAAGATTCTGCTAAATGGAATTCCAAGGAAGTTGTATTGTTTTTTTTTTTCAGGGATAGTTTCAGTATAATGCATATTGTTCAAGCTAAGAAAATATTCTACATACTTGACCAAATTTAACCAAGAGATCATTTAGGGAACACCTCACCAACATACCAGCACTTCATTGCAGACTAATCAGTATATGATTTTTGTGACAGTTACACAAATTTTTCCGTTCGCCACAATAGACAATAACATTAAATAAAACTCAAACATAGAAGCTAACAAAGATTTTATTAGTAATAAAAATTTCTTCATATATGCTACATACATAGTACATACTTCTTTGTATAAAATTAATTTTTACATACAGTTACAGACTTTGTTAAAAACTTGAGTTACAATAAAAGCATACTCATAGAATCCATATTCACTTTGTAATACAAATAAATAACTAAAAACATACATATCATTTTATAAAAACTTTACCAAAGGTGTTGAATACAAAACTGTACGCAAACCTTTGCTCTTCATCAAGGTTACAAAACAAACAAGTACACAAATGCCTAAATCCAGTGAAATACATCATTTAAGTGCTGGAGAATGGAACGAACCCTTAAAAAATCTAACAGTGAGGGATGTGATAATTACCTTTCATCTTGATCAATTCTTAAGAGTCTATAACATAGTTTGGAAATATTGTAGGATGATGAATCATTGCATGTTTTATCTTTTTTACATACCGTATTTTCGGGAATATGCGCCGCACCCATCGTAAGTGCCGCATCATTGAAAAATCGGTAAAAAAAACAAATATACACGTAAGCGCCGCCGCATCATTGAAAAATCGGTAAAAATGAAATATTCAGGATAAAAAACGATGGGCAAAATTGGATTAAAAGTAACAAGAATAGCGATAAAATCTTACAAGATATATGAATTAACAATAAAACACAGGTTATCTTAAAATACAATAGGAAAAAAAATACGTACTTCGCCAATATGCGTACTAAGCCAATCGATTATTCGATTATCGTTTTAATCGAATATCGCCGTATGCGGTGTGCTTATGAAATAAATAAAATTTATCAACTATTGTAAAATATACAATAAATACTTTTAAAGAGTGAGCAGAAAATCGAGAAATATGGGTAAGTTAAATATATTTTGACTATAGTAATTCCGTTTTCATAATAAAGATATATTGTGATACTATGTACTGTTTATGAACTTTATACTGAGATTAAATGAATGTAAATAAGGTGAAATATGAATGAATGTTAATGAATCCATGTGTTTAAAAGTGTATTTGTGGCAGCAAGACTTAAAAAAACCTGAAATAAAGGCTTGTTTTTCACAATATCCAGATTTTGCTATGTTGAGGTAAAAAAATCATCGTACCCGCCACCCTGGCGTATGCGCCGCATCGCTGATATTTTCAACTTTCAAACACGTATGCGCCGCTGTGCTTACTCCCGAAAATAAGGTACTATTTATATGGATTCATTAATTATTGATTCATAATAGGTTGACGTATGCTTAATTACAGTTACAGACTATACTTTCTTAAAAAAGTTGAAAAGTGTTTATGAATTCTGTCTGTCTGTCATCTGTCTGTGCTCTAACTCTCATAAATATTTTACATACATAAGAAGGAAAATACTAAAAGAGTTTAGATAGAAGAGGATTGCATGAACGAATAAAACTCTTGTCACTATTAGTAATAAATACACTAAAGAAGAAAATTGAACCGAGATTTGAAACAAAGCTTAAATGCAAATTTTGAAATGGGTCACTTTGAGAATTTTTGTAGATATAAAAATAAAGAAAAATATGGCTATACTTTTATGACTGAATTTGTAGAGAGTGAACATTTCCTGTTGTTTAAAGGAAGTGTTTCCTCCTAATGGGGGCATGTCTGTCAAAATAAAAGCACTCTGATGAGAGAAGGGTCTGCATGTAGTTCATGGAATTGGAAATGCAAATTTCAAATATTCTTGATCAAGGTAAATTTTGAACAGTGAAAATGGACAATACTGTAAATAATATTTCGAAAATCAAAAGTTTGAAACCAGCATTAGTCAAATTCAACTTTTGCAAAAAACTTGTCACAGTTTGGGCAAATTGGTCTACATAATGCAGCTTATATTTATTCTTATTCACCAATGTATATATAAAATATTAATGATAATTATAATGATCTCAGAGCCCAGTGGTCGTCTGATATATTAAATGTCCTGCCTATCCACCTGGGTCTTGCTGGTCAATGTCTTAAAGTTACTGAATTTAGCTTTTAATTTTTTCTGGTGACAACTTCCGTGATCAGGTCAGCCACTACTGTTTTGGTCAAGTGTCAAAAGGGAAAGACTGCCGCTATTTCACAGAAAAGGTGGCTGCACACCCATCACAGGTCCCTAATATCCTTCCAACATTTGACCAGAATGGTTGTGACAGACCTGATCATGAAAGATGTCACTGGAAAAATTTAAAAGCTGAATTCAGTAGGTTTAAAACATGGAACAACGAGACCCGGGCAGGCAGGGTAATTAACAGTCTTGTTTAAATTTTAATATTCTTGATCAAGGTACAGTGAAACTGCACAATGTTCTATATGCAGTAGGTATAACAAAAATTTGATCAGGGTTACATGTGGAAATAAGTTTTTAAAAAATAACTTTAAAATGTTAAACATAATAAGACAATCAAAATCTACAAAATAGTTATATGCAGAAATAAGTTTTTAAAAAATAACTCTAATATGTTAAACAGAATAAGACATTCAAAATCTACAAAATAGTAAATGGAAAAATCCCAAATGTTCATAAATGAAAATATGGAGTTTAGTAACTCAGTAACACCTACATTGTAGAGAGGGTCATTAAGACAATGTTAATTACAGAACTAAATCAAAAAGTTATAGGGATAGTTTTTTGGATGGTTTTTTTGGATAGTTTTTTTTCCAAGGAAAAAAAAGACTTAGAAGGAAAAATCACACCTTCCTTAAAAAGCCAGATGGATTGCATTCTGCAATAACCAGCATGAAGGTCTAGATTTCATTAAAAACATTTAATAGTAAATCTATTCCTGCTAAGGTTTTTTATATTAATTTCTTGAAGCCTTTTCTGTTGGGCTGTTGTGCTTTTTTATATGGAGATATAGATGCAGGAATTTTCATGAAGCAACTTGTTGACTACCAAATTCCTGGGAAAGAAAATTATGTTTTAAAATTAAAACAAGGCCATTTATGAACTTCATCTGGCCGGCTGATGTTGGTTTAATGATTTGTATGAAAAATTAATTTCCAATGGTTTTACTGAAGTACCAGAACTAACACCTATCTATAAATAGAAAGATTGTGTTAGTTTATGCTGATGACCTGCCCATATTTGCTACAGAGGATAAAATTTTGAAGCTATTTTTGAAGCTGAAATTTTGATTTGCTATTTTAAACTCATTTCTCGAGGACATAAAGATCACAAAACGTCATTATGGTGGAGTATTCAGGATTAATAAATTTAAATGAGAAAATCAATCTTTAAACAATTTAAAAATGTTATTAAAAAATTTCTACTGTATATTTTCAGCAGCGGACTTTGATTGCTAATTGTCAGGCTCTTGCTCAGAAAAATAAAAGTGTCTCAACTCATCTCTATATCCAGTAATGTATATAACATAGCTCTAAATTAGCAGCTTAAAAAATGTGACATACAGAGAGAATACCTAAAAAAAAAAGAAACATGAAATTTGTATGACATCCTAAATATTTTTATACTTTACAAAAATTAGACTAGTGCTAAAATAGTTCTTTTTTCATGATACTTCGTTTGAAGATGCGAATCTAGATGTACTTTTTGAGAAAAACTTTTGCAGCACACATCACACATGAATGGCTTTTCTTTTCTGTGAGAACGAAGATGCACCCTCAGATTTGATTTGTGAGAAAATTTCTTAGAGCATGTGTCACACGTGAAAGGTCTCTCATTAGTATGACTGCGAAGATGCACGTTGAGGGTGCTTCTGTGAGAAAATCTCTTTGAACAAATCTCACACTTGAATGGCTTTTCCTTCGTATGAGTGCGAAGATGCATTTTGAGGTCGCTGCTCTGGCTGAAACCTTTCGAACAAACCTCACACACAAATGGTTTTTCTTTTGTGTGAGTACGAAGGTGTCTCATCAGGTCATTGCTGCAATATCCTTTGGAACAGATATCACAATAGAATAGTTTTTCTTTGGTGTGTGTCTGACGATGTCTTTTGAGCCTATCATTCCGTGAAAATGCTTTGAAACACACATCACAAGGGAATTTTTTTTCATTTGAATGTGTCGAAAGGTGTCTACTTAGATGACAATTTTTAGAAAATCGTTTAAAACACACTTGACAAATAAACGCTTTCTCTTCAGGCAGGTGATCACAATCATGAAATTCTTTTAACAGATAATCATGAGTAAAATGTTCTTTTGTGTTAAGTGACTTTGGAAGATGATTATGGGTGGAAAGTTCATTTGAATGAATCTCTTTCGGCAGGTGATCATGAGTAGAAAGTTCTCTTGTATGAATGTCTGTTGGCAGAGGAGCATGAGCAGAGTTTTCTGTTATATAAAGCTCTTTTGATATAGGATCATGAGAAGAATCTTCTTTAGTATGAATCTCTTTTGGCAGATGATCATGAGTAGAATAGCTTACTACAGAGGAGGATTCACTATTGACAGGATTTTCTTCACTCTGGATGTCTTTTGTAGAGCACACCAGTTTTTTCATTATGTGTGTGTGAAGATGCTGTTTTAGTTTATCCTTCCGTGAAAATGCCTTGAAACAAACTTCACAAATGAAATTCCTTTCATTTGTATGAATCAAAAGGTGTCGCTTTAAACGGTAGTTTTCAGCAAATTGTTTGGAACATATTTGACAAACAAATGACCTTTCTTTCATATGAAGCTCTTTTGGGAGATGATCGGTAGAATTCATTGTGGAGGAAAATTCACTATTGACAGGATTTTCTTGTCGCTGAATATCTTCTGTACAGTATACCTGTTTTTCTTTTATATGCATGTGACGGTGACTCTTGAGCTTATCACTCCGTGAGAATGCTTTAGAACAAACATCACAAATGAATTTTTTTTCATCTGTATGAGTCAAAAGATGTCTCTTCAGATGAAAGTTTTTATAAAATCTTTTGGAACAAACTTGACAAATGAATGTCTTCTCTTTTGGCAGATCATAGAACTCTTTCAACAGATGATCATCTTTTGTTGGATGATCATGATCAGAAAACTCTTCTGACAGATGACCATGATCATGAAACTCTATTGGCAGATCATCAGTAGAATATCTTATTACAGAAGAAAATTCACTGTCTGTTGGATCTTCTTCACTCTGTTGTTCATTTATACAACACACCTCATTAAAAATAGACATATTACACAAATAAAAGATTTCTATTTAATTTTTTTTACTATGTTTCTTACTGAAGAAAATTCTTTACAATATGCTTGACATGTAATACTTTTTCTATCTCTATTTGCTTTTCTCTTCTTCCAACAGTGTAGAGAGTATGACAAATCTGCATAATTCAGTGCTTTCAAAACTAATTTCAAATAAAAATTCACTGGTGACGTTGCGCATTTTCAAATTTTTCTATTGAACAAAAAACTAATGTCACAATAAACCGAGTCATGTCTATGAACAGTAACATAACATATATCTGCTGTGAAGCCTTTTAGCAACTTTATATGCACCAATAAACTGTGTGAAAAATAAAAGAATATTTTTCATAAAATAACTATGAAAATATCACAGATCACACTGTCAGTTTCTTGGTCAAGATAAAGATAGGTAAGAACACAGTAAAATTACATAGAATAACATGTAGTATTAATTGCAAAAAAATAATTCAGCCGTATCATTATAGTTCAACCACAATAATTTAGAAAAGATATATTAGGTTGGCAGGCCCCATAATTCATTTGAATTTTCACCATCGAAATGTTTTCTTGAAATAACCTTTTTAACCTTGAAATAACCTCTGAAGTATTTGTGTACCTCAGAAAAAATACTTTTGCTCTGAACAAAATTCTTGTCTCACCTTCTCTGAGCAGAAAATTCTTCATTGGTGAAAAGTTCCTGGTCTACCTTTTATGCCTGAAAAAAAAGTTTTGTTATAATTACAAATTTACATTAACTACATTTATGTGTCATTTTGTAGAAAATTGAATGCATGGGACCTTCTAATTGAAATACTGTGCCTATTTTATATGAATTCTTTTACAGGAAGCTCAACAATACTTGTGAAATACAAGAGCCATTTTCCTTTTGGTTATTCTGTCAAAAAAGTCTACCTTTGACGAGAGAAGATTTTCTGAAGGAATTTCTGCTCTTGGCTATAAACATTATCAAAAAATCACTTTTTACTTTGTGTTCAAAGTGTAGATTATCATAAAAATATTTAATACCTCTTACTAATAATTTTTAATGTTATATCAGGGTTTATTTATTCTTAATGATTGATTTCAAGTGCAAACTATGTTTTGCATCCACTTAAAAATAATGGAAATTTGGGAAACAGGTTTTTGTATTTCTGAAAATGAAATTCCATGTTTTTTTACAGTTTTAGACTGCAACAGTGATTCTTAATTCTTTTCAACGTTTCCCAACATACTTGAAAAGTGTTTGTTTCTCAGTTCATTAACTCTTGTAAATACATTCCCCTGTAATTTTTGTATGTTTACTATAGCATTATTGCTATTGAAAATGAAATGTATAGCAGAATGTTTACAGGGACAGTAAAAAAAGACTGTTACATTATGAGCAATAGGAAAAAAGTTTCAACTGCATTTTAATATTGTTAGACCATTTCAAATATAATAAAATTAATATGCATTCTGTAGGCATAATGGCCTATAGAGGAAAAACTATTTGCAGCGTATTTTAATTATGTTACACTATTTCAAATATAATTAAATTGATATACTGGGTGTGGCATAAATTCATTAAAACTTTAAAAACTCATTAAAAAAGAACAAGTTATGCTAAAAAACTCCAGTTTGTACGAATGGATAAGAGGTCAGATTTTTTTTAATAACAAAAAAGTTGGGGTTAAAAAATTATTGATAGATTGCACTGGCATGCATAAATATGAAGCTGATCTATGCATATTAGGTTTATGGTAAAAGACGCGTTCCTTTGAAGCGTCTGACAAGCTTCAGTACCTCAGCACATGACGCGAGCCCTTTTCTCATATCGAGTCCTTTTGCCGTGCAGAGATTTTGTAATGCACGGTTGCTGATTCCCCACATTTGTAAAAGAACTTAATCAGCAATGCTTGATCTGGTAATGATTTCATATTGCTGACAACGAAATCTTTTTGCATCAAGATGTTTTACTGATAGCCTGATTTGCATAAATCTACTTCATATTATGTATGCCAGCACCATCTATCAGTAATTTTTTGAACTACAACTTTTTTGTTACTAAAAAAAAAATCCGATCAACCTGTAATCCCATTCGTGCAAATCACAATTTTTTAGCATTGTTTGTTCATTTTTAATGAATTTTTAACGAATTTATGGTGCACCTGGCACATTACTGAGGATCTACAACATACTTGCTGTAGAATGTAGGATATGTATAGCATTTATCATTCATTTACAGGGACACACAAAAGACTTTGGATACAGTGCTGTGTGGCCAAAAAGTACCGTCTATTAGCGATAATTGCTGGAAGTGTGTTTTCAGTTATGATATGCATTTTTAAGTTTAATTAAATTTTTGCAGAATGTATGGTGTACATAAATGTTATAGATCACAGCTATGCACAATAATTCATAAACATTACTCAGTATGAATGAAAATTGGATAAAAATGATTTTTAATCGAGTTTTGTATTTTCAAACTGAACTAAATTTAAAATACTGAGAGATGTTTGTAAAATATAAATGAATTCATATACAGGGCTATGTAAAGAACTGGATACATTGCTGTCTGTAGTTGGTAATTTCTGGAAGTGTGATTTTAGTAGTTTTAAGCATTTTTGCATGAATAAACTTTTAGCTTAATTGTGGTGTGTGTAAAAATCTGTAGATTACATACAAGGCTGTACAAAATAATTCAAGTACACTTCTGCCTCTTGGTAAAAATATTTGAAGGTGAATTTTCTCACTAAATTTTAGAATATTATAGAATACATACTGATCTATAGATCAAATACAGGGCTGCACAAAGGAATTAAAGTACTTTTCCAGCTATGGACGATAATTGTTAAAATTGTATTTTTAAATGTGTTATGTGTTTTCCAAATTGTTTTCTTAGATATTGGACTTAATGGATGTTGAGGATGAAGCAAACTTCTAATGTGCATAAGGACCTTTACACATTACATAAACTCTAACGTTAACAATTTAGTTATTCTTAATGGCATCCTACAGCGTTATTCAGTATTTTTAGCCCTAATTTATCATTGTTTACTCTAGTATTGTTATTCATTCATTATTGTTTATTTAGTACTTACTTCTATCCATTTTTATTATCTACTTCAGCAGTACTATTACAGGGTACTATTATTGCTCAGTATAGCATAGCAGTATTTAATATCGCTCAGCAGGATTGGTAAATTGTGTAATCGTTTTTCTGTATCGCTCAGCAGGATTGGTAAATTGGTACTATTATTGCTCAGTATAACATAGTAGTATTTAATATAGCTCAGCAGGATTGGTAAATTGTGTAACGTTTTTCTGTATCGCTCAGCAGGATTGGTAAATTGGTACTATTATTGCTCAGTATAACATAGTAGTATTTAATATAGCTCAGCAGGATTTGTAAATTGTGTAATCGTTTTTCTGTATCGCTCAGCAGGATTGGTAAATTGGTACTATTATTGCTCAGTATAACATAGTAGTATTTAATATAGCTCAGCAGGATTGGTAAATTGTGTAACGTTTTTCTGTATCGCTCAGCAGGATTGGTAAATTGGTACTATTATTGCTCAGTATAACATAGTAGTATTTAATATAGCTCAGCAGGATTGGTAAATTGTGTAACGTTTTTCTGTATCGCTCAGCAGGATTGGTAAATTGGTACTATTATTGCTCAGTATAACATAGTAGTATTTAATATAGCTCAGCAGGATTTGTAAATTGTGTAATCGTTTTTCTGTATCGCTCAGCAGGATTGGTAAATTGGTACTATTATTGCTCAGTATAACATAGTAGTATTTAATATAGCTCAGCAGGATTGGTAAATTGTGTAATCGTTTTTCTGTATCGCTCAGCAGGATTGGTAAATTGGTACTATTATTGCTCAGTATAACATAGTAGTATTTAATATAGCTCAGCAGGATTGGTAAATTGTATTTTCCGAATTTGTATTTTTGGAACCTTTTATTTCCAGAATTTGCATTTCAGCATTACATAATATAATTATTGCTCAATATCCCAAAGTATGATTTAGTAATACTCAGTATAATTAGGTAAACAAACCTGCTGGGCTGGGCTAGATGAGCTTAAGCCGAAAGGTAGGCCTCACCACCCGGTTTGACCTTGACCTTGTTTACTTAGATATCATTTCACCTTATTAAATGGTGAAGTTTTATTACAGTATTCTGGAAGTGTTGGAAAGGTGTTTCATAATCTATGCTTCATGCATGATTTTTCTTTTCTTGTTTGGGTTGAAAGAGGGAAAACATGTCACAGATGTATGTGAGGAAACAAAGTGGCCCCAGCAACTTACCTGAGGATTGTTTCTCATGTTACAAATCAAAATTGAACAATGTTGTTGTAGATCAGAGCGATGCAAAAAAGTAATTTGTAAACATTTTACTCAGTATGAATGTGAATTTCCCAAAAAAGGTTTTTAATCGAGTTTTGCATTTGAGTATGGAATGGGTTCTTGTAAAAAGATATTACACATACGGAGCGTATCTTGTTTAAAACAGGTTAAACATATGGAGCAGGTTTGTTGAAAAGGTGGAGTGGCTCTGGATTATAAATAATGAGGTTAAACAGACGGAAGTGTTTCTTGTTTAAAAGAGTTTATAAATAACAGGTCATAGACATATGGAGTAGGTCTTGTTTAAAAAGTGGAGTGGGATCTAAACATAAGAGATTTTGTTTAAAAGAGGTTAAACATAGGAAGTAGCTCATAAGCATATGGAGTCAGTTCTTTTAAACATACGTAAGATGATAAGGTGAAATTGATGACTAAGTATAAAAATATATAATGAAAAATATTTCCCAACTACACAACATTGATACAGACCCATTTTAGTGAGTGATACAGTGAACCAAATAGAGATAAAGTTAAACAAACCATTTAAAATGATTATAGAATTCATGAACCAGACAATACAACCCAATCTTTCCAGATGACAGAAAATACAGTACTTTCGTGTTATAGTAGCCCCCAGAGGATGAATCGCCAAGTGACCAAGATTTATCACCAAATTATAAAGCATATTTTGACAGTATAATATCTACAAAGATATTCTTACAAAGAAAAACTAGTCGTTGGGGGTCACCGTAACACTTACCCATCATGGATATGAATATTTCGATGTCCGAAAAAATAGTTCCAGATAACTAAGGTTACTGAAATTTAATAGACTTTTTTGCACTATTACGTTCCAAATACATACCAAATTTCAAGCCTCTATCTCAATTCGTTCGGTAGATAGAGTGTTTAAAATCGTGGCTTGATCACATCCTAAACTTTAAATGCTCTGTTACTGAATGGTGTAAAAGAAACATCTTTATAAATCCAAAAATGGATAATCATATTAACCAATGGTTTATTGCGTCGGATGAAGCGTCTCATTTCCAATTAAAATAGATCTTTCAATTGAAATTGGAATGAAATACAGGGTCGTGAAACATCGAAGCATGTGAGAAATAGGATTACCAATATCTCGGCAACTCATGATCCAATCGACTTCATGCTTGATACAAAATTTATGTTTTTTTACTGTCTTTTATATTCACTTCTCAAAATAAGCAATTTTGAACATTTTTATAGACCTTTTATCAGAAAAAATATTTCGAGAACGCAAAAAAAAAGAAATTTGAAGTCTCTATCTCAAATTGTTCGGGGGATAGAGTGTTTACAGACAGACAGGCGGACGGAATTTTTTTTTTTTTTTAAATATCTTTCTTGAAATCTCCAGTGTCTGAAACGTGTAAATCTGTAAATCCTTAAAAATATTTTTTCTTCAATTTTTAAAGCGATTACAAGACTTTCCCTATACATAGGTAAATAACAAATATATACCAGTGGACCCATACGAGGATTTCGCAATGCAGTCTAATAATTTTTAGCACTATCTAACATCTGTTTAGATGCAGATTTAAACCTCTAAAGAAAAATTAAGGGTTAAAAGCATCTGCAAACAAGATGATCCAAGCCAGAATACCATCTCATTTGTTCCATCAAAATTACAGTAAAAACTGATTGAAGATAGCAAAAGACACGTGCAAGGGGAAAAAGTTAACATTAAACAAACAAAACTAATTGAATGCATTTAAAGTACAATTTAATCTAATATAACAAAATATACCTTTTATACTACACGTGAAATAACACTGCTTCTATCGATCGATGGTGCCTTTTTCTTGTAAACATTCCAATTTCAGTTTTGCTTTTTAACCTTAAATATAAAATAATACCGTTCAGAGAAATCATACTTTATCTTTTCTGCACTATTTTTTTTATAATCACTGTTGAGCATCCTATAATGCGGCATTTTATTTTCATGGCAACATTCATTTGAGGAAAACCTTTCATTTCATATATGCAAACAATGCTGATTTAATTTTTAATTAACAACAATTTTTAACTAAAAAAACATGTCTTAAAGAAATGTGAGTATACTATCTTAGAAGTCACTTCAAAAACATTTTTGAATGATACCTCATTTGTTGTTTTTCGTTTTGTAAGATTATAATAAATGGGATATTGACAACAGAATTAATATATATGATAAAATTTCGTGATATATATGGCCAAGTTTCAATCATATAAGACATATATATATATATATATATATATATATACGACATGTGTATAAGCATTTATGATGTATATAAGACATAAATGATATGTATATAATGATGTATATCACACATATATGAATGTCTGGAGTATATATGATGCAAATATATACTCAATAATGCAACTCAGTATATATATATGATGCATATGTAATATTCCCATGCAGAAATGCTGCACTTTACCTTTTTTGTATTAGTTATTTTTTATAATCAATGCTTATAAAGTTTTGCGATGATCTTGGCAAAATTGTAACTACATTAGAGGATGATGACATCCACTTCGCGAAAAACATGGAACAAACAAAGAAAAATATATACATATAAAATAAAATTTAATCTAATATAACAAAGCATGCATTTTAAGCTACACATGAAATACCACTGCTTTGATCGATCGTGTCTTTTTCTTCTAAACATTTCAATTTTGCTTTTTAATCGTAAGTACAAAATAAACCCATACGGAAACATCACAAATTATGTTTTTTGTGTTATTTATTTTTTTACAATCATTGCATATAAAACTTTGCAAATAATCATTGCTTATATCTTGACAAAATCGTAACTACAACCTTGATTGAACAGCAAGCATAATTTCTTGTATGTATCAAAAGATATAAGCACTAAAATAAAGCTTCCATATATTTTCGACATGAAACCTTGTCAGCTGTTACAAATATAATATTTTTGAGAATTTTGATGGTTGAATTCTACAAAAGTTGCAAAAATGATTTCAACTAAAAATTGATACTTTTTCATTGAGCTTAAGCAAAATGACAATTTAGAAGATACCAGTGGAACTTGTGCGAGAATTTTGTACAGCAGTATCTAATATTTTTTAGATGCAGGTTTAAACTTCTAAAGAAAAATTGAGAATGCAAACAACATTAGTGAAGCCAGAATATCATTTTATTTATTCCATCAAAGTTAAAGTAAAAACTGATCAAAGATAGCAAAATGTTCATGCGAGAAAAAAAAATAACTGTACTTTAACTGAATTAGAGGATGACGTCATCCACTTCCCGAAAAACACAGGACAAAGAAAAATAAATTGAATACATATAAAATACAATTTAATATAATATAATAACGTATACATTTGATATTACACATGAAATACCACATCTTCGATCGATCGATCTATGGTGTCTTTTTCTACTAAACATTTCAATTTCAATTTTCCTTTTTAATCATAAATATAAAATAAACCCACGAAGAAACGTCACACTTTAACTTTTTAAAATTATTATTATTATTATTGCTGAGCATGACATAATGCAGTATTTTATTTTTGTGGACACATTGATTTGAGAAAAACATTTCATTTTATTTATGAAAACAATGCTGGTTTAATTTTTAATAGACCACAATGTTTAATCAAAAAACATATTTTAATGAAATGTGAGTGAACTATGCCAGAAACCTATTGAATGATACCTCATTCATTTTTGTGCATTTTGTAAATACATTGAAAATGGGATGTTGACAACAGAAATAATATATAGAGTGATTCATAAATATCGAAACAATAGGCTATTTTGTAATTGGAAATTTTATCCTACAGGGGCTATATAAAAATTTAATATTTGTATTTTCTCAAATAGACCCCCCCCCCCATGGAGTTGCAACTTATCTCATCAAATTTCACACCTTTTTTTATGAAACTTTGCAATTGGAAGGATGTGCCTAGGGACAAAATTTAAGGAGATAGCCTATTGCTTTGATATTTATGAATCACACTGTATATGAGTTATGCAAAACACAACTTTCTTTCTGGAAAATTTCTGTTCCTAATATTTATAAAAAGAGAAAAAATGATAAACAAAAATGAAAAATCGTGTGTCAAGCATGGATTATGTAACAATTTCCTGAAAAATCGTGTGTCAAGCATGGATTATGTAACAATTTCCAACATTTCTGAAATACTTTTACAAATCTTAACCATTTCATAAGGTCATAAGACATTATGTCTAAGTAAACAAAGGGATGACCACCCCGGGAAGCGAGCTTTTGCTTTAGAGTATAGGTGCAACCTCGCGGCAAATGTCTAAGTAAACAACTTTGAAAAAACATCTATATATTTAAAATGAAACACGCATTCTGTCAAATCCACTTGAAAATGGTATCTTTGCACATGCGTCAATGTTTGTTTTTAAAGGCTTCTACCCTCAGAAATGGGTAACCTGATTGATTAACCCAACCCTCAGCTGTTTAGACTAGAGGGATTGAAAAGTGTCGATTGAAAACAGATGGAGCCGTACCATTGCATGGAAAACACAGACTATCTAATATGTTTTTGCTCTGAGATTGAAAGCTAAAAGCTTTTTTTTAAAGAACTCATGTTTTCACTACAAAATATGCATACTTTTTTGCAAATTTTTAAAGAGAGTTATATTTATAACCAATTGAAATGTCAGAGAGTTCAGAAGATGAGAACTATTTTTTTATGGCTATGTTAAAGGGGCCGATGCGAAAAAAAAAAGTGAGAAAAAAACATTTTTTTTACAACTAGTTAATAATTTTCATGAAATTTTTACATGGGCTGTAAAACTGTTTCATTTATCACCCATCAATATTTCAAAGAGTTCGGACAAAAATAACATTTTATTTTAAAACTATGAAACCTACATAAAATAACAAGAAAATGAGCACTTTTATCATTAAATATCAATATATTTTTCACAAATTTTTCATTTAAAAATATAATTTCATACAAAATCGGGTTAAAGATATAAAGCAATAAAAACTTGATGATTTAAAAAAAAATTTATTTATTATCATGGGCCCGGGCAACGCATATCAGCTAGTAACATATTTAAAAACTGAACTTCAGGAATGACCAACACTACTCGAGAAAATATCTTAATTCTTTTGTGAAGCCCTGTAAATGATCTATAGATTTGTATATATACTACATAGGAAGCTAAATTTTAATTCAGTTAGAAAAAACATAGCACAGTTTAAAATTCCCCTTCTGGGATTTACATCAATAAAGGGATATGCACTCGTAATCTTTTGTGCTGCCCTGTAAAGGATCTATAGAATAATTCAAACCACCAAATAGGCAAAAAATTAGTTCCAGCAATTATTGTTAACAGACAGTACTTTAACCAAATTCTTTTGTGCGTCCTTGTAAATCAACGATGATGCACACCCTATTCTATAGTACGCCTCTTGTAATCCACTCAGTGATGTTATACAGGATGTCCAAAAAGTCTGGAAAGTGTTAAATAACTCGAGAAATATACATCGGATTGAAAAATGACAAAATGCATGTTCAATATTTTTGAAAACTCTATTTAGGGATATCAAAGTTGCCCCCCCAGGGGGGATAGGGGGGCAGCTTTGAAATCTTACATGATGATCCCATTTTTTATTGAAGATTCAGGGATTCAGATCTATGGGAAAAAATACGTAACTTTTGTTTTCAACATTTTCTTCAAAACATTGTAGATGGCGCTGTCATCGAGTGCAGTGCTGTGAGAATCGTTACCATTGCAATGCCTGGAAATGCTCTAATAACTTGAGAAATATACATCAGATTGAAAAACGGAGAAATGCGTGTTTAATAGTTTTGAAAAATCTATTTAGGGATTTCAAAGTTGCCATTTTTCTAAAATATTAAACACGTATTTTTCTGTTTTTCAATCTGATGTATATTCCTCAAGTTATTCGAGCATTTCCAGACATTGCAATGGTAACGATTCTCACAGCACTGCACTCGATTACAGTGCCATCTACAATGTTTCGAAGAAAATGTTCAATACAAAAATTACTTTTTTTTCTGAATCTGCAATAAAAAATGGGGGCCATCATTTCAAAGTTGCTCCCTGGGTTGGCAAAGTTAGGTGGGCAACTTTGATATCCCTAAATAGATTTTTCAAAAATATTGAACATGCATTTTGCCGTTTTTCAATCCGATGTATATTTTTCTCGAGTTATTTGACCGTTTCCAGACTTTTCGGACACCCTGTATACAGACCTGCCAACCTTTGAAAAGGAGAAATAGTAGCACACCAAATTCAAATTTATCTGAAGGTTGGTTGGTTGGTGGCTGTTTTTTACGCTGCAAATTTTAAGCGAGCAAATCAGGGGGTGATTCTGAGTAAAAAAAAAATACTGAAATTCACAGCAAATTTTCTGAAAAGTTACAACAGGGGGGGGGGGGGGGTTCCACTTCCGCCACATTTTTTTTGTGTCCCTTTGACAAAATTTGCATTTTTTCACGATCTTTTAGCGAAATTTGCAGTTTTTTCAAGATTTGTTTATAAAATTTGCATTTTTTTTCGCAATGTTTTTGACGAAACTTGCCATTTTAGGCGATTTGTTGACAAAATTTACTGTTTTTTCGCGATCTTTTGACGAAATTTGACGTTTTTCACAATGTTTTTGACGAAATTTGCCGTTTTTACGCGATTCTCTGACGAAAGTCATGTTTTTGCCGCGATCTGTTGAAAAAATTTATCGTTTTTTCGCGATCCTTTGACGAAATTCGTCATTTTTCGCAATGTTTTTGAAGAAATTTGTCGTTTTTTCGCGATCTTTTGACGAAATTTGCCGTTTTCGCAATTTGTTGACGAAATTTGCCGTTTTTTCGCGATTTTCTGACGAAAGTCACGTTTTTCCCGCGACCTGTTGACAAAATTTGTTATTTTTTCGCGATTTTTTGACGAAATTTGCCGTTTTTCGCAATGATTATGGCGAAATTTGCCGTTTATTCGCGATCTTTTGACGAAATTTGCAATTTTTCGCAATGTTTTTGACGAAATTTGCCGTTTTTTAACGATTTTCTAACGAAAGCAGGGATGAGATTGACAAAAAAGCAAAAAAGCTGAAAACTGCGCGAACGACATTTGAGCAATAATTATGAATTTCAAGGGCAACAAATATAATTGCTATTAAAAAATATATATTTTTAACTAAAATAAATATATATAATATAAAAAATCACTTATTTACGGCGATCTTTCGACGAACTGCGCGTTTGTTTGTGCGATCCTGTGACGAAATTCACGTTTTTCTCGAGTGATCCTGCGACGAAATTCGCGTTTTTTTTTTGCAGAAAATCGTAGTTTTAGACAGATTTTCGTAGCATCGTAGTTTGTGGTACAAAATCGTAGCAACTACGATTTTTTCGTAGCAGTTGGCAGCTCTGTTATACCAATTTCAATATGTTTGAAATAGTGATGCATTATTAAAATAAATCACAAACCGTCACATCGTCTAACATCCAACCACTATTTTTCTATCATCCATGGATCCATTGAGATTTTAACTAAACATGGTAGTATATGCAACAATGTCATTTCTTATAATTTTCCTGTAATTTGGTTCAATATTCTAGGTATTTCAAGAGGATCAGCACCTGACAATTCAACTTAAAAGTTTTTTCCACCCCTCGTTTAGAGATATAGACCGGTTTTGTTTGCACTTGCGTAGCATTATTTTATTTTGTTTTTCTGCATATGTATATTCTCTTCCAGTCACAATCTTCTTCCCCTTGAAAATGTGCATCTTGAAAGATCTCAGGGCATAATATGCAAACATAACATCTTTACATGTGTTTTTAACACTTTCCAACCTAGTTGAAAAGTGTTTATGACGTCCATGCTCTAACTTGTGTAAATATACTTGGATTACCTGTATGTTATTTTCATTTACTATAGCATGATCCCTATTCAAAATAAAGTGTATAGCACTTGTAGTTTTTTTACAGGGACAGTCAAAAGTATTTTCATACATTACAGTCAATGAGAAGAAAGTGCATTTTGATGATGCTACACAATTTGAAACAAGATATATTTGAGTCCCGGCTTGGGTACTTTTTCACTATGTTGGCTGTACGCCTATTAAGCAATTAAAATTTGAATAATTATGAATACAAGGCGTGAGAAATTTTCTCTGGAAAAAATTCCAAGTATTAAAAATATGGATATATTTGATATACAATTATGAAGTGTACTAAAACATACTTTTTGTAGCATATGGGGTGCAAAGCCTTTATTATACATTTATAGTGTCACACAAAAGAATTTTGTTGCATATTGCTGTACGGGAAAAATCATTTACAGTGTAATTTAATAATGTTTCACTATTTCAAATGTAATGAAATTTACATGCTGAGATTTTACTATAAATTTCTTACTTAAAAATATGGTATTATTGCATTTATTATTCATTTACAGGACAAAAACAAAATAAATATATTGGTTACAATATATCTCCAATAATTATAGTCTATGTGTAATAAGTGCATTTTTAAGTTTAACTAAATTTTTGCATAATACATGGTGCATATAAATTCGGTTGACTATATATAAGGCTACACAAGGGAATTCGTAAGTATTACTATCTGAGTGGATTGCTTAGAGTAGTTTTTAACTGGGTTATGCTGTTAATTTAGTAATTTATAATAGAGCCTCATCAGTAATTATGTGGGTAAACATTCGAACAAGTGGGTAAATGTGATCGAAGATCGCTCAAAGGGTTTCGTTTAATATTCCTTTCAAAACACTTTACCCTTTCTTTAATAAATTCAAACAAATTTCATTTAGCAATAACAAAAAAAAAAAGTCATGTTTTTTATAAAGTAAAAATTTAACGGTCTATTTTTTCGTTTTTTTTTTCCAAATATCTAAACCAGCCCAATAGTGGGCTAAGTCTGCTATTATATTCTGTCATAATAATATCCGTCATGCAGATTAAATGCAATATTTAGAAGAATAATTTCAAAATGTTAAAATATGTGAATATTTCCATAATCGGATTTTTATCACGATTCAATAGGTTTCTCAAACTCATCTATTTACTATTCTCTATTACTCATATGGATACACGCTTTGTATTATTCTCAAACATCTAAAAATTCATTAAACTTCCAATAGGACATCAGATTTTCTTTTTAATTCTCTAATGACGTGATATTAATCTGCTTTGTGTACATACACATACTCCTTGTATTATTGAGAAATCTTTGATATTTTCCGTTTTGTTATCACTATGATGTAAATTAATTTTATTTCATATTTATCTTTATGGTGACACTTTTTATTTCATTTTTCACGTGGAAATCGTCTGATGGAAAATTAATTATTGTGGAAATAATTTCATCGTGGAATTTTAACTGTTGGCATCTGCTATAACGAAAAATGTTTCAATTTAATAGGAAAAGGCTGTTAGATTTTTGGTTTTTTATCTCTATTTATTAAAATAATACGAATTTTTCACATTTTAATATTTTGAGCTCTTCATAGCTAATATTCAGCTATATACACAAAGTTTCAACTCTGTAAGTTATATAGTTTTTAGAATAGCTCTGTGACAGACAGATATTGGACCGAGTAGGGTTTCGTGAGATGAATAAAACCCTAAAAATATATTCTGTTCATTGTTAGGAAAAAGTGATTTTCATCTCCCTTATGTCCTAAAAAAAGGATTTTTTTAACCATTCGG
The DNA here is from genome assembly GCA_963931845.1 of Maratus michaelseni. NCBI lineage: Eukaryota > Metazoa > Arthropoda > Arachnida > Araneae > Salticidae > Maratus > Maratus michaelseni. Next base: position 317,775,264 of record OZ007597.1, read on the forward strand.
AAAATTGTTGTTGCTTTTAGTCGAGAATGAACCAAATGATGTTTGCATTTTATTATTTTAACCATTTTTAACGAAATTCTGTAACTTTAGAAGAATTTAACTTTGAATAGGCAATAGAAAGGCATAAGATCATTACAAAAATGTTAAAAGTTACAAAAAGGATAGATGCAATTTATCAGATAGGAAAAATAAATTAGAAATTTATTACTTTCGTTTTATAGTGGCCCCCAAGCATGAAATATTTTTGTTTCTGTTTTCATTAATATATTGTAAATCTGGTATTTTTGTGTTATAGCAGCCCCCAAGGATGAATCGCCAAGCGACCCATATTTATCGCCAAATTATAAAGAATGTATGACATTATAATAATATATGATATATATATAACATTTCTTGACATATGTGGCCAAGTTATAGTCATATAGTATGCATATATGATGTATATGACATGTCTATATGATTTATATACAACATATAAGACGTAAATAATATATGTGTAATGACATATATGGCACATGTAGGAGTGTTTGGAATATATATATGCGTCTATAAGATGCCTCTATAAGCTTTGCGAGGATCTTGGCGAAATCATAACTGCAACCTTGGCATAATCATAATTGTGAGGGCCGCTATAACACGAAAGTATGGTAATTTTTTTTTTTAGTTTTCAGAACATTTTCTCAATGGTTATTGTAATTTGTTAAATTATTTATATTCTCTCTTATTGATTTGTGTGAAGATTGTGCTATGAAGCACCCATATAACACCTTCATAGATTTTATATATGTTACTGTGCAAAAAAGAAAAATAGCGAAATCGTTAATGTAGTGTCATGTACCCAGAAAAAAAATTGCTATAAAAAAGTTAAAATTTGTCTCTGATTTTGTATTTAAACTATCTTTATAAATTCAATGAATTAAGTCAGAGATTCAATATATTTTCCAAGGTATTTTTATGCACTTTCAGACTTTTTGTGTTAAAGCAGCTGCCAAGGATAAATCGCCAAGTGACTAAGATTTATCACCAAATTATAAAGCATAGATTACATTATAATGTAATGTGATGTATATAACATTTTGTGATGTATATGGCCAATTAGTCATACATGATGCATATATATGACATATAAGTATTCTCCATTATCCCCTCGACAACATTCCATGAAAAACTATCACCAAACTACAGGATTTAATGCAAAAAAATGCACAATCATGGCATCACATTTACTTAACGTTAAATGTGTTACTCCTGTTTGTTATGTGATCAAATGATTGTTAAATCTACATTTATATGTATTTTTAATTATGTTTGCTGATTTATTAGTTATTTCGTTAATTAAAATAATAATTACGCCATCAAATGGCAGCATCATAATATTAAAAGAGAAAAAGCGTTAAAACAATATTGCAATACATAAGTACATGCAGTAGATCAGTTTTAATGGGTGTCTCAAACATTTATCCACCAGCCGAGAGTAATTAAGAAAAATAATGTAAATAAATAAAAATCCAAGATAATTTGTTTTCTGTTTGCATTCATATAAAGTAAATTTTATTGCTTAAAGTGATTGTGGGGGCTGCTATAACACAAAAATACTGCATTTTCATATCTAACTTTGCTTTAACTTTTTAGATTATTACATGAAGTAAAAGTCAATATATGGACTTAATCAGACACAAACAGCAACATGTGAGACTGATCATTTTTAGAAATTGCTATTAAAAAAAAAACGGTACTTTTCGGTTAGCCGGGCGCCAGTGATATATGTACACATATAAATATATATGTATATACATACATATATATATTCATACATATATGTGTATATATATGTGTATGTATACCTATGCATATGTGTAGATATATGTGTATATGTATATGTGTGTATATATACATGTATAAATATCACTGGCGCCCGGCTAACCGAAAAGTACCAAAAAAACTCTCCTAACAACAATACCACAAACTGAAAGTAACTATTGGCCCAATTTTTGGTACTAATGTATTATCTGAGCCAGATCAGATACAACATGGTGCCAACAACACTAATTACATTAACCCTTTATTTTCTCCTTTGATCATGGCAACTGGGAACAGCTTTCGCAAACACATCAAGTTTGGTGCCACTTTGGCAAGAAAACCCCGTTTTTTGATGCCTATTAGGTCTAGTTTGTTGAAAGAGCATGTTAGTTTTATTTCATTATGAAACAGTTTATTTGATATTTCTCTATTATCCCATCACCAGTTTTCATAACAAAAAACTATCGCCAAACTGTAAGATTAAATGCCAAAAATGCAGTCCCATTTACTTGATGTCAGGAAGCATTATACGTGTTTGCTGTGTCATCAAGTGGTTTTTAATTCGACATTTGCATGTATTTTTCATTCTGTTTTACTGATTTATTTGTTATTTCATTCATTAAAATAACAATTGTGTCATTAAATCCTTATATTTTATTTATTTATTTATTTTGATATTCTAATGGCAACGTTCTCTGATTTATTTGGCGTTACAGTTTGGCGATAGTTTTTTGTTATGAAAAGTGGTCAATGGGATAATAGAGAAGTAGAGTTTATTTTACTATAAAACACATGCAATTTTTATTATAAACACCCAAAAATGCAAATTATTTTATTATAAAACACATATTGTTTCATTTAATATAAAACCCACACAATCTGCTCCACTGGGTTGCCATATGAAGCAAAATTTCACCAAAATTGATGGGTTGCACAGGCATAAAATCCCCAATTTGGTGTCAAAATGATACCCGGTGCATCTGCAGCAGCTTTACTGGTAACTGTTGCCTTGTGACGTATGTTTTAAATTATTTTATTTCTATGTTATTTTATATTCTTTTATTTTATTGATTTGTGATATGTTTTTTAACTTTTTTTATTTATACATTATTTTACATTCTGTATTTGTAATTATGAGTTTAAAGGATTTAGCACAAACGAAAATAGAAGTTATTGTTTATTTAGAGGCATGTGGTATCATACCGAAAACAGGTTAATCTTCCAATTTTCATGAAAAAAAAACTGTACCTTAGATTTTATGTTAAAGTATTTATCCTTTCTTATATTATTTATTATTCTTTCTTATTTATTGTATTATTTACCATTTATTAATTTTAATAAATTAATGTTATATATCCATTTTTAGGGTTTTGTTAATCTCATGAAACCCTATTAGTCCCACTTTGTTTACTGTCTGTCACAGCGCCGGTTCTCAGAAACTATATAACTTACAGTCATGAAATTTTGTGTACTTATAGCTGAATACCTACTATGAAGCTCAAATTCATAAAATTTGAAAGAATAGTATTATTTTAATATAGAGAGATAAAAAACCAAAAATCTAACAGCCTTTTTCTATTAAAATTAAAAAATTTTCTTTATAGGAGTTACCAACAATTAAAAATTCACAATAAAATTATTTCTAATAATTAAGTTTGTATTGAAAGATTTCCACGTGAAAAATGAAATAAAAAGTTTCATGCATTAAAAAAAAAGATTAATAGGACGTCATATTGGTAATAAAACTAAAATTTTCAAACATTTCTCAATAATACAAGGAGTATGAGTAAATACAGAAAGCAGCTTAATAGGACGTCATTAGAGAATTAAAAAGTAAATTAATCTGACATTTAACATTTTGAAGGTCTCTACACAACATGTTTAATTTTTAAATTGATTTTTTTTTTAAATATTGCATTTAGTTCACAGGACAGATATTACTATGACAGAGTATAATAGCGGGCTTCGACAGCTATGGGGCCGGTTCCGATTTTCGGAAAAACGAGAAAAATAGACCGGTAAATTTCTATTTTACAAAAAACATGACTTTTTTTTATTGAAATTTATTTGTATTTATTAAAGAAAGGATAAAGTGTTTTGAAAGGAATATTAAACGAAACCCTCCTTTGTGCGATCTTCGATTACACTTACCCTCCTGTTAAAAATGGTATGTATTGAATAAAGGTATGTCAAATTACTGTTTTGAGCATAAGTAGCTACGATAAAAAAGATTGGCGATTGTCAACCTATCTCCTGGCCCAAATAAAACTTAAGAACCTAGTTTTTACCGTGACAGTGTTAAAATAGGGTTTTGAAATGTCAAATAACACAGTAATCTCCCAGATTGCTATTTCCGGTTAGGGTTAGGTTTATTATTGTTGTTAATAATTTTATCAGAGAAGTAGAAGAGAAATTAATTAAATAACTACAAAAATACTCACCTTCAACAACGAAAACGGCGAGAATCTCCTGTTATATTAACTACACCCTATTTAAGTTTTAAAAAATTCAGAAGCAAGCAACCATTTTCAAGATTAGCAGGGGACGCTCAGACGACGCGATGAATATTTCGATTCATTGTACTCGATTATTAACTCATTTACCATCTATATCCAGATATTTTTCCCATGCTGCCATCTATCGTTCTAAAACGATTTTAGTAACACTGTTGGATCTGCAGATGAGTAATGATACTCAATATCTTTATTAAAAAATCGCTGTATTGAAAATTCGTTAAATATAATCTTTTATAAAATGCTTTTGAATATAGCTTTACTTCAATGATTATTTTATTTTGTAAGATAACAGAAACTTAAAAATTTTATGTGTTTTACATCTTGAATTTTTGATAAATATGAAAATAGTACATACCATATATTTTATAAATGTTCATTCATTAATCGAATTAAGCTTAGTAAAAAACTTATTGTTTGCTTTTTCTACTGCTGATTTTTCCTTTTCTTAAGATAATAAAATCATGTACGGAAAGGAAAAAAAAAACTTTGCAAGGAATAAAATGGGAGTTTAAACAATCAATAATAGAAATATTGATTGTTCTTTTATTATGCCCAATTAATCGAAAAAAAATACTAAACATCTGATTGAATAGATTAATGCATGATTGCAACAGCATGAGAGTTTTATTTGCAAGTCTAAACTCTAATTTTATTTTAATAATGATAATTGTGATTAATGAATGAACTGGGATCTGTGACTCATTGATCAGAGCAGTCTTTGTTTTTGTTTTTTTCTCACCACTCAGTCATCTAAAACCAATTGTTGAAAAAATAAGACAAATTATAACACCTTGTAATAATAAACATCTTTTAATTGCTGAAATGCGTACAATAAAAACTTTATATAAGCAGTAAAATAGGTGATATTACACTGCTAACATGTTTCGGCTCCATCGGAGCCATTATGTAGAATATTCTCATTTGTTTTGATAGTGTCTCGGATGCAGCCAAAACATGTCAGCAGTCTAATAAAATCTATTTTACTGCTTACATAAAGTTTTCATTTTATGCCTTTTAGCAATTAAAATAATCAATTTTTTAGTTAGATACTGAAAGATTATGATATTCTCTGAAGTCTATACCAACAATAGATATATTTTCAACGCAAAAATCAGGCAAACAGCCCGCGGCAATTGTTAATCGTTTAGTGCCCCGATCGTCTCTATGCAATTCAAAATAATCTAGCTTTCTGTAGAATAATAATATACAGTTCTTTTATAAATGTATTTTCATGAAGAAAAAAAAAGCGAGTATTAACTTTATTTCTCTCAGCCAAAGTTGACATCAGATGAAAAGTGAACTCAAAAAATAAATATTTAAAATATTCTAAAAGGATAGAACATTTTTAGAAATTAAAAATAACAATGCACATTACATGTGAGAGATACATTTTATAATCTATGAGGGAAAGCCATTAAGTAAGTCACAAAAGATAATTAAATAATAACTTACAATGATATTCACAAATAAAACCTTAAGACTTATTACTGGGGCTGCAAGCTCTACTCCGATTGCAGCCATGGAAATTCAAACTGATTTAGAGCACCTAAATTTTAGAAGAGAAAAACAATTAATAAAACTATCCGAAAAAGTTTTGAGACTACATCTCGACCATTGGACCAATTATCTGCCAAGTCAACCCAGATTAAAAACACATAAGACTTTTTTGACGACCGCAGAAGAACTCAGAACCTATTATAATCTTAACATCCCCACTAGAGCCCCACTGATAATTTCTAAAATGGACTTTTTTTTTCTCTTTTAATATACAGTCAAACCCCGATTTAGTGCCATCTCGAAATAGCGCCAATTCCGTTTAACCGCCAATTGCATCTATGAACAAATCTGCCAAATAGGAATTTCAATGTAATGTATCCGTTAAAGCGCCAACTCGATATACCGCCAAAAAAAAAGTCTAGAAATTACTGTATTTTCTTTGCATATCTTTCTTTTTTAAATTTTTTGTTAGAATTTCAAAGGACACTTCCTTTTCATGTGTCTAGATGTTTTCAAGCTCAATTCAAACTTTATTGAATAGCAAAGAATTTATATTGTTCTCAACACCTGCCAAAATGCACCTGCTACCCATTCTACTTGTCATTGGGAGAAGAAAAATAACGCGCACTGAGTGCCGAGCAAGTAAAACTTCTGATTCAGACTGGCGAGTCACGTGATCCGATCCGCTTCTGGAGCGGGGAGAAAACAAGGCATGGCACGCCATTGGCTGAAAGGGTCTCTCCTCTCTCAGGTGAGAACAATGTAAAAAATAACTTCTCCCTGTACTTTATGTCGATTTCTTAGAAAGAAAACGGTGTGCAGTGCAAAATCTCTCATTCAAAATTTTGATTCAAAAATCTGTAAAATATCATTCTGTCTCTTTATTTTAACTCATTATGGCGAAAAGAGCAATTTTATCAATTTCAGAAAAGCGGGAAATTTGTGAATATAAAGAAAGAAATGTGAATGTATCGCAGCAACACATCTCCAATCATTTTTCTACACTCTGGAAAAAGCCTGTTAGCAGGCGCTGCATCGGAGACATTTTGATGAATACAGAAAAATGGATTAACACCAACGAACTGCAATCATCTGTAAAAAGACTGAAAACAGCGAAACATGAAGACTTAGAGGATGCCCTTTGCACATGGATACAACAAATGAGTGCTAAAAATGCCACTATCAACGGAGATGTCATAAGAGAGCAGGCAAAAGTTCTTGGCCAGCAAATGAATATTACAGATTTCCAATACAGTAGTGGCTGGTTGAACAGATTTAAAAAGCGACGAGGATTCTCTCAGTACATACGAAGTGGTGAAACTGCAGGTGTTGATGAAGATATTGTGTCAAATGGTCGCAAAAAACTGAGTGCGCTGATTTTAGAATATAAACAAGAGGACGTTTACAATATGGATAAAAGTGGCCTTTTTTACCGCTTGCAGCCAGATAAAGCAATTTTGAGTGGGCCTGCTAAAGGATTAAAAAAAAAAAAAGATCGTGTGTCTCTTGTGTTCTGTACGAATAGTGATGGATCTGATAAAAGAACTGTGACAGTGATTGGAAAATCAGCTAAGCCACGATGTTTTAAAAATTTTAATCCTGCTCTTTATGTAGATTATGAGAATAATAACAAAGCGTGGATGACTTCAGCATTATTTCAAAAATGGTTAGCGAATTTCAACATAGAAATGAAAAGAAGCAAACGCCATATTTTATTGATTTCGGATAATGCCCCTTGTCACAAAGCATATCCAATGAGTAATATCCGCATTGAATTTTTACCTCCTGACTGTACTGGATTTTTGCAACCTTTGGATGCTGGTATAATAAACTCATTCAAAGCTCATTATCGAAAGTATCACGTCCACCATATCATTGAAAAAATCAGTAAAGATGATTTTTCTCCAATCCATGATGCTATTCGCATGATAAAAAAAGCATGGGATGAAATTTCATCAGAAACTATTGTTAACTGCTGGAAACATACTGGATTGATTAAACCTGAAGGATCTACTAAAAAACAAAACAGTACAGCACTTCAGGAACTACAAGACGAAATACACAAATTAACAGAAATTGAGCATCCTCTATCGGCAATTGAGTACATTAATATAGACAAAAGTGTTTCAACATTTGAAGATTTGACAATCGAAGAAATTGTTGCCAATCAAAATGAAAATGAAAATTCATCTGACAGCGAAGCTGAAGAAGCTGAAACGCCGCATGTTACATCTGATGAAGTTAAAAATTGCATTGGGAAAATAAGAATTTTCTTAGAAAAACATGCAACTGATAAAAAAATGATGAACAATCTTTTAGTTGTAGAAAAAGATATTGAAAAAATCAATATTGAAAGGAAAACTCAAACTAGCATATTAAAATATTTTCCTGTAAAAGATAATTAAAGTAAAATAATTCAGTGTGATATTTAATGTATGTGTGTGTCTGTTATGTGCATAATTATCTACTTTATCTAAAATTGACTATATAAAGAGGTAAGTGCATGTTAATTTCATACATTAATTGGATAATTATGAATCATGTAGCATTAATTATATTATGTATATTAATTATATTATATTAATTTATACTATTATAATATACTATATACCATTGGATAATTTAATAAAAAGGCATTACTGATATTTATTTTTATAATAATAATAATATTAGTATAATAGTATGAAAATTAATTTTTATTGTATTTTAATTCGATATACCGCCAAACTCGTTATAGCGCCAAAAATTTCTTGAACGGATAATGGCGGTATAACGAGGTTTGACTGTATATATATATACATATATATATATATATATATATACAGGTGTCCCAGGATTATTGGGACAAACTTTAAGGGGAGGTAGAGGACATCACAAGGATTCAGATTTGCATAGCAACCCATGGTCAGAAACGGCTTCGTTCGCCGTTAGGTGGTGGTGTTCAGAACAGCATTGGAGCATCTCTAACATCTGCAGGTTATCGCATCTTTTTACAAGAGGTGCTACCAAGCTTACTTGACACTATGTCACAACATATCAGACGAAATATGTGGTTTCAACATGATGGGGCACCTCCCTATTATGGCAGATGTGTTTGTGAACCTTTGAATCAGGTGTTTGGTCACCAATGGATTGGCCATGGTGGACCGGTTCCCTGGCCACCACGCTCTCCTAATTTAAGCATCCTAGATTTCTTTCTTTGGGGAGCACTGAAAAGTGATGTGTACGCAATGCCTGTGGATTCCGATATGGATCTGGTTGCAAGACTCGTCTGTGCTGCTGCGGATATCCAACAAAATCCAGGTGTATTTGAAAGAGTCCGACAATCCATGGTCACCAGCAATGGTGTAAACTTTGAACATCTTTTGTGACATTTTCACATATCATGCACATGTAATATATTTGACCAATAACTTATTTGAGATGATGTAAGTCTTGTGTCTCTTCGTTCCTTGTACCTGTCATACTACTTTCCCATGACGTTTCCGACCATGGGTTGCTATGCAAATCTGAATCCTTGTAATGTCCCTACCTCCCCTTAAAGTTTGTCCAAATAATCCTGGGACACCCTGTATATATATATATTCTTTCTAGTATTTTATAGAATTTTTAAATTTTCCATTTTCTCCTATTTTTCTTTTGTTGTAGGAATAAACAATGTTAGGAAAACTTTTTCACTTTAAGTTCTATTTTTTTTATTTTTTTTTATTTTGTTGTTGTTGTTTAATTAGAATAAAATTCACTCAACGTTTGAATTTTTATATAAAAAATGAAAAAAAAAAAAGTCCATATTCTGAAAAAAAAAAAAAGATGTTATTCAAAGTCATCTTCCGTTGTGATTTTATTGTAAGCGATTCGCGAATATCTGCGAGTATTCTTTTTTAAATGGATTTGTACATTTGAAGTACATTGTCTTAATTTATTTAACTTGTGATTATTTATCAATAATACGATTGTATTTAATTTCTTTAAAAGGGGGTTAAATAAGCAACATTAAATTGGTAATCTATATTTTTTACACTCACATACACATATTTTTGTAAAAAACAGTTGAGCCACACCAGTAATTTTCAAAACTCTATGCCTAGGATCAAACAGCAAACCAAATCATTCTGCGCCCCATTTGCTTTTCCATTCTGGCACCCGGGGCACTTGCCCGCCATTAGTTTTGGCCCTGCTATTCTATGACATATATGTATACAATTTTTAAAAAATTAATGGTCCTGCATTGCAGTCTGAGACGTTGTGTTTAGCAAGGCCCTGTGCGATGCTGCGCAAGGCCTTGTAGGTTTCTAATAATTAACTATTTTTTATAAAGTGCTAAACAGGGCTCGGAAGTAGCGCGCTATAAGTAGCGAAACTACAGTAGCCGCTACTTTTTTTAGTAGTTTGTAGTGTAGCGCGCTACATTTAAAAAAGTGTAGTGTAGCGAGTAGCGCGATACAACATATCAGTAGTTTGTAGAGAGCATTGACGCTACATTAAGAGGGAGGAAAAAAGTGGCAATCTTCAAATCACATGATCATAACTCGTTTCTTTTGTGCGAAATATGTTCTCTGCAACAATTTGCGAATGTCAGCGACAAATCTCAGTTGCAGTGTCATAGATTTCTCCATAGACGACGGGCACGGTCACAAATTAACTGTCGTTTTCACAGTTTGAGTGTCTGAAACTTCATGTATTGTCATTTAAATTCACAGAAATCTTCTCAATATAATGTATTTTATACGACTACGACTGTTTTTACCAAAATATAGTCCTCTCAAATTTTCGCTTCCCTATAGTAGCATAGAAAGAAGTTTAAAATATTTTTAAATCTTTATTTTTATACAAAAATAAAATCTTTCACTCCATTTGTTGCTCTCTAACTACAATAAATAAAAATTATTTCCTTGTCCAACCTCCTCCAACATACAGTTTCAAATATTTAAAACTCTTTATTTAAAAAAATTGCCACATTCGTTTCTACCTAATAATAATATATAAATAATCATTTAAATTGTCCCCTAACCACCCATTATTTACTCCCCCCCACCCAGCATACAAATAAATCTAAAATCTTAAAAAATAAAAATAACTTATTTTTTATTTTTTAAATAAAAAAAAAAACTTCTGCCCTAAATAGTGCTCTGTAGTAACAATAAGTAATCAGTAATATAAATTATCCCCCTTACCCTAAAATCTCCCCCACCTCTCCATATGCAAAATTTAAAACTCTTCTTCTTTTTTTTTTTTTTTTAAGTTCCGTATTCTTTGCTGTCTAGTAACATTAAAGAAATAATCAATCATCTAAAATATACCCCTTCGAACAAAATTTCTGCTCGCTTCCTGCCATATTAAAGTCGTTAGAACTCTAATTAAATATATATTTATAGAAGCACAGAAAAAGAACAAGTACACCATTTTATTATTAGAGAAAAGTGCACTAGAAACTAGGAAGGAATGATTTCTGCCTTCAACAAACTAGCAGCTGAAACGTAAAGCATCAGCATGCTCATGATCTATTATTTGCTGATAAAACCACAAAGTAATCACTCATCAAAAAAAATTAATTTTCTTGCTAGCAACCCTTTGTCTTCTTACTCATTATTAGATCTTGTGTTTTAATGTGGGGATTCTTCTTTTTTTTGAGAGTGATGTAATAAAATTACAGACAAAAATAGTATAGAACTGCCCTGGTCGGCATATAATGAATATTTTGAAGTTATAGAACAACAAGAAGGTGGTAATTATTCTGTAACATGTAAACTTTGTCCAATTAATAAGAAGTTATCAGTATCAAAATCATCTGCTTACAACCTGAAGTTGCGCATAGAGGCGAGTTAGCAGTTTCTTTATTAATAATAATTACTGGATCGCATCTCGCACCGAATATCTAAATCATTATTCATTAAAATTCATAAATCATTAAAAAGAGTATTTTCAAATTAAGATCCCTGGTTCGGAAAATATTCTTATCGGACAGTTTATTATTGCAAAAAATTATTTTATTAATACGTCTTTTGATTGTTGTGAAATATTTGTCTAATGCATATACAAATTAATTTACTGCATATTTCCTTTTGAAGATTCCAATAGATAAAATGAAGGTGGGCGGAAATAACAATATATTATTTTTAAAAAGGACTAGGAATGCTTACTTTTATTTTTATAGTTATTTATTTTTCCTTTAGCTGCACAGGTTTTTTATCGCTAAAATAATTGATTTGTAATGTTTTATATTTGATATTGTATAGCTTGGTGTTTTAATGAAATATCTTTATCTTCGTCTCCAGAATAAATCTAAAGCCCAGTATGTTGAAATTCGGGTTTTCAAAGGGAAAGAAACAGAAAGAGATAGAAAAGAAAAGAAAAACTAGGATTTAACTTATGGAAGTCTATAGGATCTTGTTCACTTTTTAAATTGCTTTCAGGAACGATATTTAAATTGTAAAGAAATAGTACTATTTAGCTCTATTTAAAAAAAAATAATGTATATTCAAATTTGCCAAGGGCTATCTGCCCTTAAGGTTGTTCTCAAATTAAAACTAGCTACTTTATAACATATTCTTTAATTCATTTTGATGAATGAAAATGCATGTGTTCTTATTCAGAAACTTTGTAACCAAAACACATTTTCCATTATTCTTTATTTTATTTTATTTTATTTTTTGGTAAAGACAGAAGTTTTTTCAGAAAACACTGTCAAAGTCGGCGTTTTCAACCAAATTTCCGACGCCGCAGCAGGGGAAAGGGAAAAAAAGTGACGCAAATCGCTTATAACCCGATAAGTAATTTATTTATCAAAAAATAGAAAACTCATCGATTCCAGATTGCTTTCATAGTCAGGTTTGCCAATTTTATGCATTTGTGTTTAAAAATGAGTCAGATAATGTGTCAGAACGTTTTGCGTTGTTGAGCAAGGAATTTGAGACCTTAAGCGCAGCTGTGCTATATTACTTTCATAAATTTGAAAGATTATTATAATTTTTGTTTTCAAATTTCCTCCTTTTAAAACTTTCCAACATAATTTAAAAGTGTCTATGAATTCACTTTGTCTGTCTGTCCGTGCTCTAACTCTCGTAAATATACTCGGATTGCCATGAAAGTTTTATATGTTATTGACGTTTACCATAGAATGTTCCGTTTTGAAAATGAAGTGTGTAGCATTTATATCTCGCTTACAGGGACATTCAAAAGAATTCTGTTGCATTATGGTCTATGGGGAAAAATCGTTTGCGGTGCATTTAATTAGCGATGATAACTAAAGCAGCGAAAGTAGTTTGTAGTCGCTACTTTTTAAAACAAGTAGTTGTAGTTGTAGTTAACTACATTTTTCATAAAGTAGTTGTAGTTGTAGTTCGCTACAAATAAAAAGTAGTTCTTACGACCCCTGGTACTAAACTTAAACATTAACCTTTTATTTTATAAATATTTTTCTTTCATATTACCGCCTTTGCAAAATCATAAAACTTATTAAAATAAGGAATGAATAAATTGTAGAGAGTTCTGAAGCTGATTGATGCTACCACCTATCGACAAGGTATGTTAACTGCAATTCTGGAGCGTCGCCTATAATTGCTGCACAGTGGGATATTTGCCTGTTGGAAATTATTTTCCCAACTTCTTTCAGTTGAACTCGATATTTTATTTAAATAAATAATAGTATATTTAACGTATTTTAACAAAATATATTTTAAACGGGTCTGTACATTCGAAGTACATTGTCTTAATTTGATTTAACTTGTGATTATTTATCAATAAAACGATTGTGTTTAATTTCTTTAAAAGGCGGTTAAAAAAGCAACATTAAATTGGTAATCTGTATTTTTTACACTCACATACACATATTTTTGTAAAAATCAGTTGAGTCCCACCAATAATTTTCAAAACTCCTTGCTTATGATCAAACGACAAATCAAATTATTTTGCGCCCCATGCGCTTTCCATTCTGGCGTCCGGGGAACCTGCCCCCCCCCCCCCTAGTTTCGGTCCTGCTATTCTATGACATATATATGTATGTACAATTTAAAAGTAATATTTAATAGTCCAGCATTGCAGTCTGAGACGTTGGGTTTAGCAAGGCACCGCGCGACGCTGCGCAAGGCCATGTATGTTTCTAATAATGAACTATATTTTATAAAGCACTAAACTTAAAAACTAACCCAAAAAAGTAACCTTTTTTTTATATTTTTCTTTCATATGACCGCTATTACGTCATGTCTTCCGCCCTCTGAAAAATTATGATGATTGTCAAAAAAAGGAATCCATAAATTGTTGTGAGTTCAGAAGCTGATTGGTGCTGCCACCTATCGAGAAAGTACGTTAACTGTAATTCTGGAGCGTGGCCGCACAGTGGGATATTTGCCTGGTCAAAATTATTTTCCAAACTTCTTTTAGTTGAACTCTATATTTTATTTAAATAAATAATAGTGTATTTAACTTATTTTAACAAAATATATTTGAAACGGGTCTGTACATTTGAAGTACATTGTCTTAATTTGATTTAACTCGTGATTATTTATCAATAATACGATTTTGTTTAATATCTTTAAAAGGGGTGTTGAAAAAGCAACATTAAATTGGTAATCTATATTTTTTACACTCACATACACATATTTTTGTAAAAAAGAGCCACCAATAATTTTTAAAAATACGCCTATGATCAAACAACAAACAAAATCATTTTGAAAAATCATATTCGCTTTCCATTCTGTCGCTCGGGGCACAAGGCCCCTCTTAGTTTCGGTCCCTATGACATATATATATACAATTTAAAAAAAATTTTAATAGTCCAGCATTGCAGTCTGAGACGTTGGATTTAGCAAGGCCCTGTGTGTTTCTAATAATTAACTATTTGTATAAAGTACTAAACTTAAAAACTAACGCAAAAAAGTAACCTTTTTTTTAATATAAATATTTTTCTTTCTTATTACCGCCGTTAGATCATGTCGTCCGGCCTCTGCAAAATCATGAAACTTATCAAAAGTCTTGATCAAAATAAAGAATCCATAAAATGTAGGGAGGTCTGGAGCTGTTTGGTGCTGCCACCTACCGAGAAGGCATGTTAACTGCAATTCTGGAGCGTCGTCTCTATCTACTGCACAGTGGGATATTTGCCTGTTGGAAATTATTTTCCCAACTTCTTTCAGTTGAACTCGATATTTTATTTAAATAAAAAATAGTATATTTAACTTATTTTAACAAAATATATTTGAAACGGGTCTGTACATTTGAAGTACATTGTCTTAATTTGATTTAACTCGTGATTATTTATCAATAATACGATTTTGTTTAATATCTTTAAAAGGGGTGTTGAAAAAGCAACATTAAATTGGTAATCTATATTTTTTACACTCACATACACATATTTTTGTAAAAAAGAGCCACCAATAATTTTTAAAAATACGCCTATGATCAAACAACAAACAAAATCATTTTGAAAAATCATATTCGCTTTCCATTCTGTCGCTCGGGGCACAAGGCCCCTCTTAGTTTCGGTCCCTATGACATATATATATACAATTTAAAAAAAATTTTAATAGTCCAGCATTGCAGTCTGAGACGTTGGATTTAGCAAGGCCCTGTGTGTTTCTAATAATTAACTATTTGTATAAAGTACTAAACTTAAAAACTAACGCAAAAAAGTAACCTTTTTTTTAATATAAATATTTTTCTTTCTTATTACCGCCGTTAGATCATGTCGTCCGGCCTCTGCAAAATCATGAAACTTATCAAAAGTCTTGATCAAAATAAAGAATCCATAAAATGTAGGGAGTTCTGGAGCTGTTTGGTGCTGCCACCTACCGAGAAGGCATGTTAACTGCAATTCTGGAGCGTCGTCTCTATCTACTGCACAGTGGGATATTTGCCTGTTGGAAATTATTTTCCCAACTTCTTTCAGTTGAACTCGATATTTTATTTAAATAAAAAATAGTATATTTAACTTATTTTAACAAAATATATTTTAAACTGGTCTGTACATTTGAAGTACATTGTCTTAGTTTGATTTAACTTGTGATTATTTATCAGTAATACTATTGTGTTTAATTTCTTTAAAAGGCGGTTAAAAAAGCAACATTAAATTGGTAATCTGTATTTTTTACACTCACATACACATATTTTTGTAAAAATCAGTTGAGTCCCACCAATAATTTTCAAAACTCCTTGCTTATGATCAAACGACAAATCAAATTATTTTGCGCCCCATGCGCTTTCCATTCTGGCGTCCGGGGCACCTGCCCCCCCCCTAGTTTCGGCCCTGCTATTCTATGACATATATATGTATGTACAGTTTAAAAGTAATATTTAATAGTCCAGCATTGCAGTCTGAGACGTTGGGTTTAGCAAGGCACCGCGCGACGCTGCGCAAGGCCATGTATGTTTCTAATAATTATCTATATTTTATAAAGCACTAAGCTTAAAAACTAACCAAAAAAAGTAACCTTTTTTTAATATTTTTCTTTCATATGACCGCTAGGTCATGTCTTCCGCCCTCTGCAAAATCATGAAACTTCTCGAAATAAGGAATCCATAAATTGTTGCCAGTTCTGAAGCTGATTGGTGCTGCCACCTATCGAGAAGGTATGTTAACTGTAATTTTGGAGTGTAGTCTATATATGCCGCACGGTTGCACTGCCTGGTCAAAATTATTTTCCCAACTTTTTTCAGTTGAACTCGATGTTTTATTTAAATAAATGATACTATATTTAATTTATTTTAACAAAATATATTGATTGTTACATCAAAGTTTCTTCCGATAGGGTTCATTTGAATTCGAAATTAAATTGATTATTTGGTATATTAGAAGTGAAATCTGCATTTGATATGGATCCTTCAATTAGGTAAAGCAGTTTTAAAACAATAAGAAATAAATGAGTTAATCTAATAATTTAATGGCTGCTTATTCTTAATCTTGAATGCGTTTTTTAAATAGTTTTATATGTTGGTTAATGACGTGAAATATATTTTGCCAGAGTGCTGTGGATGACTGGTTTTTTCTTTTAAAAACTACCCAACTGAATGGTTTGAAATTTAATGTATATAATCGTTGCAGAATTTTGTAGAGTCATTTCAAATTTTATGAAAATCGAATCAAAACTTACAAAGATATTCATAAATGTTTTCTTTATTTTATTAAATACTATCATACGTAATTAATTCAATAAAAGCGCAAGTCATGTCACTGAGGAAAACAAATACGGGCTGAACATTTTTTTTTTTTCCATATGTCAGAAGGCCATTTTTATTCAAAACTATTTTTTCGAATAAAATTGCATAAAGGTTACATTTTTTGAAAGATTCTTCCAAAAAATGGTTTGTTTAAGAGATGAGTTACATTCAAATATGTATAGATTCTGAGATAACTTCAGTTAAAATTAGGTTGACAGCCCAATATCTCAATCCATTAACGCAAATAAACACAAGAGATTCGTTCATCGTAAGTCATACAAATGTTAAACCATGGTGAATTTTGCAGCGCTGTCTCGTGTCGAAAAAAAAAATCCGCATCTGTAAACGTGCCGTCACGTGACACGAATCGCTTATAGTCTGACAAGTGATTTATTTATTTTTAAAAAACTAGAGGGCTCTGCCCCCTGCTCGCTACGCTCACTAACCCCCGTTCTGACTTCACAGCCTCTTAAAACCTGGTAATGTATCCTGTTTTAAAAAGATGATGATGATGATATCACGAACGGCGACTTTCTTCTGTAATCAGGTTAGAATGCTTTTTCATTTAACTGGTTATAATGCTTTTTCATTTAATTCATCTTTTTAATTTTTAATATTCATGTGTAAACACAATTTTTATGACGTAATTTTCTTTATTTCCTGCTTTCAACACGTGATCATTTAATTATTTTAAACATTCATTATTGTTTTTAATAGTCTCGCGCGAATGCATTTTTTATTTGAGATAAAACATAATCATTTGGCTTATTTAGAAATTGGCAACAATATAAAAAAATGACTTTTTCAATAAAAGATTTTTTACTCGATTTTTAAAGATTTTTTGAGTTTTTATTGTCCGACCGTGATAATTTTTTTAATTTCTGAAAGCTTGTTTTATTTCGCGTCTGGTGGTATGATTTTCGAAACCGTAGGGTGGCTAGAAAAAAGTAATCGCTCCTCAAAAAAGCGATGAGAATAACCCGGAATATCTACGCAGAATTTGATTGGTCCATTTTGTTTTTGGCTCAGTTCCAGATTACTTTTTTTAATATAGAAGGATGTAAAATTCATTTCGATTCCAAATTGCTTCAATAGCCTGCCAATTTTATGCCTTTGCGTTTGAAAATTAGTCAAAATGTTTGTCAGAAATTTCGCGTTGTTCAGCAGGGTCAGGCTTCATTAAAACTCCCCGATCGCGAAATCCCATGTTAACCTATGGGAAAACTTAGAAGAACGATGACTCATATAATGATTAATGTTAAAATTCAGTTTTCACCACCAGAAAGTAGACGTCATATGCCGATGTTCTGCGTTTTTATAAAATTGTCTCGTTCAAACTTTTGATAACATTTCAAAGTTTATAGGAAATTTTTTGTACTTCTCTAAGATACCGTTGACCATTTTTCATAACAAAACACTATCGCCAAACTGTAAGATGAAACGCCCAAAATGCAATCCCATTGACTGGATGTCAGAAGCATACAGGGTGTCCGAAAAGTCTGGAAACGGTCAAATAACTCCAGAAATATACATCGTATTGAAAAACGGGAAAATACATGTTCAATAGTTTTGAAAAATCTCTGTAGGGATATCAAAGTTGCCATTTTTTTTAAATATTAAACACGTATTTTTCCGTTTCTCAATCCGATGTATATTTCTCGAGTTATTCGAGCGTTTCCAGACATTGCAATGGTAACGATTTTCACAGCATCGCACTCGATGACAGCGCCCTCTACAATGTTTCGAAGAAAATGTTCAATACAAAAGTGACGTATTTTTTCCCGTAGAATCCGAATCGGTAATAAAAAATGGGGATCATCATTTAAGATTTCAAAGTTACCCCCCTTTCCCCCATGGGGGGCAACTTTCATATCCCTAAATAGATTTTACAAAAATATTGAACATGCATTTTGCTGTTTTTCAATCCGATGTCTACTTCTCGAGTTATTTGACCGTTTCCAGACTTTTCGGACACCCTGTATGTGTTTATTATGTCATCGAGTGGTTTTTAATTCGACATTAGCGTGTATTTTTCATTCTGTTTTACTGATTTATGAGTAATTTCATTCATTAAAATAACAATTGTGTCCTTAAATTCTTATATTTTATTTATTTATTTATTTTGATATATTCCAATGGTAACGTTCTCCCGTTCATTGGGCGTTACAGTTTAGCGATCGTTTTTTGTTATGAAAAGGGGTCGACGGGATACTAGAGAAGTACCTTATTTTTAAATAGTTAAAATTTAAGGAAGCTATTTATAAAAACACACAACATCAACATATGACGTCTACTTTCTGATGATAAAAACTGTATTTTAACATTAATCATTGTATTAGGTAATGAGTCATCGCTCTTCTAAGTTTTCCCATAGATTAACATGGGATTTCGGGATCGGGGAGTTTCAGTCTCTTAAGGCTGTTCTCAAATTTAAAGAGCTACTTTCTGACTCATTTCTGAATTCATTTTGAAACGCATGAAGTGGGCAGGTATTCTTATTCAGAAACTGTGTCATCGAAACACGTTTTCCACTTTTTGGTAAAGGCAGAAGATCTTTCAGAAAATGCTGTCAAAGTCGGCGTTTTGAACCGAATTCCCGACGCGGCAGCACGAGAAAAGGGAAAAACGTTCCGTCACGGGACACGAATCGCTTCTAACTCGATAAGTAATTTATTTATTAAAAAATGGAAAACTCATTTCGATTCCATATCTGCTCCATAGTCAGGCTTGCCAATTTTATGCTCTTTGCGTTTAAAAATGAGTTGGAAAATGTGTTAGAAAATTTTGCTTTGTTAAGTAGGTCATTCGAGAACCCCCTTAAGGCTCCCGTTGACTGACGCGAAAGTACCCGCTCGCTAATGTTAATGAGACAGTTATTTTATAATATCTTGTTTGTATTTCAAAAAAATTTAAACGATTTTCTTTCACTGGATAGCTGAGACCGCGGTTTTTTGCTTTTTCAATTTTGTCAGCAGAGTTTTTTTTTCTTTTTCTAATGAGGATACTTTCACTTTCAGAACCGGTTCTATAGCCTCTTGAGTCCTGGGTACCCAAATGGGTACCTAGGTTCTTTTGCTCATAAAAACTAAAATGATTGTTATTTTTACATTCTAACTTCAATTCTATAAAGTTGAATGCTTT
The DNA here is from genome assembly GCA_963931845.1 of Maratus michaelseni. NCBI lineage: Eukaryota > Metazoa > Arthropoda > Arachnida > Araneae > Salticidae > Maratus > Maratus michaelseni. The sequence goes on from OZ007597.1 coordinate 317,795,369, forward strand.
TGCTTTAAAATGAAACCAATAAATGGCAGCACCGATGTCGATTTCCTTATAAAATAAATGTTATTTTAACCTTTCGAAACAGTGCATCCAAGAAAGTAGGTAATTTTCACATTTCTTTAACTTAAAAACTTTATAATAAAAAAATTTAAGAATTTGCAGATTAGTTACTTATTTAAAGCTGTTATTTTTTTTATGGTGTAATTTTAGGTTATTGATAATTAAACTGATTTTTTTTTGGAGGGGGGGGGACTAGTAATTTTATGTTCATATTTGTGAACCTAAATTACAAGCCCCCTAAAACAATAGATTTCAAGAAAAAATATTTTTTTTCATCTATGATGTCATTTTGCTTGTTTAAAAGCAAAGAATGAGTATTTGTACAATTATTTTAACTTCGGGTCTTAAGAGATTAGGAAAAGTATCCTCATAAAAAAACTTCAAACAAATTCGAAAAAGTAAAAAATGGTGGTTGTACAAATTAATCTCAGCTATCCAATAAAAAAAATAATCGTTTAAAAACATTAAAATGCAAACGTGATATTATAAAATAACTGTCCCATAGGATTAAAATTAGCGAGCGGGTACTCTCGCTTCAGTCAACGGCAGCCTACGGGTGTTTCTTAATTGAGTTATGCATTTTTCAGCTGCAGTTATGCATTTTTGGTCATATCTTAGTACACTAAGATATGATTGTAGATTACAAATAAATTCATATACTTTGCTATGCAAAGAACAGGATACACTGTAATGTTCTTAAAGATAAGTCCCATTTTCGACAGAAAATTACCCTAACAATTGAATGCTAAAAAGCACACAAATATTTTATAATTTAATATTAAGAAATTAATTATATGAATTACAATATTTTAATTACACCTAACTAGTTTAAGACTTCTCCCAATAGCAAATTAATGAAAGAGATTTTTATATCACTATTCACAATTCATAAAATTATACAAAATATTTTTCCCCCTTTTTTCTGTTCATTTCTTTTCCTTATTTATTTATATTTTTTCTCTTTAAAAAGTAAGTTTCTTAGTGAGTTCGCTCTTTTTTAAAAATGAATTTGAGTTTGAGCGAGTTCGTTTTATAAATTTTGAATTTGAGTGTCAACTTGACTCATTTTTGAGTTAGTTCATTTTTTTAGTGAACTTACCCAACACTGGTCAGAAGATTGTTCAAAAACCTTTCGAATGATACCTCGTTCATTGTTGTGCGTTGCATAGAATAAGGGATTGTTAACAACAGATGATTGCTGAACTGTTGTAATCGTAAACAATGACTCTGACACATTTGTTAACAAAACCTAGAATTAAACTTTTATTTTTCTCTACAAATACAAACAAGTTTTAACTAAAAAGGAAGACATTTGGTTTCTTCAAGAAGAAAAACAGAGACACCTTCTCTCACAAACATCACAGGAGATTCAGAGACATCCCTTAATGACGTCACACTTCAAGGGAGGTTGGGTGAGGTTGTGACGTCACATCTAAAATATGGAAGCAATTAGGTAGGCATTAAAGAAAATATGTATTTTACTCAGCTAGTTTATTTTTACGGCTCGAAGTTAAAGCAGGTAATATCTTGATGGTTTTAGGGTATTTACAAGTATAGAACTTTCTTTTTAAAAACAATACTGGCAATGTTGGTTTCATCAAAATAGTTTCTAAGGTAACAATTTTTAAAAAAAAGTGACGTCACAGGGGAGGGGCAAAGAAGAAAACGAAACATGAAATCTGTGTGACGTTATTAATGGATCGCACAAACAAGACACGCTGTTACTTTTGTGTTTGAAATAACGGACAAAAAAATAAACTTTCTTTTATTCATTTATTTTTAATTAGAAGTTTAAGCGTCGGTTTTCATTAGAAAAGCCTGAAACTTGGCCTTTACTCACACAACCACTCAACTAGATAAAGAATCGGCGTTCTGGATTTGGATACACTTACGCTTTGTTTATTTATTTTTGAAAGTACAAGGTTCGTTTCCCACATTTTGAAGTCTTTATATCTTACATCGTAAGGAACAGGTGTTGTTTATGTAAGAGAGAATTATATATATGAGACAGAAAACAGATTTTAACAGAACAACTTATCTCACTTAGTTTATTTTAATAATTTAGAAATATCATCTAAAAGTATATATATACAGGATGCCCATAAAACATTGACCTCGGTTTGTACCCATAAATATTGATCATAGACACATATAAATTACAAAATTACGTAAAAAAGGTCACAGATTTTTATGAAATCTTTTAAAATTTTCAGGGGATTAAACTTGAAGGAATACAAAAAATAAATTTTTATACGGCCCCGTATAAAAAATTTCCCAATGAGTAAAATGCGCCCTGTACACTGATAAGGTCATGTAAAAAATTTCAGCATTTTATCATAAAAAATCGCAGAGATATGTTTAAACAAAGTTTCTGAGGGGTTAATCATAAGTTAAAATGTAAATGCTTACAGCCAGAGGGCAGAAATTCATCATAAACAAATAAAATAGGGCTCTTATATTTAGTTTTATTTACAAATTTGCAAAACTATATTTCCTGAGAAATTCAAAATTTCACTTGATGAATTACAGAATAAAACTTGAAAATGGCATAGACAATGAACATTAAAACAGCTTCAAAATGTTTGACAGAAATGTAAACATTTTGAACAAGCTTTGTAATCTTTGCTTAAAGTTATTATTGCTACATAGTTTAGATACTTATGTACCAATAAATAGCTTAATTATTGTTTATTTATCCAATCCTCGTTTTCTTTTGTAATTTGTATGCAACCCCTGAAACGCGATCCTGCGACATGTTTTTCCCCTTTGAGATCCAGACATCGAAAAGTGGTTTAAGTCAGCTTTTATGTATTTTATATCTCTGCGAATTTTTATGATAAAATGCTGAAATTTTGTACATGACCTTATTAGTATGTAGGGGTCACATTTTACAGATTAGGAAATTTTTTCTTCTGGGTTTTTGGGACACCCTGTATGAAGTTTTTTACTGCGATTCCTTATTTTAGTTCGAATTATCAGCAATAGATGGCGCTGCGAGGAATAGACATCTGATCGAGACAAAAGTAGAAATCACCAAGCTTTGATGTGAAATAAGGAGGTCCAATACATGGAGTGGGTCTCATTCACCCATAAAATCTTATTCAGAATCGGGTCCTAAGAGCAAGATGTATTAGCGAAGATCCACTCCATGTATTGAACCTCCTTCATTCGCATGAATGCTGGGCGATTTTAGTTTTGGACTGGATTGCACTCCTATCGCTCGCAGCGCCATCTGTCGCTTGTAATTTTAACTAAAATCAAGAATCACAGTAAGAAAAACTCCTGACATCTTACAATACTCTCCTGCAAGAATTTTTAAATATTTGTCACCGTTAGGAAGTTATTGAATTTTAAAATCAGTCAGTTCATTTTAGAACATTCGGTATATTTTAACCCTAGCTCCTGCATCGCATTTTTCTGTCGTATATGTCGTGACATCTGTCGCATAGTTCTCAACTATGTTCCTAACATAGTTCCCTACTCAATGTTGTATTGGGATAATTTTACAGTATATATGTCAGAACTTTCAGTTAAGACCTGCACTCATTCGTCAAGTGTGACTCATTATGGGTGTTTATCACTCAAAACTTCAGCCCGGGAGGCGGCAGCACAGACAATCACCTCATCGAGTTCACGGCTGAAATTCCAGAATGAGTTAAAACTCGATTCGCATATTAAAATGCAATCGGTTTGCCAAGTGATATCTTGGTGGAAAACACCCGAAAACCCGATTTTAGTGGTTGGCTCGTAGGTTTACCATTGTGTGTTCCTGCTCCTAGTCCTCCATGTTTTCATACCTTTGGGTGCAGGAAAACACAATGGTAAACCTACGAGTAAACTGCTAAAATCGGGTTTTAAAGATGTTTTCCACCTAGATATGAGTTGGCAGACCGATTGAAATTTAATATGCGAATCGAGTTTAAACTAATTCTGGAATTTCAGCCGTGAACTCGATGAGGTGATTGTCTGTGCTGCCGTCTCCCGGTCTATTCTAATTTCTACGGGATGCGTAGAATTGGAAGACTTCCGGAAGGCAGTTTCAATTTTTGTTGTTTTGTTTCAAAATTCAAAGTACCGCAGAATAAAAGAAAGGCAGCACTTTTATACCCTCCTGAAACATGGAAGGACTCGGTTTTGAATTATTCGAAGAAGAAAAACAGGTTGTATTCGAATATTTTTGAGTCGAATAAAATATTTACGAAATGACAGAGAGACATATTTCTCCCCATTTCTCGGAGTAAAAGGGGTCTTTTCCTGAACAACAACAACAAAAAATAAATACTTTTCCAGTACAGGGGGCCTTGGCGAGACGAGTCAATTTGGTAACACATTTTCTGTCAACCTTATTCACTGTATCTAATACACAAGCAATATTTTCAATATCTATACAATTTATTGAATATAAAGAAGCCATTTATCTATTTGTATACAGAAACAGATGTAAATTGTATACATATAAAAATTATATATATACATAAATAAAATGTTTATTTATATATTTTTGAACATGTGCTAGAATTATACTAATGAATTTGGGTAAATAATTAATATAAGTAATATATGACTTTTCTTTATCTTTCTTTTTTTTCCCTCTTTTTCCAACTCTTATTCAAATTGTTTGTATGATTTATAATAATCCATTTTAAAAGGTCTTGTTATTCAATCTTGTTTCAACGATTGTTCGGGCAGGATATGACATGATGTTTGGCATCAGCTGGTGTCATATACAGAAAACAATCGTTCTATGCTTATAAATGTGATTTCCTTGCCCTTGAAAAAGTGAATTACATTATAAGCTTTCATTTGTGTTTATACTTGGGTTGATTTTATTTTCATTCTTTTTTTTTCTTTTTCATTTGATCTAATAATGTTTCATTTATTAGAACTACATTTTTAAATTTGTAATTTGACACGGCTGTTTGGTATCGTGAATTCATTGCATATGGTCAGTTTCTTATGTTTCAATGGTTAAATTATACTTAAAGTTTTATACATATATATATATATATATATATATATATATATATATATATATATATATATATATATATATATATATAACCATTAATGAAACATTACCTAAACACCAACTGAAACTAGAAATGATGATAGGAAGTAATACTTTATTATATATATATATATATATATATATATATATATATATATATATATATATATATATATATATATATATATACATACTAGCTGATGTAACTGGCGTTGTCCGGGATTTTAAAAATGTTTGTGTTGAAAAATCAATTTCAAAATTAAATATATTGTATACAGACTTCAAAATGTTAAAATATGCCAATATTTCCATAATCGGGTTCTATCATGATTTCATACGTTCCTCAAACTCTTATGACGTTTTATTCCCCTACTGACGTCTTATCTACTTGCTTTCTCTATTACTCATGATACACATTCTTTTACGATTCTCAAACATTTCCAAAAGTCCGTTAAACTACCAATAGGACGTCCTATTCCTTTTCTTTTTTAATTCTCTAATGACGTCCTATTAACCTGCTTTCTGTATTTACACATACTCATACTCCTTATATTATTGAGAAATATTTGACGGAATTGAGAAAAAATCAGTTATGTTACCAATAGGACGTCATATTAACCTTTATTTCAATTGTTGAAACTTTTTATTTCCTTTCCTTTTTCACGTGGAAATCTTTCAATAGAAAATTAATTATTATAGAAAGAATTTTATTGTGGACATTTAATTGTTGGCAACTGCTATAACGAAAAATGTTTAAATTTGATAGGAAGAGGCTGTTAGATTTTTGGTTTTTTATAAAAATTAACTCTACATTATTTCGATTCCGTATTACTTTAGTTGCCTCGACCGTGTTATAATACACCTACACGTAACATTTCACAATTCTGGCTTTCAAATTGCTGATTTGTATAGAAATGCAGACAGACAGACAAATTTTCATTTTTATATATTATATATATGTATAAACAAGCATAAAAGTTCACCAGGTTTGTTTTCATAGCTATTTGAATTATTTGGCAACAAATCTCACTTTGTAAAGCCCGAATTGCGCCAAGCTTTTTCTAAAAAAATGCCAAGGACCGTGTAGTGGAAAAGTAACAAAAAAAGGTTCAATAACTCCTCAGGTAGTTATTGTTCAAAAATGTTCCTTTCTTTTTTAACTGTTGAGGTTGTTGTTCATTTCATTAAAATGTTTCGCACTCATAGGCTCAAAACAATGTGTCATTTTTGTCGGCGCAAAAACAAAGATAGTCCCACTTTTTTTTTAAGGACGTGGCACACAAATTACGTGGAAAATGTGTCATCCCTAGTGGATTTGGTCGAAATTTTGATAAGTTTTGTCACTTCATCCGATGCCGCCCACAGTCAGATCGTCCCAATTTAATAGACATAATTTGAACCAGAAAACTTAATTAACGAAATGGGTCCTTGTTTCCACGGGGTTCTTAATTAAATTTTATAATTCAATATTTTTTTTTTTTAACTTGATTTGGATAAACGGATATTATGACAGGATGCAAATAGGATAATTGTTTTAAATCAAATAAAGCCGAAAATTCCATTGCATCCTAAAAGCTAATTTAGAACCACGTGGAAACAGAAAACATATTGTTAAATAATTTTTCTCGTTCCTATTCTTTGACCTAAAAACGCGAAAGATTGGACAACTATGGCAGTGATCTTTCGAGGTTCCAAACATCCAAAGTGTGGTATTTGAGACATTGGATGAAGTGACAAAATGTCAGCCAATTTCCATCTGATATAAGTCGTCTTTTATATTAGCCTTTTTTCATTTATTTATTATTGCATTCAATCCAAAAGAATACTCTTACATGTTGGGGGTACTACGATAAAAAATAGGCCTATTTTTTTCTGCATTCAAGTTATACACCCGTGGAAGTAAAAAAACACACCATCTCATGCTATTTTATCGAACAATCGTCGCAAAGAGATGCGTGAGGTACGTTACGACTGGAAATTGTCCGATAAGGAAAGCAATTTCCGAAAGAGAGCTCGTCTACCTATTAAAATTGCACCCATTTCCAGTTTTCGAGTAGCAGCACCCTCTTTTCGCACTTGTTGAGTTCCTTGGATCAGTCAATCCAATAAAAGCGTCAAAAATGGGGTGGCATCCCACTTGAAAAAGTATGTAATAATTCATATAAAAATATAACAAATGATGACACCTTGTATGTATATACTCCTTTTAAATGCTAAAAAGGCGTAATTTTTTTTTTATAAACAGTAAAATAAGTTTTATTATTAGACTGTTGACATGTTCGACTCACATCGGATCCAAAACAAAAAAGAATATTTATCTACAATATTGGACGGTCTATGAAGTTATTGTTTGAAACGCTATCCTTTAATTTTTCAGGTACTTTTTGAAAGTACTCGCATTTTTTTTTTTTTTTTTTACTTGGATGTTCATATTTATATTCGTAATCATGGAGTCACTCGAGCCACAATTTTGGTAAGTTAAGAGGTGATGCATCGTTACAGCCCTGGTACAGCGCCTAGAATACATAGTGTGGAAACCGGCTATATCGGTATTGCTTTAAAAAGTGCTAAAAAATTGCAGCCGATAAATGTACAACGATGCTGTACGATAATAGGGCGATCGCAGCGACAACTACTAACTCTTTTCAACGTAAACATTGTATTGCAAAAATTTATTAAATATCATATGTGTTTTGAACAGTTATAAGTTGATAATCAATCAATGATATAAAATAAGTTGCAGATAATCTTTTAAGGGGATACATCATTGCTAAATCGTTCAGTAATAAACGGAAAAAAGATTTGTTTTTGCAAAAATTGAAAATGAAAATCCGGACAGCTTTAGCCTACTCAAAAAAATTAATAATAAATAAATAAAAAAGATAAAAATAAAGAAATTTTTATTTAAAGAAATTTCTGAATCGCTAATGAATGTACACATATGAATTAGTTCCGCTGTATGCATACATGATACTGCAAATTGATTATTATTAATATTACTTGTAATTTATCAAATAAATGCTACTCTTGAATGTATTTGAAAAGTTGCATTGAAAAGAGTTAGCAGATGTCGCTGCGATCGACCTCTTATCGTTCAGCATCGTTGTACCTTTATCGGATTCAGTTTTTTAGTACTATTTTGTAGCCGTTTTCCACACTATTTATTCTAGGCGCAGTAGCCCTGGCAAGATTTTATCAAGAACAAACCATCCAAATAAATTCCAATGAAAGTAAAATCCTTTTAGGCTATGATGTCAAAGACTCACGCACCGTTTTTTTAAAATCCGTTATAAAAAGGAAAAAAGTCGCCACATTTTGAGGATATTTTCTTTTAATGGTAACCTGACTATGGTATTGAGTTATTGGTTTAGAAATTGCGCTAATCAAAAAGTAGCCAAACATCTGTGCGTGAGTGTAATACATCTGTTCCTAATTCCCCCTCTCAGTCTATATAATCCGTCCATTATAAGATAAACTATAGAGATTGTAACACGTGAACATACAATATGTAACGATGCAGCGTCCTTGAAATTGTAGCTCGAGTGACTCCATGGTTACGCATATGGAAATGAACATCCAAGTAAAAAAAATGAAAAATATAACGTGAAAAATTCAAATGATGGCGTTTCAAACAATAACTTCATAGACCGTGCAATAGTGTAGATAAATATGTCTTGTTTGTTTTTGATCCGATGGAGCCGAAACATGTCAACAGCCTAATAAGGAAAATTATTTCACTGCTTATAATCTTTTTATTGTAAGAGTTTTAACAATTGAAAGATTAAAAAATGGCGTCCATGTTCGGAAAAGAGATATAATTCCCTATAGCGCATCTCTCCTCGTGTTGAAAGAGTGGTGTGCGTTTTTACTCCATACGTTTAACTTTACATTAGAGTTATGTTAAAGTATGCTACGATTTCTTTCCTAGTTGGGCCATCTTCAAGCTGGTCCTGATAACCGCCTAGGTAAACTTCCACCACTTTTAACGAAAAGAAATTTTCGCCTTATTTATTCGGAGAATTTTGCAATTAAATAATGTTTTGATATGTTGAAAATATTGTTGAATCTGTTGTATTTTTCCAACTATTATGTTATTTATATATATATAATGAGAATATCCGTTAATTAGTCATATAATGTATATAATCAATCATAGAATAACCATATTAATTATCAAGTCATACTAATTACTCATATAATAAGTCATCATGCTAATACTAGTATATAAATAATGAGAATTTCGCCAAATTTGTCATATAGCCAAGTTGGCTACCTATTTTTGTCGCCAAATTTGTCTATATTTCGCAAAATATCACCAAACTTGGCGACATTTGGACGCTGGCGAATATGAATATATAGTGTTAAGCCTATAAGAGTTGGAACGATGGTTACAACAATGACAGAAAATTTGCCAGAAACCATGTTCACTAAAATTCTGTAGTTATATATATATATATAAAGAAACACACGAAAATGTCTGTTAGAAAGTAGTGGTGGAAGTTTAGCTAGACAGGCCATGGATCTATTGAGTGGATTTAGCGCTCTTTTGGTCTGTTCTTCGGCGAGAAATAAAATGTGGAAGCCCCGAAAACATCACGGTTGAGTCAGAAGAGCGTAAGACAAAAAAAACACGGTACTGCAAATTATCCGTGTCCGGAATATGCTCTGCGCCAACAATGGGCAAGGATAATACTTCATTACAGCAACCTTTAATTTTTATTTCCTTTCTGCAGTGTGACTGCCTGTTTAATATTATGTTGATTATTAAAAACATTTTCAATTCTGATATATATATATACATATATAATTATGATATAGATATGTATTATATTCGCAGATATGTTGTGTATATATATAGATATGTTAATTTTGGTGAAAATAAAACTACCCTCATGAATATGGCAGCATGATATCGCGTATTTAATGATTTTTTAGTTTGCTTTTACCATTCTGTTTATGTCAAAGAACACCTTTTAAGATTTGGGGTTATTTTTAAACCAAGACAACCGTATCCAAAAGGATTATCTATCTACTCTATACATAAAATGCAAATGGGAATTTCGTACCGATCACTAATAGCCCACGTTGTGCTGACTGTAAAAGCCAAGTCCAAAAAGCCACGTGTCTAAATATTTTTCATTATTTCTCTTTTTTCTGCAACAATGAATTTTTGTATCAATAAATCTGAAAAATAAATGATTTACTGCACAACTCTGTTGTTTGTTTACATGTAAGATTTACATGCAAACTTTGTTAGAACTTGTACATTTTTGGTATATTTTTGGTCTTAGTATAGTGCATATCGTTCTTAACCAAATCCTACTGTAAATGATCAACTAAAAGAGTTAGTCCTTTACGGCAGAAATTTCGTCTGACACTCTACAAAATAAAATGACGTTCGTGTCATTTTCGGCAATGCGGAAGGACATTCGGCGTTTTATAGCTTAAACAATGCAATAAAATTTTCACAAAAATGAAACAAAATTTTCTAGCTATTTTCTAGCAATAAAAAGTTTAACATTTTTTGAGCTTCTAACTCAGTGCAATAAACAGTTTAAAAAATGTTTCGAGCTTCTAACTCAATGCAATAAAAAGTTAAAAAAATGTTCCATAAATACTTTAAAATACCGTGCATCTATAATACTTTAAAACACAAGGTCAACTCCACCGTATCATTTTATTCTAATCATATTTCATTTGATTAGAGGTTCGTTTGGAGATAGCAACCAGCGAAGAATGCTAGTTTTAATTAAAGGATTGCGTATAAATTATAAAACAACCGTGCATCCAAATCATAAAAGATGTCCTTTGAGTATTCAAGATTCTCGGGGCGATCTATTTTCCTGACACGGATAATACAGAGAGAAATGTTTTTTCTTCTGATTAATTCGGATTATCGATAATACACTTTCACAAAAATACACATCTTTGTTCGTTTCACTTTTTAAATAAGGTGATCTATATTCCACGACATATTATTGTTGTATATAAATTAAAAAGAAAAAAAAAGTGACAGAATGATATAAAAGTAACATTATTGGTTACTTATTGGTGCTTGAGTATTATCCGGGACAGGTCAGATACAACTGCGCCGAGCATGGTGCCAATTATACTCATTACAGCAACCCTTATTTTTTAACAAGTATAATAGTTTATTTTCTTTATTATAGTTAATAGTTTTTGATTATTTGCTGTTTATTATTGTTCATTTAGTATATTTTATTTATTTATTTTTTTAATATTATATTTACCATTGTTATATACTATTTATTAATGTTAAGTTACTGTTTCGAACAATAAACAAGATTGGCAATTGGCAACCCTTTTTGGCTATCTATCTACCTACACCGGATAATACGTAAAGTACCTACTTGTTTACTTTCTCGCCGGTCAACAGAAGTTGTCGCCAAACAGCGTGATTGAACGCCGACAGTGACGTTGTTGTCCATTGCATTGCTGTACATATTCAATTTTTAGGGTTCTGTATACCACAGAAGGAAAAAATGGAAATGTTACAGGATCACTTTTTTGTCCACCTGTCTGTGAAGACATTTTTTTTTTCAGGAACGGCTGAAGGTATAAAGTTGATATTAACATCCATCAACAAGGTCCACGGGACCAGTGTTTTGTAGAATTTTCTAGCTTCTACAACAATGCAATAAATTTTTTTAAAAATCAAACTTCCAAACCAATGCAATTAAAAAAAATTAAAAAATTCGAGCTTCTAACTCAATGCAATAAAAATTTTTAAAAAATCCGAGCTTCTAACTCAATTTAACAAAAAAAAAATTTTTAAAAAGTTGGAGCTTCTAACTCAATGCAATAATTTTTTTTTTAAATCGAGCTTCTAATTCAATGCAATACTTTTTTTTAAAATATAGCTTCTAACTCAATGCAATAAAAAGTTCTAAAAATTTCGAGTTTCTAACTCAATGCAATAAAAAGTAAAAAAAAATTCGAACTTCTAATTCAATACAATAAAAAGTGGCAGCTTTAAAACAACTTTTTTTGTTTTTCCTCTCAGATTACAAACTAGATTCAAAACCAGTACTAGAATCTTAAAAGGACTGTATGACTTAAAGGCCCTCAGAAGGTCTTATATAGCAACATTTAAAAGAAATAACCCGGAAATCATTAATTTATAATCTATACATTATTTCTGCTGTCAACATCCCTTTTTCTAAGCAAAATAAAAACACAGAACGATGACGTGCAATGCGTATGCACAGTTTATGTCCAAACTATGGCAATCCACATTTCAGAACTTAACAATACTCGGCTTCCCGAGTTCAATTATGCGAGTTTTTGAGGATGAATAGACCAGCATGGATAATTTCTGGAATGTGGGTTGCCATAGCTTGGACAAAAACTGCGCAGACGCATTGTACGTCTTTTGCCATTGTTATTAAAGGTATTCAACCTATCCGATAATTTTACAGAAACAGCGCCATCTATAAGAAACTTTTGGAACAAATTTTTTGATTTGCATAAACAAAATTTCAGATCATAAGAAACCAAACTGCACTCTCGTACACCAATTGCTTGACAGGGCCGTAGCTAGAGGGGTGCCAGGGGGGGGCTCAGCACCCCCTGAAAATTTTTGAGCCCCCCCCCCCTGGAAAGTTGCCGCCACCAAATGAAATTCTGTTTCAAAAATCCAAATGAAACTTTGTTCAAATATTGAACTTAGTTTGGGGGCTTTTTACAATTTTGCATAAATACTAAATTGTAGTATTTGTTTAAAAACTGCATATAACTGCCCATTTGCACATACTAAGAATTAGCAACTTGTTGCTGATGCAAACATTGACTCTTGCATTAGTTATATAAAGAAAATTTTCATTTTGCAGTGTTTTCCATTATTAGCATAAAACAAATAATAATAAGGAACATAGTGCCTACAGTTGAATATGCCCTAATTTATCTTTCTATATAATACTTTGATCATATATATCTGTGTTTGTGCGTGCATGTGTCAGAGAGCGAGAAATAGTACCAGCCCCCCCCCCCTACATTTTATTGAGCACCCCCTATTGTTTACATCTAGCTACAGCCCTGTTGCTTGATCTTTTATTGAAATTTAAAATGTGTTAAGGACCCTGTATAAATTTTGCTCTGTTTCTTTTTTATGAGAGAACAACAGGAAATTATTTAATATTTTTAAGATTAAAACAATTTTAACCCATCTTTTTAAGAGTAAGACAAATTACATCTTTACGTACAAAAACAAGGTGAATGTAATAATAATAATTAAAAACAATTGGGTAAGTGTGATCGAAGATTGCACAAAGGATTTCGTTTAATATTCCTTTCAAAACACTTTACCCTTCCTATAAGAAATCCAAATTAATTTCATTAAAAAAAAGAAAAAAAAAAGAAGAAGAAGAAGAGAGTGAATGTGTGAGAGAAATTGTTTGAAAATTTCCGTTTTATGACCCATACGACGTTATATTATTCATTTTTTCAGCGAGTGAAACTTTTTATTTCATTTTCATTTTTTATGTGGAAATCTTAGAATAGAAAATTAATTGGTGTAGAAAGAATTTTATTGTGGATTTTTAATGGTTGACAATTGCTCTAACGAAATTTTTTTTTAATTGAATAGGAAAAGGCTGTTAGATTTTTGGTTTTTTATCTCTCTCTATTAAAATAATACAATTTTTTTTTTAATTTTATGATTTTGAGCTTCATAATAGGTATTATGTTTTTTATAAAGTGAAAATTTACCGGTCCATTTTTCTCGTTTTTTTTGAAAATCTGAACCAGTCTGATAGCGGGCGAAGCCCGCTATTACATTCTGTCATAATAATATATGTCATGTGGACTCAATGAGATATTAAAAAAAATCAATTTCAAAATTAAACATGTTGTATAGAGACTTTCAAATGTTAGACGTCAGAATAATTTTCTTTTTAATTCTCTAATGATGTCCTATTAAGCTGCTTTCTCTATTTACACATACTCATAATCGTTGTATTATTGAGAAATGTTTTTATGACGCATAGGACGTCATATTATTCTTTTCTTCAACGGGTGAAACTTTTTATTTCATCTTCATTTTTTATGTGGAAATCTTTCAATAGAAAATTAATTAGTGTAGAAAGAATTTTGTTGTGGATTTTTAATGGTTGGCAATTGCTCTAACAAAAAATGTTTAAATTGAATAGGAAAAGGCTGTCATATTTTTTATTTTTTATCTCACTCTATTAAAATAATACGATTTTTTTTATTTTATGATTTTGAGCTTCATAATAGGTATTTAGCTATAAGTACACAAAATTTCATGACTGTAACTTAGATAGTTTCTGAGAACCGGCTCTGTGACGGACAGACAACGAAGTGGGAGTAATAGGGTTTCGTGAGATGAACGATACCCTAAAAATGTGCATTAAAGAATACGATGGGGGACTTGATCTGAAAAGTTTACCTACAACGCTTTAGGGCGATGCGAACTTCTGCCATTATTAGAGTTAAATCCCCATAACGAATCAGGGTGACGCAAAAAATAAGGCCAGGAGGTTAATAAGAAGTTGTTTGGCGACCTATTTCGTTGACCGGACGTGCAAAGTAAACAAATACACCACAGAATGATGACATAAATTTAAAACTTTTTTCATTTTTGATTTTTCTATAAATGTCTTTTTAATCCGTTATAACAACACACTAATAATATCTCTTTTCACAATCTAATTCGACAACATCAACACAATGTCGACTGACGCACAATGAAAAAGTTCGTTTGGAAGACCAAGATATATAATATTTAAAGTAGTGTCCCTCCCTCTTCTTAGTTAGAGACGAGGAAGTGGCTGCGGCGCTGAACCGTCTCTTGCGGGCGTCCTGGAGAGTTATTAAGTATGTACAACAACACGATGAGTCCCTCTCTTCTCGATTACATGATATGTTTCAGTCCGGGATTTTTACTTCTTACCTGCAAAGAAAAAACAAATAAAAACACACTTTAGTACCAGCTCTTTTTTTTTACATACATTCTCCACTTTCAAAAAATCGATTTTTATCGAAATTAAATCTTTATAGTATGTAGAATTATGAGCAAAAATATTTAAAGTGATGTCTCAATTATTAAGAAAGATAGGTGCAAAAATGTGAGATAAAACCGACCTCGCCGAAAAGATTCTACTCCCTTACTAAAGCTGCAGATGGCACGCGAGGGTCCACAGTAGGGTGATGTAACTTTAAACGCGATTTTCTGCAAACTACATTTTTCAACATGGGCAGCATGATAAATTGAACAATTTTTCACATTTTTTGGATAAAATGTGCGCTCATCTACACATCATTAAATTGTCTAAGGGCCATCAAGCCTTTTTTAGAAAATTTTAATGTTTTATATTTTTTCAATAAGTTTAAAGGTCAAAATTTTAGACAAAAAATGAAGTTTTTCAAAATAGCGCAATTTTCTTATTTTGAACCAAATGGCCCTTAGCTACAACCTTAATTTACAAGAAGAAATTAATATATTTGTTGTTGTTGTTGTTGTTGTTTCTACAGGAGTAGATTAGAAATCTGCTCATCGAGCCCGGATATATAGGATATACAGGTCAACGTGTCTGCATCAATGCTGAGTGGCATTAGTTTCGGCCTCGACTGAGCGCCGAGCGATGTCAGCGCCATCTATTATTTGAAATTCAAACTAAAATCAAGAATCACAGTAAAAAAACTCCCGATATCATACATAACCCTCCTGCAAGAATTTTTTAATATCTGTCACCATTTGCAAGTTATTGAATTAAAATCCATCAATCATTTTTGGGACACCCGGTATATATGATCTTTGTCATGCGATAGCATTTGTAATAACAAACCGATTTGGATGTGTCTAAGCATGTGTCACATCGAAATCTTACGAAGATCTCGACCTACGAAGTTAGTTGGCCAGTTTCGTCCGCCATCTTGTTTCAAAATGGCGGCCACTTAAACCTAGTGGATCTATTAAGAATAATGGAGGCTATCGGCGAAAAGGAAGTTTGGGGAATGTTTCCCCAGACGTCTCTCTGTGGTCCGTTTTGTATTCTAAAAAGCAGATTTCAGAGTATTAGAAGCGACATCTTGGAAGGAAGTCACTGATACTCTGTTATGAAATGTTTGATTGAAACAAGAAATCAATTTTTAACAGACACTTCTATCCCCGCTTTACAGCTTTTCTCAGCTAATCGCAAAACTATCTGAAAATATTACTTTTTTAGCTCACAGGCTATCAAAGCCTGAGAGCTAATGCGACTCTTGATAAAAATATCCGATTTGCTTCAAATTTTGTATATAGGTTCATTGTGATAAGCCGCTTCCCTGATTAGTTTTTTTTTTTTTTTTTTTTTTTTTTGGGGGGGGGGGTTCTTGGGTTAAGTATGAGAGGGGGAACAGAGGCTAATTCCCTTACTTTAGATAAATACAGAATTATCCGATTTGCTTGAAATTGTGTACACACGTTCATTGTGACAAAGCACTTCCCTGGTTAGATTTGGGAGTTCATTGGTTAAGTATAAAGTTGCGAGGGGAAAACGGGGGTAATCCCCCATTAATATAGCTAAATGGGTATTTCATGCAGAATTATATAACTGTGTGAGTATAATATACAATTAGCGTGAATAGCCTGTGATCTCAATGCCATCAGCTTAACTGGGCACTTTTATTTTTTAAATTCAATAAGCGATAGTGCAGAGTAAATCTCATAATAACTTTAAAGAGATGTTACACTCTGCTGCATGTCATAGATAGTGTGCCAAACTAAGACAATGAAAAATAGTCCGATATTCATTTTACTATTTACTCAGTCCCCACGCTCCCTGCCTAATGTGGGTCCTGCAGCAGATCCTCTCATGCTTACCACTTATACTCTATCTAATGTCAATTGGCTTTTCAAGGTCAGTTTCCCGGTTTTTCTCTTAGGGTAACACCCCATTTAACTGAATAGCCGCTGTAACTTTTGCCATGACAACGAACGGATGAAGTGAGAGTAGGAGAGATGTCCTGAAGAGCCGATTAAAATTACATAGTGTATAATAGTTTGAGAGAGCGACATTTGTTACTTAACCATTTTATCCATCTTCAAACAGCTCACTGATATCTTACGTAATCCTTCGACGTCATTCTCCAGCCAAAGCGAAATGAGCTCGATGACGGCAGTCTTCCGTCATTGAGTTTCCCACTCATTTCGCCTTGCCTGTGAAATGTTGAGGCTCCCATGGCCCCCCTCCATCGCTGTCGCGACAACGGACGGCTGTTTTCTCGATGGATCCCCATGACCTATTAAAAGATCGGCTTCTAGAATGTGATGAAATGAATGCAGCTGGAAAAAAAATTAATGAATACTTTTTTAAAAATAGAAAAGCCTTTTTTCCGAGGACAGTATTAAACTGAATAATAATTTTGGAATTTCAAGTTCCACGTCAAGGTCACTTGAAACAGCCAAAGGTTTAGAAATGTTAAAAGGACTGTCTCGCAGATCGGGTTGCATCTGTGGTTAGACAATTTAAACTGAACCTATCGTCTTCCACTTCAGTCAAGGAAGTTTTCTATACACAGTGATTCAAAATAGAGGTTATCTCTTCCAATCATTTGTGACTTTCAGATAAGGTTTTGCATATTAACATATTAAAACACAAAATTGAACTTTTTATACGGTCCTAAAAACGTATAGGCCTCATATAATGCCATGAAATTTATCCGCACCAGATATTCGTCTTTTCGTGTTGAGTGCGGAAAAGAGACGAAATGATACCCAATTCAAGGTACCATAACTCTAAGTTTGGTTGTCGAACAATTATATTTTTGCTTATCAATAAAAAAAGATTCCTAAATACAACTTATAGGACCGTATAAAAACATTTTTCTTTTTTTTTTTAATATGTATACAAGCCCCTTTTAAAAACGTATCTGAAATCTATAAGTGGGAGGAGTACGTTTCTATCACCAGAACCCACATTTTGAATCACCCTGTCTATTTTCCCTTTTTCTAAAACATCCAAAAGTATTTCTTTCTACTCACGGTATATATCTTTCTCCTAATGTCAGTACAGTGGGCAGGGTGGCAGGTTAGAGCAGTACTTTCGTTCCACTTTAGGCCCACAGGGGGCGCCGCTGTTCTTGGGGGGCACCTTGACCGTCTTCGTCCTCTGCTGGGTGCCCCCCTGGCCACAGGTCTTGGAGCAGGGCGTCCAGTCGGACCACGTGTTCAGTTGGCAGTCGACGGCTGACGACGAAACAAACATTCATGCAGGGTGACGTGGAAGAAAGATTGGACAACACAACACTTTAAGGCAGTTCTCGAAACAAAAACATTCCCCTGACACATTCACGCACTCATTTTTAATAGGACCTAAAAATAAGTTCTAAACGGTGACGAAAATAATCCCACGAATGACGATGATTAATGAAAAGAACGTCATCAATACGTTCTACAGAAACTATAATATCGGAAGTAACAACCGAAGAACGTAATCCGTGATCGCATTCAATGACGGAAATCGGATTATCCAAAGGGAATTAGATTCTAATGGAACAAAACTATGTAATATACGCGTAACAAATGTTTTTCCAGTGTAAATGTAGTTTCTTAGTAAGATGGAGCTAAATGTTAACGCTTCCATTCATGTTAAATTAAAATTAAGTATAGAATTTAAAAGTAAATTAAATATTTTTGCATCCTAAAATAGAAACGACTTCAACTAATGTTCTTCTGTATACAAATTCTAAAAATATATGAATTATTGTTCTATACATAAAATAACGTAGCGAAATCATCGAATGAGATATGGATATTGCAGGCGATAACGACTTCATTTCAACTGGATAAAGGATTATCTGATAAAAAGAAGGTAAGTACCTTTATCTGTGTTGAATATATTTGATATTTCTAATACTCAAACTAATTTTTCTATTGAAAAGAGTCCACTTCGACAGCCTTTTCTACGCCAATCAGAAAATGAAAAACGCTATTCAATTTCATAATTCCTTCCAATGGATGCGTTTACGAAATAAAAATGAATTCAGGAATGTGTCAAAAAGTAACTACTTAACCAAAACACACCATTTTCGTATAAGAATCCATTTATTAATCCAAAAATACTTTACTCCAATAATGAACTAAAAACCAGATATTTTCACCTTTCTTTGTGTGAAATATAAGGACAACACGAAAAAGGATCTACTTGATTAGTGAAACCAGCAATTCCCCCTCGCTCCCAGGTTTAAACCTCTAGTTCGTAATTTTAAAAAGGAAAAGAATAAAATAAAAAGGGCACACAAAAACATGTGATTCCATTACCTAAAAGATGATTAAAACTTTAATTAGATTTTAAACATTGAAATCAAGCACTTTCGGCTGTGAAACCAGCCTTCATCAGGACATTACTAAATTACTATGATAAAAATGACTATGATTTAACAATTCGAGTATCTGTGGAAATTATAAATAAGCATGGAAAAGTGTGCAATGATGTACTGTCTTGCAATATTCCGAGTATATGGCTTAATTTAATCAAGGAATGCGATTTTTTCCCTTTTTCCTTCCTTCCTCACCTTTTTTTGCTATTCAATGGTATTGACTGACCGTTGGACGAATGTGAATGATTTGTGTTTTAACACCTGTTTTTATAAATCCTGATGAAGGCTGATTTCACAGCCGATAGTGCTTCATTTTAATGTTTAAAATATAATTAAAGTTTTAATCATCTTTTAGGTAATGGAATCGCATGTTTTTGTGTGCACTTTTTATTTTAATTTGAAAAGGATGAATTTAAGAATTCCGAACTTGTTTGATATAGGAAAAGAATATTTTAAACTTTTTTTTCTTCTGTGTACTCTTTTTTTCTTTTCTTAGCTGTCGAAAGGTTTCTAAAATAGATGCTTAATTTGTAATTTTGTGTCTTAAAATCTTAGCAAAACTGAGTCAGATTTTAACACTTCACATAAAATTAACTGTATATATGTTTTAGAAATATTTTGTCAACTAAAGAAAAAAATATTCTTTCCCTGAGGAGATATTTCATGAATAATAATGCTTCATACGCAGTGTGTGGAGGATACCTAGGAGCGAGGAAGGATTTGAGATCTCACTGATGAAGAGCCTTCCATTTCATAATTAGCTTCGTTAGTTATTGAAGCATCCGGATTGGGTGCATCTTTGCTATTCAATAAATGGATTCCACCTCTTAAGCCTGTTCTCAAATACAAACAGACTACTCTATGACCTATTTTTTAATTCATTCTTGTTCAGAAACGCATGAAATGGGAAGGCGTTCTTAATCGAAACACATTTCCCATATTTTGGTAAAGGCAGAAGATTTTTCAGAAAATACTGTCAAAGTGGGTGTTTTGAACCGAATTCCCGACGCAGCATCCCTAGAAGCGAGAAAAACGTGCCGTCACGTGACACGAATCGCTTTTAACTTCATAAGTAATCTATTTATCAGAAAAGGGAAAACTCGTTTCGATTCCAATTCGTTTCTGTAATCAGGCCTGTCCATTTTATTTCATTTGCGTTTAAAAATGAGTCAGAAAGTTTAGCATTGTTGAGTAGGTCATTTGAGAACCACCTTAAAGTGCGTCCAATCTTTTTTCAATTGCCCTGTATTTTTGTGCGGCTAACTAGACAACTACACTAGGCCGGTGCCAACTACACAATGACTAGGCAGAAAAAGGTGCGTGGCGGAGCGTGGAACAACTTCGTTGCCCTGTACAGCGAGATGGAATGGATGGGTTGGGTGTTTTTTTTTTCTATTTTATTATTATTATTTTTTTGTTATCTTGATGCTTTGCATAAGGCAGGGTAAGAATACAGTCAGTATACGGATGAAATGTCACATGTTTAGAGGGTCATTCACAAATTTTCTGAACAAGTCGTTCTACTCATCGTTCAAAATTTGCGGGTAGGAGGCGCTGCACCGTTTCAACCTGTAAAAGATGCTTCCATACACTTCTAAATGAAATTTATTTTTTGCGCTACAACTGCTAAATAGAATTAGAAGTAAAATATTTTGAGCTAAACGTTAAAGGTGAAAGTCTTAAAGGTGAAAACAGTACAGCGCGCCCTCTGTTAACGGACAGAATTAAGATAGGATAAACATATCCTTTTCGGATCGTAATAAAACCTCTGTTTTTTGCCCCTTCGAATAAAAAGTAATTTCCCCCATTTAACTTTTATGCCTGAACATGAATAGAAGCTACCTTTCTTAATTCGCTTAAAAATAAGAAAGGGAAAATTAGATTACTGGAGTTACCCTTGTTCCTTCCCCGTGGTACATAAGGCAACGGCATTTTTGTGCCTGGAATCTTCTATTTTCGCAAAAGAACGAACGCATCGAGTGGAAAAATGTCGGATTTAAAACACCTCGGTGCTTTGGGTAACTGACAAAGTCGGCCATTTCCCAATCGTTGACAGACAGAGATTGAAAGCGAGTCATTACCCTAACACAGATCATCTGCAAAGAAGCTGGTAAAAAGCTTTATTTATTACACTCTTTTATTTATTATACTTTATATTCATATTTTATGTATTACCAGTTTTATTTATGTTACCGTACATACAAATCTAAACAGGCGTGATCCTATTTCAACCCCAATTTCTACCTTATTTTGAAATTTCAATCTTTTTGGGACCCTCTGCACACAGTGACCTATAATACAGGCTGGATCATCCCCACCATTTATTAGACCGGGACTAAAAACTAGGCTAAAATCGGTTAGCGTTAGCGCAATGGTTAATAAGGTCCATTTACATTACGACATTATCGTCCACGCCTTATATTCCAGGCGTTTAATTGTAAAACCCAACCAATCAGCTACGCATAAACAACCAATGAAGCAGGCTGATTGGTTGGAAAACATGTCCATCGCAGCCCTCTAGTTCTGTGGAGACAGTTACGACATAATGTAAACGCAGCATAAAATACAATCTCTGGCGGTAGACGGATGCTGAGCCGGGCTATAAGATGGCGGTTTTTTTAGACAACAAGATGGATATGTGTGAGCTAAGACTTATTAGGAGCCTTGGGATTGGACATCGAGATGCGGTGACGTCACAGTGTGATACGTTACGTTTGTTCTGCAGTATGCTACTGCAGAATATCCTTATACTTTGATAATGGCTTCGGTGGAGTCGAAACATGCAGACAGATTAGTGGAAACCTTTTTTCATAGTTTTTATTTTACAATTTTTGGTTGTGATTTATTATACATTTACAACATGCAAAAAGTTTTTATTACATTATATACAAAAATGATTGTATCGCGAACTCAGTTGACTTATTAGACAAGATGACGTAGTGCCCGCATGACACGAACTTTAACTAATAAAGTAGCCTTGAACCAAACTATGTTTGCATATTTATAATTTTGCTATAAGTCTCCTAAAACAGCACAAATAAAATGCCGCTCATAGGACGTTGTCAATAGATACCAGCGGTACCGTTATAAAGAATTTTTAATCAGCTATTTTATATATAAATTATTGGACGCCTTAGAGTAACAGAGTAATTAGCACTTGAGGACGTATAGTGTATACGAATTAAACGTTGGATTCAAAGCGCGCCGATATTGTTCCTTAAAAGAACCAACAAAATGTATTTCGAGGAGTCGCTTAGAAAC
Organism: Maratus michaelseni; assembly: GCA_963931845.1. Lineage (NCBI taxonomy): Eukaryota > Metazoa > Arthropoda > Arachnida > Araneae > Salticidae > Maratus > Maratus michaelseni. Next base: position 317,818,038 of record OZ007597.1, read on the forward strand.
CAAATGACGTCACACCAGAATGAAACGAGATTGTCCAAATAATATCTGTGGTTTAGCAAGAAAAGTTTCCAATCGTGTTTCATTAAGTGGGGATAACGCAGACGATTATTACTGTTTGAAGAGCGCATCGCCATTTCTAATACCAACTTCAAACACGAGACATTAATATCTGTACTCATTCTGTCAATTTAGATATTTTTAGCCTCGGAGGCTGTTTTATTAAAGTATTCGAAATCGTCCGGTCATATAGCTTAGTTACATAGAGCTTTCATTTGGGATTCGCATTAATAAAGGAATAATTTTTAAGATAACAAACAAATAAAACAGACTTCAGAGGATTATTGTTCTTGCACCTTATTGAACTGAGATGTACTTTACTGCATTGCCAGTCGAAGTATTTTAGAGAGAGAAGTTTGACACAACTGTGTTGAATGAACCTTTTATTACTTTCTCTTAACTAGAATAGAAGGAATTATTGTAATCGAAAATTTTTTCGACGGATTGATACGTTTTAAGGGTCCCGAAAAACATGTTTTTACAAAATGTCTGTCTGTCTGTGTGTGTATGTGCCCTCTTAATATTATCGAAAAGCAGGGCTTAATTTGCGCCGGAGGCCACCGGAGCTCAGCTCCGGTACTTCTCTGTTTGTCTACACTAATATTATAAAGAAGTAACGATTGTTTGTTTGTTTGTTTGTTTGTTTGTATTTCAAAACCGATGGTGGCAGATTGATCGTGACAATCCCTGCTCCAACATAAGCTATATTTTATATCGGTGCCACTAGCCCCAGGGGGTGCAAGAGCGAAAAACGTTCTAAAATTTCGATTTTTTTTATACTGAAGGAGCTAGAAACATGAAATATGGCATGGTAGTTACTTATAACATGTAAATGCTCCATAAGAACTAATTCCAAAAAAATTCGAAATTTAAAAGGGTGAGATGAGCGAAAAGTGTTCTAAAAACATTCTAAATTATAATTTATATGGAATCTATGGAACTACTGAACCATTTTCAAAAGTGATGGTGGCACATTGATGGTAACAGTCCCTGCTGTAACATAAGTATATTTTATGTAGGTGCCACGACCACAAGGGGGCGCAAGAGCGAAAAACGTTCTAAAATTTCGTTTTTTTTTATACTGAAGGAGCTAGAAACATGAAATTTGGCATGGTAGTTACTTATAACATGTAAATGCTCTATAAGAACAAATTCTTAAAAAACTCGAACTTCAAAAGAGTGAGATGAGCGAAAAGCGTTCTAAAAACATTCTAAATTACAATTTCTATGGAACGTCTAGAACTACAGAACCATTTTCAAAAGTGATGGTGGCAAATTGATGGTAACAGTCCCTGCTGTAACATAGGCTATATTTTATGTAGGTGCCACTACCACAAGGGGGTGCAAGAGCAAAAAACGGTCTAAAATTTCAATTTTTTTATACTTAAGGAACTACAAACTTGAAATTTGGCCTGGTAGTTATTTATAAGATGTAAATGCTCTTTAAGAACAAATTCTAAAAAAATGCGAAATTTAAAAGGGTGAGATGAGCGAAAAGCGTTCTAAAAACATTCTAAATTACAATTTCTATGGAACGTCTGGAACTACAGAACCATTTTCAAAAGTGATGGTGGCAAATTGATGGTAACAGTCCCTGCTGTAACATAGGCTATATTTTATGTAGGTGCCACTACCACAAGGGGGTGCAAGAGCAAAAAACGGTCTAAAATTTCAATTTTTTATACTTAAGGAACTACAAACTTGAAATTCGGCCTGGTAGTTATTTATAAGATGTAAATGCTCTTTAAGAACAAATTCTAAAAAAATGCGAAATTTAAAAGGGTGAGATGAGCGAAAAGCGTTCTAAAAACATTCTAAATTACAATTTCTATGGAACGTCTGGAACTACAGAACCATTTTCAAAAGTGATGGTGGCAAATTGATGGTAACAGTCCTTGCTGTAACATAGGCTATATTTTATGTAGGTGCCACTACCACAAGGGGGTGCAAGAGCAAAAAACGGTCTAAAATTTCAATTTTTTTATACTTAAGGAACTACAAACTTGAAATTTGGCCTGGTAGTTATTTATAAGATGTAAATGATCTTTAAGAACAAATTCTAAAAAAATGCGAAATTTAAAAGGGTGAGATGAGCGAAAAGCGTTCTAAAAACATTCTAAATTACAATTTCTATGGAACGTCTGGAACTACAGAACCATTTTCAAAAGTGATGGTGGCAAATTGATGGTAACAGTCCCTGCTGTAACATAGGCTATATTTTATGTAGGTGCCACTACCACAAGGGGGTGCAAGAGCAAACAACGGTCTAAAATTTCAATATTTTTATACTTAAGGAACTACAAACTTGAAATTTGGCCTGGTAGTTATTTATAAGATGTAAATGCTCTTTAAGAACAAATTCTAAAAAAATGCGAAATTTAAAAGGGTGAGATGAGCAAAAAGCGTTCTAAAAACATTCTAAATTACAATTTTATGGAACGTCTGGAACTACAGAACCATTTTCAAAAGTGATGGTGGCAAATTGATGGTAACAGTCCCTGCTGTAACATAGGCTATAATTTATATCGGTGCCACTGCCACAGGGGGGGGGGGGGGGTGCAAGAGCGAAAAACGTTCTAAAATTTCGACTTTTGTTTATACTGAAGGAACTAGAAGCTTGAAATTTGGCATGGTAGTTACTTATAAGATGTAAATGTTCTCTAAGAATATTTTCAAAAAGTTTGAAAATTAAAAGGGTGAAATGAGCTAAATGTGCTCTAAAAACATTCTAAATTACAATTTCTATGGAATCTTTTAAACTACCCAACCGATTTTAAACGTAAAGCTGGCAAATTTATAGTGACAGTCTGTACTCTAACACAGGCTATATTTTATGTTAGTGCCACTACCCTCAGGGGGTTGCAAGAGCGGAGAACGTTCGAAAATTGCAATTTTTGTTTATACTAAAGGAACGAGAAACTTGAAATTTGGCATGGTAGTTACTTATAAGATGTAAATGTTTTCTAAGGACAGTTTCTAAAAAATTTGAAATTTAAAAGGGTGAAATGAGCTAAATGTGTTCTAAAAACATTCTAAATTACAATTTCTATGGAATTGTTAAGGACAGAAACTTGACATTTGACATGACTGATACTTTTTAAGACACAAGTGCACACACAGAACAGTTTTTTAAAATAAATCTAAATTTAAAAGGGTGAAAAAGGAAAAAAAAATCTAAATTAAGATTTTTTTTTTTTTTTTTTTTTTTTTTTTACTAACATGATTAGAAACTTCAAATTTGGCATGGCGGTTACTTTTAAGATACAAATGCTCGCTAATAATGGTTTGTAAAGAATTTCAAAATTTCAAAGGGTGAAATGAGCGGAAAGCGTTTAAAAAGCGTTCGAAATTGCAATTACTATGGAATTGTAAGGGATAGAAACTTAAAATTTTACATGTTTGCTGATTTGGTCGTATAGAACAATTTGAAAAACATGGAAATTTACAAGAGGGAAATGCGCGAGAAACGTTCTAAAAACGTTCTAAATTACGATTTATTTGGAACTATTAAGGCTAGAAGCTTAAAATTTCGCCTGGCTGTTACTCTCGTAAATGACCACCCCTCAATGACAGTCTCCTAAAAATGCGAAACATGAAAAGACGTACTAAAATTACAATTTATGTGATACAGCTGGTATAGCAGCTTCGAATTTGCACTGTAAAAAATGACCAATGTTTCTTATTTTATAAAAATATGCTATAGCCACGAACGAAAATATAATATAATCTTCTGAGTTATCCGAAATTTCAAATAGCATGTTACATTGTCTTTTGAATCCCCAGAAACGAATACATTTTCAAAATTTAAAGAATAATTTATAAAAACAAATTATTTTTAGCTGCCCGAATTTTTCAGAAACGTACGTGTACTTGAGAATGGATAACATTCGAAAAACAGATATTCCAGCCTGAGAACACTAATTAATACACTTTAAAAACCCTTCGGAAACGTTTCTGAAAAATTCAGGCAGCTAAAAATAATTTGTTTTTATAAATTATTCTTTAAATTTTGAAAATGTATTCGTTTCTGGGGATTCAAAAGACAATGTAACATGCTATTTGAAATTTCGGATAACTCAGAAGATTATATTATATTTTCGTTCGTGGTTATAGCATATTTTCATAAAATAAGAAACATTGGTCATTTTTTACAGTGTGGCATGGTGGTTACTCTTAAAATGCAAATACTCGCTAAGACCGGTTTCTAAAAAAATCGAAATTTAACAGGCTGAAATGAGCGAAAAACGATCTAAAAACGTTCTACATTATGATTTAATTAGATTTATTCGGGTTAGAAACTGGAAATTTAGTGTAGTTGTAACTTTTAAGATGCAAACGCTTGGTATAAACGGTCTATTAAAAATTCGAAGTTTAAAAGTGTAAACTGAACGAAAAAGTTATAAATTATGTTTTTTTCTAAACTGTTAGCGATATAAACTTAGAATTTAACATGCCTGTTATTTTTTATACTTAACTGCTTCCATAGAACAGTTTTTACAAAATTCGAAATTTAAAAAAGGTGAGAAGCAAAAAACATTTCAAAATTGTGATTTTAGCGATGCTGCTGGTATAGAAAGTTGAAATTTGGCATGGTGCCAAATTTTAAGATTTCAGTGCTCGCTAAAAACGATTTAAAAAAAAAAAATGAAATTTTAAAAAGTGTAATAAGTTGAAAAAGTTCTAAAAACCTTCTAAACGATGACTTGAAATTCTTAGGGATAGAAACTTGAAATTTTACATGGCTGTTACGTTAGAGACACAAAAGCATCCGTAGAACAGTTTTTAAATTTTTTAAAATTGTAATGTGAGCAAGAACAGAAAAGCTTGTAAAATGACAATTTCTGTGATATACTCATTACAGAAATTTGCTTAATTAGTGTGGCTTAATTAGTAATTTCTGAATTATGTGTGGCAAGAAAATTTCCTCTAATGAAAATAGGCCAACGAATACCAGTTAGCATTTTTCAAGAATTACGCGAGCAAAGCCGTGAGTTTTGCTAGTAATATTGCCCAGCATTCAGCGGAGCTCATCAACACTGCGCTCCGGAGCCCAGTGCCATAACGCTTTCGAAAAACGAATCCTAACTGACTATTTTCTTTTCCTCCCATTTCCAATCTTTTGCCTTCTTTTGTATCAAAACACTTATAAGTGCCGTAATGTGTCGCTCATGTAAGAGATGGAGATGTTTGGGCAGACTCGCGCTCAATCTGTCTTAAATTCAAAATTTTATTTATTTCCATTTCAAATCATTTGAATGCTATTTCGATCAGAATAAAGAGTATACAGAAATAGCCTTTTTTAGGTGCGTCCGTAATTATATAAATACGTAGCACCTATAGTCTTCGCTTGGTCCGTCCGTCTGTCCGTCCGTCTGTCTGTCTGTCCGCATATAACAACGCAAAAACTACCCAACCAAATGGTTTGCGATTTGAAATATATTATCTTTGCAGAATTTTGTCGAGACATTTCAAATTTTATTAAAATCGAATCAAAACTTTAGGAGATATTAATAAAAATATTTATTAAGAAATTTGAATTTTTTTTTTTTTTAAATCGGTGCTTTTTTGTTATAGGAGCTTCCGATGGATGTTAAATCGTCAAGCGACCGAGAAACTTATTTTATGACAGAAATGAATCGGCAGACGATATAATTCATTTCACAGAATTAAAAATCATCAAGATCTGAATATTTATATAACTAGCTGATACATATATATCTGAATATTTATATAACTAGTTAAGATATTTGTATGAACAGTGTCATAAAATATATACTTAACTAGCTGTTTAACCCGTTCTACGCACGGGATATCATGAATTTAATTCTAAAACGTGCGTACGAACGCACCTCGTTTGTAACGTTTGACGTAAAATTTCCAACTTGTTCTATTCTGCATAGCTGCGAACTATTAATTTTTTGTGTGAACACTCTTTCCGAATCATAATCCTGAGATTATTGAATCGTAGAATTCTGTGATTCATTAGCATTAGGCAAAGGTTTCTATTTGGAAGTAGTCATAACTAAAAAGTGGAATAGTGGATAGCTCAGTATACGCAGATAGATGTAGTATTTGAAATTTTTATTTTGCTCGATAAAAAAACAATGCTTTAAATGTTGAAAATAACGTATGAAATATAAATATGAAGATTAAAGTGACGGCAGAGGAGGGTGGGGGATACGCTACGGGTGTTAGTACTTCAGAATATTAGGGCTCCGGTACTTTTTTCCCTGTCGAAAAGTGTCTATATGAAGCTAAGATGATTATGATGAATTAGTGGCAGATAGTATGAATAAAAAACGCTTTCAATGGGCAACGCTAAAATTTCACAAAATCGAGAGGACAAAATTTACTATATTAGGCTATAAGTTTGAATCCGAATTCCTTTCACAAATGTCAAACAAATCTTCAAAACGCAAAAAAAAAAAAAAAAAAAAAAAAAATTAAAAAATCGCTGCATGATTTCCGAAAAAACTCCATTTACTATATTGGTTTAAAAGATTACAACGGAATTCCTGTTAATAATACGGAAAAACGCCGAAAAACGCAAGATGAAGAATAAAAATCAGACTTAAAAATTCAGAAATAGCTGAGAACAAAATTTACCATAGTGGGCTAAAACATTGTAACCAGAATTCTTTGACGAATGACAAAAAAACCACCGCTAAAAAAACAATTCTAAAAATTGCATTGAAAATCTTTAAAAATTCAAACATTGTGGAAGACAAAATGTACTACATTAGGCAAAACGTTTGAAAGCAAATTCCTTTTGCGAATGTCAAAAATCGCCGCGGAACGCGGGAAAACGCTATAAATCGCTGTACGAATTCCGAATAAACTTTATCGAAAAGAGGTCAATATTTTTGAGCTAAAAGATTGAAAAGGGATTACTTTTGATGCATATGCATCTCACAGTGGTTACTGTTCAAGAAATCCATGTAAAAAGAATCTGTTGAAGAAGAAAGAAAAAAAAACATAAAAGAAATTTAGTAGCATAATTTTTATGAGAATTTTTGTATTATTAATGAACTATCTCAGAAATGTTTGTAGGGAAGAAGTTTTAAACGCACCCATAACTAATAAAAGAAAGTTTCGCTCTGTCTGTGAGTCTACGATGGCTAGTGAAAATCTACTCGCCGTAGAGGTCTGAAATTTTGAGTGAGGATGGTCCTGATGCACCTGAGGCTAAATTTTTTAAATTTTTTGATAATTAGCCGAGATATTAATTAAAAACGCATCAAAAAGTAAACTCGTTAAATCGGTTAAAATGAGTAGACGCACGCGTGTAAGCCCTGCCCAGGACCTGATTTCCAAGCAGAAAGATAGGAAGTACAAAATGCTGGTGTTTTTCGGCCTTTTGTTTTAACCTCCATCGGCCAAACCATTCGAAATACAGAAAAACGGAAGACATTCTTAAAGGTCGTACATTTATATCTTAAACACCGTAATCAGTTCGAAAACCGAACCCGAACCAATGAGAAACCATCCCGCAACGAAAAAAATTTTGCTAACCTAAACCCAACCTAAATGGGTCGGGTCGGGTCAGATAAATTCGGCTTACCCTGACCTGATTTAGAAACAATTTTAAGTCTCATTTGTTATCGCAATATCTGTTATTTTTATGTGCAGTAGGAGATGATATAGGTTAACATTTTTTAGGTGTCCCTGTGTAAAAGGCACAACACAACGACTATAATAAAAACATAAAGTAATGCTGTGTAACATCCTATAAATATTTAGCAGCGAGGGGTCGCTTTTAACGAAAGTTAAAGCCTTTATTTGCATGTCTTTTTTTATGTTATAGACAAACAAATATATTAGTTTTAATCTAAACCCTAATAATTTTGATAACTCTGCAGACCAACGCATTTGTAACAAAAACAGATTGTGAAAATTGGATTATCCGTTTAAAAGGTATGAGATACAAACGAAACATGTCTACAGTTCATTGAAAATTCTTTTTTAATTTTCAATGAACCGAAGGGGTTGCCCATTTATGCCACGGATTTTCAGTTTCGTGCGCGTGTTGCACTTATTGGGCGATTTTATATATAAAAAATATATATATAGATATTTGGGGATCTTTAGAAAAATTTGTTGATAAGTATTTAATGTTTCAAATTTAACTAAGCAAAAGAATAATTACTTTTAATTGCACATTTATTTCGACAAATTGTATTCTTCTAGGGTTCCGTACTTAAAAAGTAAAAAACGGAACTATTATAAGATCACTCATGTGTCCGTCTGTCCGTCCGTCAGAACCCCTTTTTCTCGAAAACTATGGAACGTGGAAATTTCAAATTTGGCACAGCTATAAGGGCTACTGACCCACATGTTTTTAGATTATTAGCCATTCACAAATATTACTAGGAAAAATTTAGGGGGGCTAATTAAGTTACTTGAAAACATTTTATTTATTTATTTATTTTTGTAAATCGTAGGGGTGGGGGGTATCGTTCGAAAGGTCTTGTCACTCTGAACTCATATTTTCAGAGTTCAAGTTATATTTTGCTTCATAACATACCAACAGATAGGCAGAACCTTGTGACAAAATTTCATTTCAATATCTTAAAAAAAACTTTTAAGAAATTAGATTTTTATCTTTTTAAGAATTGGAATCCAACATGTTTGAACTTTTAATTTAAAAAAAAAAAAAATCGAAATGTTTCACAAAAACAATGATTTTGGGACACATACCTTAAATAGACAGGACTTTCCTCAAAAAGAAAAATCCTTTAAATGTCTAAGAACCTATCGAGATCGAAGAGATGAAATTTTACAAGATGAGGAGCCGAACAGTGGTATTACACGAGGCGTCAAACTTGCAGCTAATTGCGGGTGACACAAATGTTAAACCTATAACTTCAACAGACTTGCTCGAAAAACAAGCAACTTTTTATTGACGGAGAAATTTTTTCGCCATCGAAAGAGAGAAGGGGCCCTGTCGCGTGGAACAGCCAATGAAATGCATTAAAAACGGACGAGGGGAAAGTCTTGCCCGGAACAGCCAATGAAATGCTTCGAAAACGGACGAGGAAAAAATCTTGCCCGGAACAGCCAATGAAATGCTTGGAAAACTGACGAGTCGGGGCAATTTTTGTCGGTTCAAATTATCCCGTGTAACAGCGCTATAAGAAATAATACCCCCCCCCCCTCTGTTCAGCTAGAAGACAGAAAGTTTCTGCATGTTCTGCAAGTTAAGGGGAGAAGTTGTGAAGTGGGGGGGGGGGGGCATCTATGATTGAGTTTCCGTGGCTTTGTTTTGCATTTTCGGAAAATAATTTTTACATGTTTCTAGTTAAAACAGGGAACTAAACTATGAATTCAAATAAAATTTTAATGAGATTTTAATTAACTGTTCAAAGTTAAGAAGTATTGAATCAAATTGTAGTAAAAATTAACGTTTATGCGAAATCTTCTACAACAAAATCTAACCAATATATTCCACTTCCATTCTAATTTATTCGAGTTAACTTTTAACCACTCTGAATCGTAATTTATTCCGGATTTTGTATTCAATATCGGAAAGTCGTTGGAAAAGAGGAATTTCTGTAGTGTCGAAGGGCAACGAAGTGTCATGTCCGTGGCTGGTTTTAAAATTCAGTAACAAGAAAAGGGAAATTTCTTGACAACGCTTCCTTGCTTTAGTTTCAAATGTACACCGATAGACGGCGATGCGATGTCACAAACGGACGCGACGTCTAAATATGGATCCAAGTTCACTCCGTTTTCAGCCTTCATTCCGCTGAGCCGTTGAAATGCGAAAAAAAAAAATGCTTTTTTGTGTTTTGAAATTGAAAGCTTATTTTGAGCACGATGACAGCATGAGACACCAGAGCGCCCTCTATCGGTGATATTTAGATCTAATACAAATGTAGCGCAGTCGAGAAATTCCTGACTTCACAAGTGAGTCCCTCTGTAAGTCTAATCTGTCGCCGATTATTTGTTACTGAATTTCAAAACCCGCTTGAGGATTGGTGTTATAAAGAAAGCAGACACCATGCAGAGAGCAGCGACATGCAATCAGACATACGCAATGAAAAAAACAGCACATTCGGAAGAGGAAGCGTCCAGTTCATCTCTCTCACTTTCTTAACCCCCTTCGCGACGAGCGTCCATAGTAGTATACTACTTTTGATTTACTGACAAATCCGTTTCTTCAAGTATTATTGAATCGCTGAAACTCTTATTAAATAGAGCACGTCACGTTATTGTCTCCTTAAAAGAAATTCCTCCCCAACTCCCAGAAAATTGTGATGTTAAATTTATGCTCTATGCTAGATTATTACTAATATTACACGAGAGCACTGCATTGTTGATACTTTTGTAACTTCCGCTGTGATACCCATGTCTATCGTGTAGATTAGTAGTGGTATCTCTACCATTATTAATAAAACTGTTTCTAATCATGTGATCGTTTTTCATTTTCTTGCTACCCATTGAGGTGTTTACTGCAAAGTTGGACAGACCCGCCAGCATCCGTCTCAAATAATCAACGCCATCGGAAGAACGCGTCAGATCCAAGGACAGCGACATCCTGTTAAGTCCTGTATACTGCAAACTTTTGTTTAAGTGTTTCATTTCTCAGACGAGGGTTTGAGACCCTTGCATTTTCTAACAGTGCGAGGCACACAGTTGTGTCGACAACAATGCATCGTGCAAGTGTTCCGATAATGGACACGAATTGCGCTTGATTTTAGATTAAAAATGAAATGCATCTTCTAGTTTTATTAGTCTATTTTGTCTTATACTTCCACTTTTCTGCATATATTTACTTTTTAGGGCTTCTATTAAAGTTATTTTTCATGATAGGTCGAGGACGCTTTACAACTTTGTTATTGAAATTTTGGGCGTATCTCTTGTAGTTTTCGAGATACGATCTCTGATTCCGGAAGTTTCTACAGTTCAATGATGCTGTAGGGACATGTTCAAAGCTATAACTAACTCGGTTCAGCTGTTATTGGATGCGAAATGGAATTAAGAAATCATATTGCATATTATAAGTTTATAAGCGGTTAAATTTCCAAAAAACTAAGGAAAAAAGAAAAAAACATAACCATCAGTGGTTCAGCTACTTCGCTCTATAGGAATAACCAAAAATATGAAAATCGTTATAGACGCAACGTTAATAACGCGCGTATGAAATCTTCTTGTAAGTGAAAACCATAACAGAAAATTAGGGTGTATAAGGGTGATGAAACAAAATAGCGTACAACACAGGGGATGAAAGGGTGGAGAATTTCGCTGTAGGATGAAAATGGAAAGAATAAACATCACCCTGTCGATACTATAATTCGAATTTAGGTATACTAAACTCAGAACGGCGGAATGCGTTCGTCAATAGAAAATCACATCACAAACATTCATAAAACTGAAAAAAATGACTCTTATTGCGTGGAAAGGCTGTCATCTTTGACTGACCTTTTTCGTTCCGCCTTTTTATTTTTAAAACCCCAGGAATGGTTTGGAATAAATAGATTTTACACTTTCAACGATTTTTCATCCATCCAATGTTTGTTTTCGTTTTTACATATAAAAATATTATATTCTATTCAATATAAAAATCGAATGATTCTTTTACCTTTTATAAGGATGAAATTAAATTTTCAGAAACGGGCAGCCAAGATGTAAACTTCTCAAAATGTTGACATTTTCCAAACGTCTCATTACTACGACATAATGGGTGCGTTCACAGACCGAACTCCGAGTTACATAGGGTAACATATGGGTAACCCGAAGCGTTCAGAGACCGATATCACGTGACTTTTTGCGGGTTACCCGTAGCGTTCAAGGCCGGAAATTACCCAGACTTCGGGTAACCCACATTACCTGGAGAATTTTGTTGGGTAAAGTGATCACGTGGTTGGGAAATCTGATTTGTTTGTTTGCTTTATAGCTAACTGCCACTGTTAACTGTTGTTCTTTATGACTCCTTCTGTACACCTGAGTCCTGACCATTTGATTGATCTACTTTTAACAGGACTATGATATAATTGGCCAGCGTCGGCTAGGATGGTTCCTGCAATGTTCGTACAATCAAAATGTAATGGTAGATTTGTTGACAGAAGTGTTTGATCGTAAACATTCCCATAACTTTACCCCAAAGCGTTCACAGCAGTTTTAACCCAACTTTACCCTGACAAAATCAGATGGCGTCATTCCCCAATTATACGAGTAACCCGCGTTTCGGTTAGTACGCAAAATAATTCTCCCTCCCTCTATTTCAGTAAATGGTACACTCGTTACATGGCACTAAACCTTCATTTGGATGGCTATTTTTTTTAACCCTCTGCTCGCCGAATAAAAGGACAAAATTGTAATGTTGTTTTCTCGTAGTATTAATCATTACTGAATGTTTCAAAACTGCATTCTATCTGTAGAATTATATTCATTTAAAAAGTGCTTCTACTGCACTGAAATCTACAATATAGTGAACGGATATATTACCTGAAAGTAATGTATCCTCGTCAAACTTTGCAAAAATTATTATTTTTTTTTTTTTTTTGGACTACCAAAACCCCATGTGGGACAGAGGATAAAAATTTCAAAATGCCACGATTAAGAAGTTTTATTTAAAAAAAGTAAAAACCATTTTTTAATCCAAATGGTTAAAGAATTATAAAGAATTTGAAATAGCGAAAAATAACAACGCTCGAAACGCAACGAAATAGGCTAAAATTTGCAGCCCATTTGCCTGGAAAATTTATTTAAAATTTTCATACAAAATGAGTAATGACAATTATCCACACTTCAATAAGTAGGAAAATGTGAAAACGCTACTTTGTCAACACTGAAAAATGCCTAGAAAGCAATACAATTACCCCCCGCTCCTCAATAAAGAAACAAAATAAAAATCATGTATGTGGGTATGAGACACAGGGTGCATGACAACAGCAATAAGATCAAGACCGCATAGCAACAGGCTTATTTACCAGTTTTGCTGTGACGTAGAGTCATCTGTGCGAAATGGCGCTGACACAATACAAGTTTATTTGTGTGTAAATGAGCATAAACAGCGGATATTCTTTGTGTCAAATACAGATGACTCAGCAATTGTTACTATATAAATTGAGATGCACAAGTATTAAGTCATCCATTTCCCATTTCATTCTATAATTAAACCAGTGTGGAGCTTGACAGAGCTCTGAAATGATGACGGGCTATGAATCTAAAAAACCCTGTAACTTTATAATCCCCTTAATGTATATAACGTATTTAATCCAGTCCATTGCATTAAAATAAGGAAAGATATACAAAATACTTGTTTTTGGTTCCTGAACACACAGTCCAACGTCTTACTGTTGAACTAATATGTATCTTTTGAATATTGTTTAAAAGTTTGTCGCAAACATAGAGCTCGAAATCGCAGGGGCTCGTCGATAGCTTCAGAGCCCCGGGACCATCCCTTCCCGCATTTCGAGGTGTTTCATTTGTTCGTTTTAAATTTGTCCGGTTTCAATTTTTAGAATTTTTTTCTTTCTACCTGGCTTCCGCAAGTGTCTCGGTATAAAAGGGACGTAGCGAAGAACCATCACGCGAAACGACGCGCTCCGCGAATTCTGCGGCGTTTTTTTCAGAACCCGTTCAAGACACCTCTTTTCTGGGGTAAAATGATCACCCTTCTACTAACTATGCTTCAAATTGAGGTTATCTATAGTATTTTATGTCTGGACTCGAGGAGGAGAATAAGAAGAAAGAGGAGTAGGCAGTGAGTGGGTATATAAGCGCATGCAGCAGAGGAGAGTAGTTCCGAATGGAGAGACGATGAGTGAGAGGCTCACGATTAAAGAGTGATGATACGTACCTTCTTTGTCTCCCATTCTGTCGGCTGAAAGAGAAAAAACAAACAAACACAAGAACTGTGAATTAAACAGGGTATAGCCTGTGTATATAGCATCAAAAAGATACATTACATGTCCATGCAATTTAATAACAATCGAACCCACATTCTACGCACACCGGTTAGCGGTGGTGTGGAATCTTCTGGATTTTTAAAAGAAATTCCGTATACCCTCTGTTTCTCAAATGAAACTAAAGCGTATACTCTCTGGATATAAACCTCTACCCATAACGTATACTCTCTGGATATAAACCTCTGCCCATAGCGTATACTCTATGGATATAAACCTCTGCGCATACTCTCTGGATATAAACCTCTGCTCATACTCTCTGGATATAAACCTCTGCCCATAGTGTATACTCTCTAGTTTTTACGACTGCCGCTTACATTAACACCAAGCTATCTGCCTTAGATACATCAAGGTACACCTGTAATATGGGCTGACTCACGCCGCCATGTCAGTGTTCAAACGGATTTCATAGGGCGTCTTATCGCTAAAAGTGGTGCGTGAAATTAGTTAATTAATCACATGAGAAAATATAAAAGTAAATAGTTGACATTTAATAAGCATTTAATAACACGAGTGTCATTCATTAGAAGGCTAAAAAGAAATACATGTAATTTTACATCTAATGTATGCTTTTGCCTATTAAAATTAAAAAGTCATTTTTACCAATTAATTTTTATTGATATGTTTTATATGAATAATTAAGAGAGACACAATAAAATGCATTAATGCTAAATTTGATTTACTGTGGGTATAATATATATATCAATGTATTTAATTAATAACCTATTTTAAAACATTTCCGCAATTCTACCCCATTTTATCTTAAAATACTTTTTCTTCCCTTTCCCCTTTCAAAAATCTGACGGTTTCTACGCATCGTTCTTTTTTTTCCCCCTCCCGTCTATTCGATTCGATCAAAAGTTCTATTCTTTTATAAGACTATTTTTGTTGTTGTTGTTGTTTTACTCGAAAGAACGATCAGAATATCTTTTCGCGCCAGTAGTTAACCGTTTTTACATCAATATTACGACTCCGGTCAAAAACTTCCTAAATGAGGTCTTTGATTGGTTTAGACCAGTGGTTCCCAACCTTTTTTTAGCCGCGCCCCACCAAAACATCTCTAAAATGATGATGCCCCCCCCCCTATAACATATAATTCTCATAAAATTTTAAAAGAATTTACTCCTGATAGAGTAAAAAGCATTTAACATTGATCCTGAAACGTGCCGATGGTAATGGATGAATCAAATATTTTTTGTAATCTGATACTCCTCGTAGTTTACTGGCACACGGTCGCCACGTATGCGTGATGCATAGAGTGCTCAGAATCCTTGATTAGAAAAATCAATAATTTTGAATAAAACAATTTTTTTCTTATTTAATCACAGAATTTCTGCGATTAAATTACGCAACAATTTCTAATCAGAATAAAACGTGATAAAAGATTCTGTAAATGAAGGTTGTCAAGTAATTGTTAAATATACACTTGAATAGTGTCATGTGTAAAATTGATTTTTATGTGACATATTGCAGTGCGACTCATTCAATAAATAATCGAAAAAGTTGTTTAAAATTCTAAAATACTTATAAATTAGAAAAATTATAAAGAATTTTTAAATATATAAAAGTATCTAAATAAATTCATATTAATACTTGGAAATTTTTCCAGAGAAAATTTCTCACGCCTTGCATTCATAATATTCAAATTTTATTTGCTTAATAGGCGTATAGCCAACATAGTGAAAAAGGGTTGGTGGCTCACTGAAAATATTCCATCTTGTGCTGCGTTTGTAGCCTTGCCAACATGTTATGGTGGAAAAAGTTCCGAGCTGGGTATCGTTCCCAAGTGGTTCAGTTGGTAGAACATCAGTGCGCTAATCTGATGACCCGGGTTCGACTCCCGGCTTGGGTACTTTTTCACTATGTTGGCTATACGCCTATTAAGCAAATAAAATTTGAGTATCTAAATATCTCAAAAAGTTTTGTCTATAATTATTCTGGTAGAATTGTATTTAAGACTTTTGAATGGATAATTTTTAAAAACTGAATAAAAAACTTATTTTTTTTTAAATTTTGTTTTTGAAATTTGAACGTGTAACTTTTATTTTCAGTCTACAACATTACTATTAGAAAAACAATTCAGAAGGTATGGTTTACAGAAATTCCGAATTGTCCCCTTGAAAAGTTAAATTGCCCCCCTGAAAAGTCAAATTGCCCCCCGTTGGGAAACACTGGTTTAGACCCTTTTGTTCACGGCACTCTTTTCAGTGTCATGTGTATTGCTACGCCTTGTTTTAAAAACTCTCGCTCAGATTTTTTTTTTCCGACTGTTTCAATAACCCACGCAACATCAAAAAGTGGTTTATTCTGCTAAATAATATAGATTTTTTATTAAATTAATATTTTTTGAAGCTAATGTAACAAGTAAATGTTTTTTTTTTTATGAAGAAGAGAACTTTTAGGAAAATGTAACAGCTTCTTACGGACTTTTAATTAGAGTGGTGATCAGTATGCAGCTAGTAGAGAGTGTTCCTATTTTAGTGGAAATGACTACAGACAGGGCTTAATTTGCACCGGAGACCAGTGCAATAACACTTTCGAAAAACGAATCCTAAATGATATTTTCCTGCCCCTCCCCATCTCCAATCTTTTGCCTTCTTTTGTATCAAAACACTTAGAAGTGACGTAATGGGTCGCTCACGTAAGAGATGGAGATGAAACGGGCTCGATTTTTAGATCAGTCTTCGGGTTTGGGCAGGCTCGAGCTCAATCAGTCTTCAATTCAAATTTTATGTATTTCCATTTCAAATCATTTGAATGCGATTTTGATAAGAATAAAGAGTCAACAGAAAGAGTCTTTTTCTATTCTGCATAGCTGCGAACTATTCCTTTTGTGTGTGTGTGTGTGTGTGTGTGTGTGTGTGTGTGTGTGTGTGTGTGTGTTAACACTATTTCCGAATTATAATCCTGAGCTTATTGAATCGCAGAATTCTGCGATTCATTAACATTAATACTAGGTAAAGGCTTCTATTTGGAAGTAGTCATAACTAAAAACTGGAATAGTTGATAGCTAACTATACGCAGATTTTTTTTATTATTATTATAGCTAAGTATACGTATTTATTTTTTTATTTTGCTAAATAAATAAACAATGCTTTAAATTTAAAAAATAATCTATGAAATATAAAAATGCAGATTGGAGCGACGGCGGAGGGTACGCTACGGGTGTTAGTACTTCAGAATATTAGGGCTCCGGTACTTTTTTGGGTTAGAAATTAAGCCCTGACTACAGAAAATAAAAGTATATTTCGTACAGACTTTTGTGTGGATGACTTTGTATCTGTTGACTTTCCAGGGATGAGATTTCGCTTTAAGGGTGTATTCAAATCCAAAATGCTTATTTTGAGACACATTTGTAAATTCATTTTTGCTCTTAAATGCATCCCATTGGCAGGTTCTCTTATTCAGAAACTTTATAATATCCGTATTGTCTCGATTTTTTGATAAAGGCAGAATATATTTCAAAAAATCCCTGACGGCTCGGCCTACAGGCACAGGTAGATTTCGAAGACGCAGACCGTGGGGTGCCTGTTTGTCGGGAATTGCGGAAGAAATGACCTTTTTACGATGATGCTGCAGTTGGAACCGCCTACTTCGAAACCAAACTTGTTTGCAGGCGGAGCCAGCAAGGATTTTTTTTTTTTTTTGCTATAAGAGTTGATACTATAAAAAACATGTCAATATAAAAGTTTTAGATAATATTAAGAGGATTTATAATATATTTAAGTGGATTTGAAATATTGGGAATTGACGAAGTTATGAATTTTTTTCTTCTAAAACCCCCCTTCCCTCCCTTAAGGCAATTTTTAATTATATCAAAAATCTGTCATACATAAGTTTTTGGCACTGTTCCTAGAAGTAATAATAACTTCAAACGGATTCGATACGTATAATAATAAAGAAATTATGAGGATTTATCTGTTTTCACAAAAAGCCCCCCCCCCATTTCCCCCCCCCCCCTTGGTTCGATTTTGCCCATTAACGAACTTGACCGAGATTTTATGACCCTTGATTTTATGTATCAGTTTGGAAGAGATTAATGCAGAATTTTTCCAGTTATCGTGGTCAGAAAAAAGTGACATAGATAGATAGATAGATAGATAGATATATAAACTTTTGAACTGGGGGTGGTTTTGGGTTCTGGGAGTCATGATCGGCGTAGATCTGCAAAAATTTTTCAAAATTTCCAACTTAGGTGAGAATGTAATAGGTAGTATTTCTTACGAAATCTACCTAAAATGCTGTCAAAGTGAACATTTTGAACCGAATTTCCCGAAGCGATAGCGCTGAAAACAAAAAAATGATCGTACTGTGACAATAATTGTCTGTAAATCAATTTCTAGTTAATTGAACGAAAAATAAAAACATGGGGGCCCTTATAAATGTCTTTATAAATCACGCCGCCAAGTTTCCTGTTGTTACTTTTAAAAATGAGTCTGAAAATGTGTCTCAAAATTTTGAGTTGTTGAGCGTGGAAAAATATTTTTTTTTAATACCGCCTTAAAATCTCGGAATAACGATGTAAGTAAAGCATCGTAAAGCGGGTAAGTAAACATTTACCTGCTGTCTATTCATGGATATTCTTAACAATTAAATAAAACAGAATTGTGTAGTTGTATAGAGTTAGTAATCTCCTATATTATTTATGATAAGGATTATAAGGAAGTGGTTATATCCACTGACAAGATCAAAATACCGGAGTAAATCTGTTACAACGGTCAAAGTAAGCATACATGCATTAAACTCCCATATTTTTATTACAGGACTATGAATAATTGATATACAATTTGCCATTAATAAAAAATAATCTTAAAATGCTAATGCTATGGAATAAATTCCATAAGTTAAATATCCAATTTTTACCATTTAATCGCATTCCCCAAACAACCCTTTATTAAAAATTTACAAAGAAATAGATTGATTTTGCCCTTTAAAAAAAAAAATCTATAAATGCCCCCCCCCCCTCTCGCCCCTTCGCAAAAACTCATTCCCTTCCTCCAGCACAAACAAAGTTTAAAACTTGTAAAATGTTTTATTTATTTTTCTATTTTTTTAATTTATTTATTTTACTGTTCTGCTCATTTGTTACTTCATTGTACCCATGAACAATCCATTATTTAAATTGCTGACCCCCTTTCGAAATGACTGTTTTAAAATTGTTAAATTAATATTTAATTTTGTTCTGCCTTATTTGATATTTTGTAGTAAAAATAAATAAATTATGAATTTCCAAAAATATCCCTTCCACCCCTCCAAAAAAAAAGAAATTATGCTTCTCTCTCTTTGCCCCCCCCCCCCTTCCCCAGCTGACAAAATTTAAAATATTTAAAACTTTTTATTTATTTTTTAATTTTTCTGATGTTTGTGATACTTAGAGTTCGAACAATAAATATATAATCATCTAATACTCCCCCCCCCCCTCTCCCAGCTAACAAAATTAAAAATCTTTAAAACTTTTTATTTTTCTGATGTTTTTGTTACTTAGTTCTAATAATAAATATATAATCATCTAATCACCCCCCCCCCTCCTCTTCGAACTGTCATCTTTTTCCTTTTGCCCTTTCTTAGTACACAAAATTTAAAATGTTTAAATCTGAATTTTAAAAATTGCTCTATTTCCTTTATTTTCTTTTTCCTATATATAGAGTGTGTGTGTGTGTGTGGGGGGGGGGTGATATACTTTCCTTTCTTTTGCAATTAGGCCTTTTTTTTATCCGTGAGAATGTCGGGTATAAAATAGTTCCGATTAGAAGAACGGGTTTGTTGAATACATGTTGTATCAGGTTGACGTTATCGGGCGAAATTCTTCAATTCCAATCTGTTTTTCTAATCATTTAATAACACTTTATTCCGCCTATCTTTATTTATATGCAATATTTAAATATGCATCGGATCCATTCCTTGACAGGTTATAGAACAATTTTCTGTCGCACAACCCTCCATTTGTAACGATTTTTTAACGCGATCCTCATACAAATGCTTCTAGCTTGCGCAATAACCAGCAACAGCCTGTATTATAGTAGCCCTAAATAAGGGGGGAGGGGCGCAACCGTTCATGACGTCACGCAAAGTCATTTTTACACCTCCCTCCATGTCACTGGTGGTCGCTAGCACAGAGTTCAGAGAATAAATAAAGATGATATGTTTACGTTTGGCGTGACGCTGAAAATGAAACCCTACAGTCGGCCCAAACAACTGGCGGCTTGCTTTGAAAACCTCTCTCCGTTTAATGAATCCAGTCCTTGTTCCACGTGCAGCCTCTCTCTGTCCAATGAAGTCAGCCCTTGGGCCTAATGATTTGGGCGATAACCGGCTTCATATTGCAAGTTTATTGTTCACTGCCTCTCTATTCTTTCTCTGTACTCTGTGGGTCTCTAGAGCGTTATCGCATTCTCCCCTGTTATGACGTTACACTTTTTGAAAGTGTTATTCAGAGCTCATTTTGATTTAAGAATTTTTAATAATTATCTACTGGAAATAAATATCCTAAAACCGTAAAGATCTCTTGTTTGCTTACAATTCGAGAGAAAAATACACTTGTAATTCATAGAGTAAAAATATGTGTCATTTATTTTAAAGAATTGTAGGATGCTGCTCGCAAACAATGCTTGCCTAATCGTTTTCCTATTTTAAATGGGTCGTCCCTTTTGCCACCCTCCCCCCATTGATGCGTAATTAATGTGACTGAATGAATGACCGAGATTGATATGGAATTGTTTCTAAACCGTAATTTTAGTTTTCGCGTCAGGAAGTTAGTTCCCAAGGATGGCCCAAAACTGGTTTTACTTTACAATCAGCAACCCTTACAGCCACTCAGAGTAAAGGGAAACAACTCACTAGGTCGGGCGTATGATATTAATCCTATATACATAGTTCTTTTATTCAAAATTATTATTTTTATAACTTAATTTGTGGTATATTAATATCTTTTATTCTAAAATATCTCTTTTATTTTAACCTCAAATGTTATTTCCTATCATTATTAAAATCGGCATGTACGTTAAAATCTATTCTTTATTTCAGCTACGGTTATGTCTGTGGATAGAAATTTTTTCCAGATGTCCAGTTTTACATCTGCAAGCTCGCTTTACCTCTTTCTGAAATATATACTACAATACTGCAAATGAATGTAATTTCTCAGCTGCCAGTTAAGCCGTTTCCTTTGCCTAAAATTCGTTCCCATGGGGTTGTCCGCCAAAATTTACTATTTTATCAAATCGCTAAATGGGATAAACGGCAGGCGATCCTCCACTCATATATTTACATTAAACATCCGTAACGTATAGAATTTTCCTCGCCATCTTGGCTTAGTGTGTATCGAATGTTGGCGATGCAATCTATGAGCAAAAAGTTCAGAACTCATCGAACTTTTGTACAGACAACAACTATTTAGCTCTGATAAAGTGGAGATCAACCCGTGACTATCAGGTATATCAAGATGTTAATACAGTTCAGCTGAAGCAAATTCGTTTTCCTTCTCAATGTATGACTGCTTTCCTTGGGATTTACAAATACTGATTATTGCCTCAAAGCTAAAAATGAAAAAGATCACGGTTTTCTGTATCAAAAAAACTGGTTGGATATTTGTATTGGACTATATATCCATTTTTCAAATAAATTCCCACTCCAGGAAATAATAACATATGAATGGAACACAACATCACAGGGCGGTTCTGGAATTCCCCTATCATGGATGATTCGTCCCATTTTAACCAACGCTTCAGCCAATATTATTGATAATTATTAATTTCGGTGTTGAAACTAATTCTGGTTTAGTTACTTCAGCTTTGTGCTATTTCTGAATTATTATTATTTTTATTTAGTCTGGCCTGTGATGACCGATCTTATTTCGAAATTTCAAATTTCTTGGTGGGGGAGGGGCGGTCAACTGTCCCTCCCTGTCTTTCCCAAATAGCGTCCCTGCTCCCGCTACTAGCACCCGAACCTTCTGTTCGGAATTGAGCGGCGATAATTAAGAACTTTTCAGTCTCTGTTCTAAAGAAACTGTTATAGAAAATCTCTTTCCTTCGCTCTACAGTTCATAAGCAGCAGAATATAATATTGTATATAATTTTATGAGTGAAAATGAAATAGTAAAAGTATACTCTCTGAATTGTTGACGGGTCGGGTCGTAACTAGTCACAGTGTCCCTCAAAAACATTTTATATACAGGTATTGTTTTATTGGGTCTATTTTAGAGTGTTGAGTGCGGAGAATGCCCTGCTGCATACGAGTCCTTTTTAGCGTTAACTTCTTATAATCGGTTGGTAAGTACAAATTTCAATTTATTAGTACGCCAATTTGAAATCCTGTGCCCAACAGCCGGGAAAATATAGTTTCGCTCACACAAAGGGGTAATATATATATATATATATATATATATGCCCCTTTTTATGGCTATGTTCCTGATATGCCCGTTCTTCTATTATACGTTAGCTAACCAAAAAATTCGCTAAATGGCACAAGCATACCGTGAAGCAGCTTCCTAGTTTATCATGTGATAATTTGCAATTTAGCTAGTTTTTGAATTTGACGCCAATTTCCTATTTTATGGTTACATTGTAATCGCTTCTTGTTTTTATTTGATAAGTCTCCCTTTTTTTGCACGTTTTCAAATTTTTTTTTTATGGATATCATCGTACTCTGTTCAGTTTTTAATGCTCTATCAATTGGTTCTGTCGTTGATGGTGTATAATTTACGAGTTGTTCAAAATAAAACTATTTTCGCAAAACCGGACCTGCCCCTCATATGGTCATCCAGGGGTGTCGCGTCAATTCGTCTCGCACATTTCATCGCAGAACAATTCATCGCGCACAACTCATCGCAGCGTCAATTCGTCGCAACGAAAATGTTTTTGAAGGCTATGATGATTAAATAAAGATAATTTTGTAAAAATGTTTAACGATAATTTGTTTTTTCGATATACAGTGGAACTCCAGTTATACGTTTTGCTCGGGACCGGAAAACAAAACGTATAACTCAATAAAACGTACAACTCAATTAATGGTCTACCGCAGTGGTTCCCAACGGGGGGCGTACGCCCCACAGGGGGGCAATTCGACTTTTCAGGGGGGCAATTTAACTTTTCAAGGGGACAATTCGGAATTTCTGTAGTAGACTGAAAATAAAAGTTACACATTAAAATTTCAAAAGCAAAAAAAAAAAAGTTTTTTATTCAATTTTTAAAAAGTATCCATTCAAAAGTTTTAAATACAATTCTACCAGAACAATTATAGAAAAAACTTTTAAAGATATTTAGATACTTTTATATACTTAAAAATTCCTTATAATTTTTCTGATTTATAAGTATTTTAAAATTTTAAACAACTTTTTCGATTATTTATTGAATGAGTCGCACTGCAATATATCACATGAAAATCAATTTTACACATGAAACAATTCAAGTGTATATTTAACAATTACTTAACGACCTTCCTTTACAGAATCTTTTATCACGTTTTATTCTGATTAGAAATTACTGCGTAATTTAATCGCAGAAATTCTGTGATTAAATAAGACAAAAATGTTTTATTCAAAATTATCGATTTTTCTAATCAAGGATTCTGAGCTCTCTATACATCATGCATACGTGGTGACCGTGTGCCAGTAAACTACGAGGAGTATCAGATGATTATAAAAAATATTTGATTCATCCATTACCTTTGGCACGTTTCAGGATCAATGTTAAATGCTTTTTACTTTATCAGGTGTAAATTCTTTTAAAATTTTATAAGAATTATATGTTATAGGGGGAGGGGGGGCGTCATCATTTTAGAGATGTTTTGGTGGGGCGCGGCTAAAAAAAGGTTGGGAACCACTGGTCTACCGGAACCATTTTTTAAATATATCCTAAAAACTTTGTTCCGCTGAGGAGTTCCAGTTACCTTTTATATTGAAAACGGAAGTTTCCTAAGTATTACTACATAAATTTTCGAAATGGAACAGAGTAGAAAAAAGGTACGCAAGAAAAATATGCATGAATTTATTTTATCATAAAACCTTTATTAAAAATATTTTTAATAACATCGTGTACTTAAAAGAAATTATTGGAATTGCCTTGGCATATAAATCATTTATCAAAAGACATTTAAGTAGTTTACTAAATCTTGTAGAATTAATCACTAATATTCGATTATTTCTTTTCGGCAGTGCCGACATTGAACAGCAGACTTTGCATTTCTGTAAATAATGCAGCCGCCTTACCGTTACTGTTTTTACTAGTGACGAACCGTTTTACAACGTTAAAAGCCCTTAGAGCAGCTCCGAAGTCAGAGTGAGATCTTTCAAATCATACTCATCCGACGCGTCGTCAGTGTTTCCGGTTACAAAATGCATAAATGAGACAAAATTTTGGCCGGGGACGCAAAAACGTAACGTATAACTGAGGAAAATGTACAACTCAAAACGTATAACTCAGTTAATTTTTAATGGCAAGTGGCCGGGACCGCTGAGTTGAAACGTATAACTTGAGGGAAACGTACAACTCAGGTAATGTATATCTGGAGTTCCACTGTAAATTGTTAGTTATCTAAAAAACTAATCATCATTAAACATTTTTACAAAATTGTCTTTATTTTATCATCATAGCCTTCAAAAACATTTTCGTTGCGACGAATTGACACCATGACGAATTGACGCTGCGATGAGTTGTCGACGCAACGAATTGTCGACGCAACGAATTGTGCGCGATGAATTGTGCGCGACGAATTGACGCAGAACCCACCCTGCAAGCCTAGGATAAAGAGATTTTTATTTGTTCCAGTTGCGATAGGTAATTTGTTTTAACAACATTTTTTAAACTTTAACAGGATTTCACATTTTTCCTAAATAAAAACTTAAATTGTAATGTCAATTTTGTAAAAAACTTTATTTTTGATTTTAAAAAATCCTGTTTCAAATCCATTTTTGAATAACAAAAATAATGATTGAGTATCGTGTTTATTTATTTTACACGAAAATTATATTTTCATAGGGAATGCAATATTTTTCTATGAAAGTCCATTAACCCGAAAACGTTAAAAAAAATAAAACGGTTTTGATTTTTTCAAAATGACGGCAGGGAAAAATCTTAAACTTTAAGCATGGCCATATCAGGGGCACACACCTTATATATAATTTCTCCATTATCCCGCCGATCACTTTCGATACAGAAAAAAATATTATCGTCATATTATATTATTTAACGCCAAAAATGCATAATCATGGCATCACATTCACGTGACGTCATCTGCACTACATGTGTTTGTTTGTCATCCAGTGATTTTTAATTCAACGATTATCTGTATTTTTAATGATGTTGAACTGATTAGTTAGTTCTTCCGTTAATTAAAATAACAATTACGTCCTTAAACGGCGACTGCATAATATTAAAAGAGAAAAGCATTGAAAAAAATGTTGCGTTGCATAGTTGAGTACAATAAATCAGTTTCAACGGACGTCTCCACCAGCCGGGAGGGATAATTAAGAAAAATAAATAAATATCCAAGATTATATTTTTCAGTGTTTGCCCTAATATATTACAAATTTTATTGCTTAAAATTACTGATAATTGACACTTTATTGATTGGAGCTTAAGCCGTGTTTTTGGCCCATGAAATAAGACTAAAATTCGATTTTGTTATACTGACTTCATTATTACACTTTTTAATATTGGAAGGTTTATCCTGTACGATTTCGACAATAGTTTTTACATTTTGTTCGGAGTTATATGATTTACACAAACTGAAAGTTCGTATGATTCGTAGTGTTTGGTAAAAAATACGCAATTTCTCCTCATTTTATCTTCATTATTTATAGGAGCGCCATCGTGCAACATCGTTCTTTACCTATATTATAAAATACCTCAAAATATACAACATATGTAAAAATAAAACTGTTACAAAGCTGCGCTCATAGTAAAATAATAAAAAAAATATATATTAAAAATGGAGGTAAACTGAGGAGAAATTGCATATTTTTTCATCAAAAACTACGAATAATACGAACTTTGAGCTTGTATAAATTATATAAATCGGAACAAAATGCAAAAACTCTTGTTGAAATCGTACAGGATAAACCTTAAAAAGTGAAATAATTAACTCAGCATAACAAAATCGAACTTTAGTCTTATTTCATGGGCCAAAAACACGGCTTATGGACCCTGATCCTTTTCTTGTAATCTTTTGAGATTTTAATGACAATATTATTTCATTTGCTTATTGACAATGGCCCTACAGTTTGGCGATAGTCTTTTTTATGGAAAGTGATCGACGGGATAATGGAGAAGTACCATATATATATATACATACGAAATTTGCGTGATCCAATTAATCGACGAACCCTAAAATCCCTCTAAATGTAACAAGAAATAAAAACCACACCTAACTGACATAACTTTTGGGATGCACTGTAAAATAAATTTTGAAAGCATACTCACGGCAAGGGGGGTTATCCTTGCACTTTCTCCTCTGAACCAGTTTCGGGGGGCATGATTTCCCGCCGTTCTCCGGGTTCAACTTGATCATACGCCTCCTCTCCCGCCGTCCGTTTCCGCAGGTGGTCGTGCAGGACGTCCACTCGGACCAGGGTGTGACGACACAGTCTATGACGGGCGGATGGGGCTCGAAGGCGGGGTCGATGACGGGCTCCAGGTTCTTGTTGGACATCGGGGGAAGGGCGGGAGACGTCGATAATGGGGTGAGGGCACTCAGCGGAGCTGAAAAAAGGAAAACTTCGTTGAGCCAACAGGAAATCACTTGGCAAAGAGTAGGTAACTCATAATGTAGGACTTAAAGAATACATATATACAGTATATGTGTGTATGAAAAGATAAGAAAATAAAACTTTTTCAATAAATATATATATATATTTCTTATTAAATGACTAAAAGACGTAAAATAAAAACTCTATAAACAGTAAAATAAGTTTTATAGCTGCTGACATGTTTCGACTCGATCACAGCCATTATCAAAACAAATAAGAATATCCTACACTTACACGGTCTATGAAATTATTATATGAAACGCCATTATTTAATTTTTCACGTACTTTTTCAAATTACACAAAATATTTTTTTATTTTTACTAGGATTTTTATTTTCATATTTGTAACCACAATTTTGTTAAGTTAAATGATGCAGCATCGTCACAAAATTTAAAATTAAAAGAGCCAATTTATTTTCCTTAAACTTCTAAATACAAAATTGCCCCTCTCACAAACATCTGTAACAGTGCCACATCCAGCCACGATTTTATTCGAACTGCAATGCATTTTATATATAGTTTACACATGTTTTATTTTACCTTTTTTATACTATGCCTGTCCATGATGAGTAAGTATTATGGTGGCTCCTAACGACTAGTTGTTAGGAGTATCAGATCATAAAGTCAAAATAACTAATTTTGTTTAAAGTGTATAAATTGAAATATTTAAAGATCATAAAGTCTCATGAATGACAAATTTTGAAACGACTGTTCCTGATGCAATGGACGACACTCATCAGAAGATACTGAACCAATCCTCCCACTTCTGCCACCTGCTGGCAGAAGTTAGAAGTACATCGACAGAAACGCCCTATAACTGGCTTAATCCACGATACTTCAAGTAAATACCTAATTAATAATTTCTATAGTCTAATAATATCTCAGGACCTGACCTTAAAAGGTACTTGAAAAGGAATAAGAAGGTCACGAACTGGTTTCCACTGCCTTATTCATTTCCACGACTAGAGACCAACCGCGACAATGACGAGAAACAAAAAAATCCTTGGCGGCTCTGCCTACAGGCACAGGTAGATTTCAAAGATGCAGACCGTTGGGCGCTTATTTGTTGGGAATTTCAGAAGAAATGACCCTTTTGTCATAATGTGGCAGGTGAGACCTCCTTCGAAATCACTTCGAAATCTACCTCTGTTTGTAGAAGGAGTCGGCAACGATTTTTTTGTTTTAATTTTTTTTTTTTTTTTTGGCTGTAAGAGTGGGTCCTATAAAAAACTTGCCAATATAAAAGTTGTAGATAATATTAAGAAAATTTATAACAAATTTAATCGGATTTAATATCTTGTGAATGGACGAAGTTATGATTTTTTTTCTTCTTAAACCCCTATTTGCCTTTCCCCCCCTTGAGGCCATTTTTAATGATATAAAAAATCTGTCCTACATAAATTTTTGGCCCTTTTCCTAGAAATAATAACTTTAAACGGATTCGATATGTATTGAAATTAAGACGTTATGGTTTTTTTTTCTGTTTTCACAAAAAGCCCCCCATTTTCCCCCCTCCCTTGGTTCGATTTAGCCCATGAACGAACTTGACCGAGATTGTATGCCCCTTGAGTTTATGTATCAGTTTGGAAGAGATTTGTGCAGAATTATTGAAGTTAACGTGTCCATAAAAAATTATATAGATAGATAGATAGATAGATAGATAGATAGATAGATAAAGTTTTTAACTGGAGGTGGTTTTGGGTTCTAGGAGTCATGATCGGCGTAGATCTGCAAAAATTTTGAAATTTTGAACTTTCAGAAATTCTAACATAGGGGAGAATGTAATAGGTAGTATTTCTTACGAAATCTACCTAAACTGATTCTGCAAAATTTCTCACTACACACATATATATAGGGTGATTCAAACCTGTAGGAACAAACTTGCATGAGGGGTAGGGTCTACCTAGACGACTCAAAATCACACAGCAATGCAATGCTAACGTGATAAGGGCGGAATCGAACATTTAAAGACCATAAACTTAATATAAGTCATGACTTTGCTGATAATGAAGTTGCTCGATGTTTTGTAGCGTGGGCACCGCATGAAATCTCGGATGTTTTGAAATACGCCGGGCATCCGTAGTAACGAAAATGCGCCATTTCAAAACGCCCCCTACTACCCTCAAACGTGCAAAACTGTAGATGGTAAGAAAAGGCAGAAAATTTCGGGGAACTTTATTATCAGGAGAGTCATGACTTATTTTAAGTCTTTAAATGTATGATTCAGCCCCTCTCTCGTTAGGATTGCATTTCCGATCTTGCATTGCTATGCGATTCCCAGTCGTCTAGGTGTACCCTCACTTCTCCTATGTGAGGAACAAACTTTTAGGAGTAGAAGTTTGTTCCTCCAGTTTTGAATCAATAAGTTATTTCAAAAAGATTGATCCTATTACAAATAGCCGTAGAGTTTTGGTAAACAAGTCTAAAATGCACCAGAAAGATTGATCCTATTACAAATGGCCGTAACGTTTTTGCAAACAAGACTAAAATGGACTTCACAAATATTGATCCTATTACAAATGGCCGTAACGTTTTTGTAAACAAGACTAAAATGGACTTCAAAAATATTGATCTTATTGCAAATGGCCGTAACGTTTTTGTAAACAAGACTAAAATGGACTTCAAAAAGATTGATCCTATTACAAATGGCCGTAAGGTTTTGGTAAACAAGTCTAAAATGGACTTCAGAAAGATTGATCTTATTACAAATCGTCGTAACGTTTTTCTAAACAAGTCTAAAATGGACTTCAGAAAGATTGATCCTATTAAAATGGCCGTAACGTTTTTGTAAACAAGACTAAAATGGACTTCAAAAAGATTGATCCTATTACAAATGGCCGTAACGTTTTTGTAAACAAGACTAAAACGTACTTCAAAATGTAGGACTTCAAGTATAGAAGTCCAAAATGGCAGCTCACCCTATCAAGTAGTTTTTTTAAATTCCTACTATTAGCTCACACTCTCTCTATATATATCTTGTTGGAATTTTCAATCGTTCATAAAATATTTTCTATTCATCCATTCAAGTTCAAATAATTTGTTTTAAAACTTGTACTGGATGACACTTGATGTTAATACAGTTTTTTCAAATATTAATTCATTCATTAAATTAAATTAATTAATTTTAATTTTTATATGGGAGAAAAAAATGTCTCCCATTGTTTTCATAAATGAAATGAAAGATTTATCTCAAATGAGTGATGCCAACAAAAAATAAAATACCGCAACGATGATTATAAAATAATGTTCCATAAAGATAACGTGGGACATTAATGCTGCAAGGGTTTATTTTATATATTTAGGATTAAAAAGTAGGAATTGACTTAAAAATTTTTTGTATATTACTTGTTTTATTTTAAGTGATGCTTCAAAAACTACCCTCCTTCGCAATCTGTTTTTGCAAAGATTAACAATGAAAGTTAAGAATTTCAAATCTTCATAATTCACTACGATGACCGAACGATTTCCCGTTCGATGTCCGGAGCTAAAATGGACCAACAAAACTGTCAAAATTAGATGTTAGTATATGAAATTTTAAAGTTTTTTGCAATTTCTATAGGTAGACGTAAGGTATATTATTCACTAGTACAGGGGGTTCAAAAATTTTAAGACTAGTGTACCAGTACATCGAAACTCATCATTTCGCCATTCATAAAATTAGTCATGTTAACACTTAAACAGGAGGTATTACGTCGCTCTTTTGATATTCCTATTCATTTTCTTATATTGATATTCAAATTAAAGTAACATCAGGATCACGTTTTGATAAAAGATTTATCCAACCTTCAATCAGAAATTGCATAAAAAATTTTAAATACAGAAAAAAAAATCTGGAAAAGTTATATTTTGCACAACTTTTTTTCAGTAATCCGTTGTATTACTGTCTTATTAGCCTATACTGACATACTAGTCGGGTGGGGCGAATATCTAAAATAGGGCAATTTTCAGTTCTGTAATAATTTTATGTATAAATATCGTGTACGGGATCTGAAGGTTTGCGTACCAGAACTGGTACGTGTACCGCAGTTTGGAATAACCTGCATTAAAAGTACTAGTAAGTTGTAGTACTAATCGATTGGTACTAGTCACATGTTTATTCGGCGATTCGCAGAAAAGTTGGTAAGGTATGGAGACCCAGAGATGTAACATAAAAGTTCCAAAGAGAGAAGTAACAGAAATGGAATGACCTTTGAAACAGAGGATGTTGATAAAAGAATAGTTCGATTTTCGGATAGGATAGTGACGAAGTTCAGTCCAGTAAACACAAGGATGTCAATCACTCCAAGCCGGATACGGATTTCCGTAAGTTAACTTTATAGCCTTTGTTTGGAGAGGGCTCCCACAAACTCTCTCAATGAGTCCGAACTCTCTATGTCTAGATACAGTTACTACCACTCACTCTGATTGGCTGGTGAGGCTGGATTTAACATGCGTATGCGTACACTTTACATTTTTTCAGGTCTTATACCCCGTTCAGATTGGATATTTAAAATATCTTAGACCGCCATTTTAGAGGTTGTTCGCCTCGGAATTATAGATCGGACTCCAAGTCCCACAAACTCCTGCAGTGAGTTCGAACTTTGTTTCTCTAGATATAGTCACTACCACTCACGCTGATTGGCTGCGACGGCTTGCTTTAACCGATTGGCTGGTGAGGTTAGATTCAACTTATGCGCACACTTTACATTTGCGGTGTAACCTGTTTGCACCGCAAAGCTCACCTAAAATAACTCATTGAGCGTCCCTGTGTCTGAGAGTTGTACAAATGTAAAGTGCGCATAAGTTAAAGCCAGCCTCACCAGCCAATCCGTTAAAGCGAGTCGCCGCAGCCAATCAGAGTGAGTAGTAGTGGCTGTATCTAGACCTAGAAAGTTAAAACGCACTGAGGGAGTTTGTTGAACTCTCTCACTGAGTTCGGCGGTCTAAGATATCTTAAATACCCGATCTGAAAGGGGCTTAACACACGTTCACAAAGACAGACATTGCTTTCATTGGAATGCGACGACCATCCCCCTTCACAACTAAACAGCTGGACATTTCTGAATTCAAAATGCACATACACTTTCTACAAAGAATGCAGACGGTACTACCTATTTACCGAATGACAATGCACCACTTTTACCACTTCCCGTGATGGCAAGTCAGTCTTTTCAGGTGCGTTCGTAATTATATCAATACGTAGCACCTAGAGTCGTCGTCTGGTCCGTCCGTCCGAAAAATAAAATGCAATTTTTCTCTGTATTGGCCCTTTATTTATTTAATGAGAAAATATACTGTAATTAAGAAACAATATACGAATTTTTACTTACGTTGTTAACTCATCATTAAGGCAATATCTAATTAATCTATAAAAATATACTCTATAACTATACCCTATTTCATAGTTTTTTGTAACACACATAGAATTTTTTTTTTTTTGTTTTTCTACATTGACATCAATTTTGAAGTTTATTTGAAAAGAATAAAATTTTTAAATTCACACAGAAAGTACATAACATAGTAGAAAAAAAATCATAGTATCGTAAAACATTTAAGGGGTCTCAAGACTCTTAAACCTTCAAAATTTTCGATTTTTTAATTTTTTTAGGTACTTCTCTATTAACCCGTCGACCACTTTTCATAACAAAACACTATCGCCAAACTGTAACGCCAAATAAACGGGATAACGTTGCCATTGGAATATCAAAATAAATAAATAAATAAAATATAAGAATTTCAGGGCACAGATGTTATTTTAATAACTCATAAATCAGTAAAACAGAATGAAAAATACACGCAAATGTCTAATTAAAAACCACTGGATGACATAAACAAGTAGAATGCTTCTGATATCCAGTCAATGGGACTGCATTTTTGGCGCTTAATCTTACAGTTTGACGATAGTTTTTTGTTATGAAAAGTGGTCGACGGGATAATAGAGAAGTACCTTTTTTTATATATTACACTTCTATTTTTTCTGAACATTTTATGTAAATGTTTTCTTGAAATTCCCATTAGAACAGACGCTATGGCTTTTAGAATTATACCCACTCAAAGCTGAAGCGGCGTTTCCGAAAACTTTGTAGTCATTTTTCTCAAAATGATATTTTTGGGCATAACGCGCATGATATCTCAAAAACTCATCAATATTTTTTCATGAAATTTTCCAAAAATATGTGTCATGTTAGTCTACATAAATTGAACCTAAAATTTCATTTTTATTATTAAACATTTTTTTTGTTAAGTGGTTATAATGTTGAAAATTTAAAAAAAATTGCAGTAGCTCAATGCAACTTTGCATTAAAAATATAAAAATGCTTTAAATACAAATTTATTTAGGTTCAGTGTAATTATTACAATATGAAGTATAATTAGGCTCCAAAATTTTTATTCTAGATGCAAAAATTATTTTGTAATCGCGCACGTAAGATGTCATGTCAATTTTCTGCTCGACAAATGTCTGACAGTTTGAAGCCCCCTATAAATATTAATTCTGCATCTTGTAACTTTTTAAATATGTGAAATGAAAGAACACGTTTATATCTTTTCATCCCAATAAAAATTGTGTTTTTAAATCATATACATTTGAAGATATTAAATGTTAAAATTGGTCATTATTTTTCATTTTTTCCAATTTTAAGAGTCTTGAGACACCATTAAATTTCTTCCGTATCAAAGATAATTTATTATAATAAAAAAAAACATTCTAGTAATTATGAAGTTATGTAAAAATCGGAATTTTATGCGAATCATAAAAATTATCATTGAGAAAGGACAAGTTAAATTTTTATTTCACGAAAACATTGGATACGACTAGCTGGGAAAAAATCCTAATACATAGATGCCAACATCTCTTAATTATTCCGGAGTCTGATCAAAGACAAACATGTTTTCAACCGGATATTTTATTTAATCAAAAATTGTATAATGAAATTTAAAAAGTACCTTACAGAAAGAAGACGCAGTTCCTAATATAAACTTTCCGGTTTTAAACATGTTTGTCTGGGATCAGATTCCGGAATAATTAAGAGATGTTGACATCTATGCTAATATGTTAATGCATGCAAAAATAATTTGTAGAGGTGAGAAATAAAATGTTATTTATTATGCAGAAATGAAAAAGGAATTTTATCTGCATAGTGATCATCCAATACAAATTTTTCTTGTGTCGTACGCGTATTTATTTGAATTTTATTTGAAAATTCTACTGACATGTTTCATATAAAAATGCTCTTTGCTGTTGTTAAGAGGTAATGTAAAAAGTATTATTAAATGTAAAGAAATCTATTAGAGTTTTCAATAAAAAAATTATTGGTTTTCAATGACCGAAAATAAAAATGCGCGCCCAATATGGCATGAAAGCGTGCCACATTGGGCACTCGTTCGCCATAGGTTCGCCAGGGCCTACTTAAACATTAGACAAACCTAGGAGGTAGCTTAGGGCTGTATATACTTTATTATTATTATTATGACTTTCGCCTTTATAAGTACGAGTGTATCCAACTTGGGCTTTCCGGGATATAGAATATAGGTGAAAACCAATAATTGTTTTATTGAAAACTCTAATAGATTTTTTTATATTTAATAATTCATTTTAGATTGCCTCCTAACAAACAGCAAAGAGCATTTTTATATGAAATATGTCAATAGAATATTCAAATAAAATTTTGAAATTTATTAAAAGCGGCAATTTTGTATTGCCTCGTGCAAGAAGTTAATAGACAAAGAAATCGTTAAAAAATTCGTTATCTACAGAAATTTTTTAATATTATTCTGATAATTTCAGCGGTTTTAAGCGCTTATTTGAATTACATGTCTGTTAAATTTGGGTTTTTATTTATACTATTTTATGGGTTGCTTTTAATTTCGTTATTGAATATTAGCTGGAAACAAATGCTGAACTTTTTATATTATTAAAGTGCAAACAGATTCATATTTTGTAATCGTTTGCAAGCGATAGCGATAGATTTTTTTTTTTAATCTGGCTTGAAATTTAATTTAAACTAGATGGAACCCGACAAAACTTGACGCAAAAAAAAAAATACTATAACAATATCAGTAAAATAAGCTTCTTTATTATTTATGAAGGGGTGCGTATAAAACAGTCTTTCAAATATATTTTTTCCCCAGTCAAATACAGTACTATTTCCGATGCAAGCTCCAAACAAACAATCCGTAAATAAATGTGTAATGCAAATCAGTTTGACATTACCACCATATTCCCCACGGCAAGAAAAAAAATTCATGGACCTATGAAGTATATACAAATAGTATATTCCTACGTTCATATCATATTCAGTAAATAACAGAACATAGTAAATAAAGCACACATCTCCCCCCCCCCCCTGTGATAATGCAACCGAATGAGCTCCTATGCGCATTTGCATTGCATCTGCCCAAAAGCACCGTCAAAATTCGACGTTAAAAAAGTTTTAAAAGGATTAAATTAAAAGTTTTAAAATGTCCTCTTTAATCATTGTTCGTAACAAATCCATATCTTCTAAAATGCATCCACTGTTTTAAGCTAATCAATTTTTATGCAAAGATTAAGAATTTTTTTACAGTAATAAATCTATCTGCAGATGAGGGAGATTTTTAATGTTTTCAAGTGTAATTTATTTGTATGGTTTCTTCGGTTCCTTGACATAATCAGGATGATTATCCCTTTTCTATCACAGTCGGGGATATTTTTCCTCTTATACAGTTGGCAAATGTAAAAAAATAAAATAATACAATTCCTAGCATATCCTGATATCTGATGGAACATATTCATCAACGAATTCAACATATCAATTTTATGTTCAACATAAACTAAAAATAGTCTTTTTTTTTTTTTTTTTTTCCTGACAGATTTTTGTTTAGCGCAAAAATGTTCTATCTTATGGATAATCTGATCTTATGATTTATCACTTTTTTTTTTAAATTATTATTCACTTTTTATGATAGTTAGGGAAATCTATTTTCAATTGTGGCAACTTTCCCAGGGGCTGTTTTATATTATTGAAGCAAACTGGTGGTCATTGATAAGATAGAATTGAAAAACTTTTCATGCTTGAAAATTATTTAAAAGGTCGTTAAATTACGCGGCAGTTTTCAAATAAATTTCAATCGAAAGCTAATTTTTTTTCTAATTGATGATGTAAGAATTGAAATTGTGAAATGTAGTAAAAAATAGAAATTTGTAGTGTATTTCGAATTGATGTAAGCGCGATTAAAGCTAAAGCGATAGCGCCTTTGTTGTCACAACTGTTGTACATTTCTAAAAATTGCCACTGTATTTTGGCGGGCGTCCAAAAGTAGAAAAACATTTTTTGACATCGAAAGAGAAATTCACAGTGAAAGAAATAGGACTTTGCGCTAATAAGGAACTGTTAAATGAACTTATAATAAATCTACCAAAATAATTCCTATGAAATATTAGTCTTGCATTGTTTATTCTAGCTAAAAATACAATCATTATTTCAAGATTTTTTTTCTACCATAACACTATTTTTAATAACTTTAAATTTCCTGAAATCCTTTACTTTTGTGATTTTTTTTATTAAAAAAGGAAATCTTCTAGCCTATAATTAAAAAAAAAAAAAGCAATTGGTAACATGTAATGAAGGTATGCAATCAAGATGAAGCAATCAATGACGGCTCCAATTCTAATCTTTATAATCATGAATGCAAAAATCAGTAAAATTATGTCATGTTAGCACAATCATATACATTTTTCTGTTTAGTTTTATCAATGTTAAAATGCACTTCAAGCTAAGCATAACGTCATTTTCACCGGCGCAAACTTTTCACACGTACTTCATATACCTTACATTAATGCTTAAACACCATGCACATAAATATAAATATATTTTGTATTTAATTGTAATGAAAAAATGGCATCAACAAAGTTATAATGCATAATGATAAAATAAACCCAATAGATAATATTCCCGTGACGTCACAATAAATATGAATTTTTTTTTCGCTTATAAAACACGTGGATAAGTATTTCTACCGAAACTTAGCTTGCAAATTAACAAATTCGGCCTTAAAACCGCGTGCTTTTAATATTTATTATTTCTCTTTCATTCAACCACAGAGTTTAGAAAATAAACTCTGTGCTTCGAAACAGTAGGCGTTATCCGATTATGACGTCATTAGCAGGAGTAAAAGTTTAATTGAAAATTACGGTTAATTAATTAAATTTTCGAACAAACGAATGCACGATAGCAAATCTGTGTCCAAATATCTTTCATTTAAAAAAAGAATGATGTAATTTGATGCAGTAGTTTGTTGTCACGGATTGTCGAATTAGCGTTTGCTGTCATAAATGAGGCATTGCATTTGAAAGTCTATTTTTTTGCCCCTATATAACGGAGTAAAAATTAAAAATATGCGATGTTTAGAAATTAAAAAAATTGCAAAATCGAAATGTCATCGCAAAGCGTTGCCATTTGCAAATTAACGTCAGCGTTACGCATAGACACGTTTGTCCTTTATATATATATATATATATATATATATATGTGTGTGTGTGTAGATAGATAGATAGATAGATAGATAGATAGATAGATTTTTAAAATTTATTTTTAATTCGTTTAAAAGAATAAACAAGAACAAAAAAACTTGTTGTTGAAATGTTTGAAAATTTCCGTTTTATTACCAATAGGACGTCCAATTCATCTTTTTTTCTCAATGGGTGAAACTTTTTATTTAATTTTCATTTTTCACGTGGAAATCTTTCAATGGAAAATTAATTATTGTAGAAAGAATTTTAGTGTGGATTTTTAATGGTATAACAAACTGCTATAACGAAAAATGTTTCAATTGAATAGGAAAACGCTGTTAGATTTTTTATTTTTTTATCTCTCTCTATTAAAATAATACGATTTTTTGAAATTTTATGATTTTTAGCTTCATAGTAGGTATTCAGCTATAAGTACACAAATTTTCATGCCTGTAAGTTATATAGTTTTTGAGAACCGCCTCTGTGACAGACAGACAACGAAGTGGGAGTAATAGGGTTTCGTGAGATGAACGAAACCCTAAAAAGACAGAAAAACGACACTGCAATAGTAATGAGTGTTTGCGTTTGTTGCAACCATTCTAATTTTATGCTGTGAGTTCAATATTTTATTCACACTGACTTTTATGTCCATGAATATTTTTATTATCGTTCTTTTTTTTAAAACAACGAATCAACATTCAGAGCTGCCAAATGCTACGAGTTATCACTGTTTGCGGAGAGTCGTCTCAACTCATTATGAATGACTGAGTATTGTATTTCAGTTATTCTTTAGCTATTTCAGTTATTCTTTAGCTTTTTCTTATACAAACATTTGAAAGTTATTTATTTATATAATTAAGAGTTTTGGAGGCAATTTTAAAGAAAATTTAAAAAAAAAAAAAACAAGAGTCAGTTCTTACCTTCTTTAAGAGGTCCTGTAAGGTCACTTTTGAACTCGAAAATAAACAAAAACTTTCAAACATTGAATTAGTGTATCTTCAAAACTTTGTGTAAATTTTGACTATTGATTACGCAGATTGTGCTTTTTAATATTACACCATTAAAAACTGACTAGTCTTTTGCAGAATTTGAGCATGGTTGAAAACAAAGTTGCTCGTTTTTTTTTATTCCGTAAGTCATTGCGCGCATGATATCTCGAGAACGTTTGAGTGGATTGTTATGAAATTTCATATAGATAATAAGCATATATATGTATTTTAAAAATGGTTTAATCTTAGGTCAAAATTATTTCATTAACCATGTAAAAAAATATTTTTGTAAAAAATTTAAAAATTATACATTTTTTAATGAATAAAAATAGTCATAATTAAAAATCTTATCATTGGAAATATTTAAAAGTAGATCATTTTAAACACACATATGCGCTTCTTATCTGTATCAAATTTCATAACAATCCATGCATACGTTCTCAAGATATCATGCGCGCAATGACTTACAGAGTAAAAAAAAAAGAGCGACTTTATTTTAAACAATGCTCAAATTCAGTAAACTATTAGTTAGTTTCTAATAGTATTATATTAAAAAGCACAATCTATTTAATTAATAATCAAAACTTTATGTTTATATACATAAAGGTTTTGAAAATACACTAATTCAAACTTTGATTGTTTTTCTCGATTTTCGTCGCGCTTAAAAGGTACAAGACCCCTTAATAGAAGATTTCTGCAATTCAATATTACTATTTGGAAATAGTGGTGGCAAAAATAGTGCCGTTGGCAGCCATGGATATTATATACTTTCTTTGTTTTAAATAATAATTTAGTTATATGTGTCACATTAAAGTGTTTGTATATTTTAAATTTACTCTAAAATATATAGGATCTCGATTGAAATAATTCTCAAATGTCTCTGTAAGAAAAATCTCAAGAATAACTGAAATGCAATACTCGGTAATTATCTTAGTCCTACATTTGGAAAATAAATAACAGGACTTTAGAAACTGCGATTGATAAATCTCTCCGCTGAGGGTAAACATCTTTTTGTTTTCATTTAACTTCGCCTTCACTCTGAGGAAATTAAATGGTTGTTTTAGGTTACATATATCCGACACAATTGAAATGGATTTATTACTTCGGTTCGCCTAGGGCGTATCCAGAACGTCCTTTTTTGTGGGGGGGGGGGGGGGGATTGAAAGAAAATCGTATCATTTTTAAAGAAGCTGCACCAAGGGCCCCAAGGATATTAATATTCAAAAATGGTGGTAGCTGAGGTCCAAGAAATTTTGTTGTTGTTCATGTAGTAGCTGTAGGACCTAAGAAGTTGTTAGAAAAAAAAGCTAGTGAATCGGACGATTTTTAAGGGAGTTATAGTAAGGGGCCCAAAAGGGTTCAAAATTGGTAGTAGCTGAGGCCCGAGAAATTTTTTTGCCGTTCATGTAGTACATGGAGGACTAAGAAGTTGTTAGAAAAAAAAAACTAGTGAATCGGACGATTTTTAAGGAAACTATAGTAGGGGGCCCAAAAGAAGGACAACTGATAGTTTTGAGCAGGGCCCTAATTTGAAAACATCTTAAGAAGTCCTAGTACTTAGCGCTTTAGATCTCCAATTAGTGGAAATTAAGCAATAGGATATGAATTAATCATTAGAATAATATTTTAAGGAAAGACATAAAAAGAGCCTTAGGGCCCCAATAAAAATATGAGGGTGCTGGCCCTAGCAGAGGATTCCAAGATTCAAATTTAAAGTTATGCATTGGAAGGGTGACACAATTAGAGGGGTTAAAAATGCATGGCGCACAAAAAGTTCAAGGGGCCCCACACAGGACCCCATGGTCTTAACTGGAATATAGAAATGGACGAATAGCTAAATGGAGTGCAGGCCCCAAAAACGAAGAAATATGATTAAAATGGGGCAACTTATTGACAATTTATGAAACAAAAATTTCAACCGGCCCCTTACCAGGCTCCAGAGGCTTGGATCTTAACTAAAACTCAGAAATAGGAGGGAAAGCTAAATGGAGAAAAGGTCCTAAAAACAAAGCGGATAGGATAAAAATAGAGCCAGCTAACAATGTATGACACAAAAACTTAAATGGCCCCAAACCGGGCGCTAGAGAGCCCGGATTTTAACTGGAATGTAGAAATGGGGGAATAACTAAATAGAGAAAGGGCCCCAAAAAGCGAAGAAGATCGAATAAAAAGGGGCAAGTTATAGTAACGATTTAGAGAACAAAAACTTTAAGGAGCCCCGTACCGGGCCCCAGGAACTTAACTGGAATGTAGAAATAACTAAATGTAGAAAGGGCCCAAAAACAAAGAAGAACGGATAAAAAGGGGGCAAGTTATTAACTATTTAGGGCACAAAAACTAAAAAGGGACGCCTAGGTCTTAAGCAGACTATAGAAATGGACGAATAGCTAAATGAAGAAAAGGCCCCGTATCGGGCCCCAGGATCTTAACTGGAACGTAGAAATAGGGGAAAAGCTAAATGGAGAAAGGGCCCAAAAAAGCGAAGAAGATCGGATAAAAATGGGTCAAATTATTAACAATTTAGGGCAAAAAACTTAAAGGGTCCCAAGGGGCCCGGGTCTTAAAAAATAAATCTGAGCCTCAGGTGCATCAGGACGTGCCTTGGACTATCCGCACAAATTTTCGGACTTCTACGTGCGGCAGATTTCGCTAGTCATCGCACACACACACACGGACAAACAACTTTCTTTTATTAGTATACTAGATTTTTTAATTAATAGAAAATTAATACTACTATGTGTAGTTTTAATGATTTACAAATAGCAACACAGCAAATCAGAGAAAATAAAATCGCTAGTAATTGAAAAAAAATCCGTTTTTGACAGGTTTCCGTCTTAGAAGGCAGATTGTTACGGTATTCCTTCCGTCGGGACCGTAAAATAGTTCCGTTTAAGAGAGGATTCCATAAAAGTCGGGTTCAACTTTCACATGTCGGATACATTATGAAAATATTTAATTTCCCTATACTTATAAATAGATAGATTTTAGTAACACCTTAAATATTTTTATTTTATCTTGTAAGTAGATACAGTATTCCAAAATATTTCGTATCTGTGACAATTATTTTATTTTCACGAATTGTATACTTGTAAATAGATATATATTTTTTAATGTTTTGTCTATTTGTAAATATTTTTAATATAGTGTTTTACAATTATCATGCTTCTACACTGGTGAAAACAATTAAAGGGACAAACGGTTTTTAAAGAAACAAAAACCAATTAAGTTATGAGTATACGCAAATAAGATATCAGATTTTGATAATATTAGATGGCCAATAATAGCAAATATACTAAAAAACTCCCCGAACCCAACTTATTTAACAAACTGGATAATTAGTTTCCTTGTAAACAGGTTTGTCACACTAGAGGAAAACGGAATAAAACAATCAAGACAAACTTTTGGCGGTTGTCCGCAAGGAAGTTGTCTCGGCCCGCTACTTTGGCTGCTAATAGCAGACGTAGCCTTAGAAAAGAACTGGGGTAAAAAGGTTAGAATCCAAGCATTTGCCGACGATTTCATCCTAATACTCAAAGCTAAAACTAAAGAGCAACTGGTAATCTTAGCAAATAAAATAATAGAAGAATTCAACAACTGGATAAAAAGCAACAATCTTACGCTAAACAGGGAAAAAACAGAACTACTGTATCTAAACAGACCTCGCTTACACAACCTCCCAGATCAAGTCTCGGGAAAGATAGAGGGAATCAAATTAGAGGACAAGGATCTAGAAGGTAAAGACCAAATCAAATACCTAGGAATCATAATACACCGTAACCTAAACTGGCTGCCACATTGCCAACACCAAACAACCAAAGTACGCAAATCATTCAATATGCTGGGACAAATGACAAAAAGAGGTTGGGGAATAAAACCAGACATCATAAAAATTTGGTATCGAACAGTAGCAGAAAAAGTGCTAACATATGCAGCCCCAATCTGGGGACACAAATTAAATGCTAGAAGCAAAGCGGTCCTAACCACTTTTCTGCTGACCATAGTCAAGGCATACAAAACTGCCCCAACAGCAGCCCTTCAGGTACTGATTCCAATACACCTACAGGTCAAATATGAAGCAACAACAAGGTTAAGAGAAACATGTAAATTATACGGTAATACAATTCAACCAACAGACTACGATAACAAAATAAACATATGGGAAACGCACCCAGCAGAAACAACAGAACCAAAGATAGGCTACAACGAAACAGATATAACAATTTATACAGACGGCTCAAAATTGGAATCAGGCGCTACGGGATCGGCTTTCGTAGCATACAAAAACGACAAAAAAATTAAACTATGGTCAACACCATTGCGGAAACATAACAGTGTCTTCCAAGCCGAACTACTGTCGATACTAAAGGCAACAGAATGGGGCAACGAAACAGGGATGGATTATAGCATTCACTCGGAATGCCTATCAGCAATATTAGCACTCAGCAAACCATCCAACACAATAAAACTAATTGCAGACATACAAAACAAAATAAGAAAATCAAACAACAAATTTAAAATTAATTGGGTTAAGGCACACGTTGGCATCCAAGGAAACGAGGATGCTGACGAATTAGCAAAAGAAGCGGCTAAAAATAAAAAAAAATACTTATAAATAGATAGATTTTAGTAACACCTTAAATATTTTTATTTTATCTTGTAAGTAGATATAGTATTCTAAAATATTTCGTATCTGTGACAATTATTTTATTTTCACGAATTGTATACTTGTAAATAGATATATATTTTTTAATGTTTTGTCTATTTGTAAATATTTTTAATATAGTGTTTTACAATTATCATGCTTCTACACTGGTGACCTTGTCACATTGACCCTACCACATAGACCTACCACATAGACCCTACCACATAGAAAGACCAATATCAAACCTTAAGCGTATATTAAAAGAGTTAACAATAAAACAACGGCAGTTCGAGTGGGACTACGGGGATACGGGTAGAACAACTCATGGATACTTCCCAAAAGTAGACACAAAAAGGCTTATAAGCTGTAAATTACTGAGCCAAATCTACACAGAACATGGAGCATTCCCACAATACCTACATAGATTTACTAAATTTAGCTCTCCAGAATGCATATGCGGGGAATTAGGGTCCATAAAACACTACCTTACGTCCTGCCCACTCACACAACCACACCATCTGGTCACCATCACAGTTAATAACGAAATACTATGGCACAGACAACTTGCAAACAACAAACATGTACAAAACAAAGGTAGAGCAGTGATCAGATGGCTAATGAACAATGTAGACGACATGAAACAGACAAACATAGACTAATGCAACAACAACAAAAAAAAAAACATAAAAGTCCCAGCAGCCACCATACCTCTATATTCAAAGTGTATACAGCCTCTGCCTAATTTATCTTATCTTTCAGGGAAAAAAAAAGGGAAATATATATATATATATGTATATATAATAAAAATAGCAGTGTAAAGTATACCTCTTTCCTGCGAAAAAAAATCGTTCTATTAGCGTCTAAGAGGGTGGAAGTTAATAAACTAATTAACGGACTAATGGCCAAGGAATATGCCCCATCCCATAGCGCACCAAGTCCTCAAATAGCTTCATCGAGTTCATGTAAACAGCCATAAGGTATATATGGACTGATCGCCACTAGAGCGCATTCATGACAACAAATTCAACGGTTATCAGTGATGCAACAAAGTATAAAATCAACAGCGAAATATGAGAAACCCAAATCACAATGAGAAACCTGCAACAAATGAGAAACCAAAATAAATGTAACAAAAGAGAAACAACTGCATCACATGAGACACCAAAAAGCAACGAGATAAACCTAAATGTGCACCAAAAATCAAGCAGCAAAAGAAAAACAACAGG
This sequence comes from Maratus michaelseni, assembly GCA_963931845.1. Taxonomy (NCBI): domain Eukaryota; kingdom Metazoa; phylum Arthropoda; class Arachnida; order Araneae; family Salticidae; genus Maratus; species Maratus michaelseni. The sequence continues at coordinate 317,862,071 of OZ007597.1, forward strand.
TAACTGGAAAGTACAGTAGAAAAAAGTAAGGGAAAAAAACAATCCAACACAGGTAAAAGTAATCATTTTCTTCTATTTTTATGTAAAGTTAAATAAACATGTATTAACCCCCTTCCCTTACGCAGGTTTTTTTTTTCTTTCTTTTTTTTATCATGTATGCTAATGGCGCCCGGTGCATGTAAAATCCGTCGTGGGTGTAAAGTCCTCCAAGTTCCCTGTGAATTATACCCCTGGAGGTGCCTAATCAGGTGAAGGTCTCGTCACCTGATCAAGGCTCTAAATTACGAGACCAACTCGCATAAGGATGGCATGACGTATGGGTGTGATGCCAAGTGCAGGTCCATATAAAAAGAATAACATCAATTAGCAGCAAAACAAAAATGGAAACAAAACTAAGTCCTCCACATAGCCGTCCTGCCAACAACGGCCAGGCGCTACGCGGCATCTCTTCAGTGGCGCTACGCGCTCCGGTGCCAGGCACTAAACCCGTTTAAGCGAGGGAAACCTGGCAAGTAGGGGCCTGGTCGCCGGTCTAAAAAAAAAGATCTTCGCAGACACACCTGCCACGCAGTGGTCTGTGTCGTCATAAGGCAGTGGCGCTGTGATCGCGTTTGTGTAGAAGTACCTCATTTGCTCTCCAAAGCTTGTAGCGCAAGGACGTTTTGAAACATCGTAGCCTAACCCAATCCTTGTTTTTTGAATTTCTTTGTTTACCCATTGTTAGTATGGCTAGTTGTCATCGTCTAGATGATGCCACAAGATGGCGGATAGTTGGAAAACTCGAGGCAAAGCCAATCACAGGCTACCTATTAAGACCTCGGTGTTCCGAGAAATGTAGTATCCACTCTGTGGAAACAGTTTACAGAGACATGAACAGTGGTTCGCCTACCTGATCAAGACCTTAAAAGGGCAACAACGCCGGCTGAAGACCGTTATTTGAGACTTCTAGCCAAAAGGGATAGATCCGCGACAGCGACACAACTGTCTCGTCACCTGTATAATGCAACAAGAACATCCATTTCACAGATAACAGTCACCCAGAGACATAATGCAGGTGGCTTGTATGCTAGGCGTCCTGCAGTCTACATCCCTTTAACTGTGAACTACAAAAAGGCCCGTCTAGCATGGTGTCGTGAACACCCGTCTTGGACAGAGGATAGTTGGAAGCGGGTTCTGTTTAGTGATGAGTCGCGATTCAGTCTGGAGAGCGACTCGAGACGTGTTCTGATTTCGAGAGAACCCGGCAGTCGATATCGCCCTCTAGCATTGTTGAAAAGGACCACTATGGTGGAGGTGGTCTGATGGCCTGAGCAGACATCATGGCAGACGAGCGCACTGAACTTCATGTGTTCGATAGAGGTATTCTGACAGCTTAGCGGTACAGGGACGAGATCTTTGTACCCTATGTGAGACTTTTCCGCAAAGCATATGGACCAAATTTTGTTTCATGGACGATAACGCCCGTCCACATAGGGCTCAGTTGGTGGACGAATACTTCGAATCAGAGGATGTTCAACGAATGGAGTGGCCTGCGATGTCCCCTGACCTTAATACCTTCGAACACGTATGGGACGTCCTTGGACGGTCAATTGCAGCTCGAAGACCAGCTCCAACGATCATCGATGAGCTGATGTCATCGATGAATTTCTTTACATTCATGTTGAATTAGCATGATGATGATTATCATGATCATGATGAATTTATTTACATTCCACAAACTTCTATTAGTCTACTAAATAGAGTTCAGCAGGAAAATGCGTAAACACAATTAAAAACTACACTTAAGCACTGCACTCCCCTAGTCTGTAATACTTCCCCTGTGTAGCCCTGTATAGGATCAACCGAGTTTATAAACACACACGTAGTATGAAAAAAAAAATTAAAACTTAAAACGCAAGCCAAAGTGGATAACGCACTTATCACACATAGACTGTAAATATCGCACATGTACTGTAACCAATATATTTTGTGTGTCCCTGTCAATAAACGCAATGCACACAAGAAAGCAATTTAGAGTGCACTTCAGTAAATGAATATAATTTTCATTCTGTTTGAAATAGTGAAATATCACTAAATGCAAACGATTTTTCCCCTTAGAACGATGTGTAACGGAATTCTTTTGTTTGACCCTGTCAATGAATAATTAATACTTTGCACCCCCTATTCTACAAAAATGTGCTTCATAGTTATATATCCATTTCATCCTGTTTTAAATGACGTAGCGTCATCCAAATGCACTTGAAAGAATTATTCCCCATTGACTGTCATGTAACGGAATACTTTTGACTGTCCGTGTAAAAAAACTATAAGTGCTATACACACTTCAGTTGAAAGAGGGAACATGCTATAGATAACGACAATAACATATAAAAATTTCAGAGCAATCCGAGCCTATTGACGGGAGTTAGAGCACGGACAGACGGCCAGACAAACCGAAGTCAAACACTTTTCAACTAGGTTGGAAAGTGTTAAAAAGAATTATTTACAGATCTATAAATCAAATTTCCAGTGATATTTATTTAAAAATATCTGATTCATAAAAAATGAGGAGAAAACATATAGTATAAGTGAAATTATGAACTTCTTCTGCCGTATAAACGATACATTTCATCATTAGAAAAATTATTAATCGGAACCTAAATCTCAAAACGAAAAGGTGATAAAGACGTATAAACGGAGCAATCTGTACTTCACTAATACTAGTACTGTAATATTATTCATCAATCAAGTAGCTAATATTTATTATAGATTCATGGAACAAGAGGATAAAGAAACTAATGGAACGAATTAAGTGTGCGCAACAAACTTTATAAGTGAAAAAGATTTTACTGCAAATTTAATATTATTATGCAATAAAATTGAATTGGATAATATTAACTCTTTTAAAAAAGCGTATCGTTCTCCTAAATAAAAGAAATTATGATACAGAAATACGCAGAAACATTTCCGAAATACACAAACATTTTCAATATATACACAATCATTTCCGAAAAACACAAACATTTTCGAAATACGCAGAAACGTTTCCAAAATATGTAGAAACGTTTCCGAAACAGGAAGAAATATTTCCGAAATGTACGGAAACGTTACTAAATATTTTTTGAAATATACGGAAACGTTACTCCATTTACTGGGGCCACATTACATGGAGCAAAATTTCCCGATTTATTTCAAAGAGTAGTAAAACTAGACTGAGCTACATCCACCACCATTTGTGGGCCTTAAGCTGTTCACAGGCCGATTTAACAAATTGGAATTTAAATCATTCGATTAAGGATCGATTGGATCTGGAATTGTGTGTGATATTCTTATATTGCATATTATCGAATGATAAAGTTTTATTTAAATGATCCAACATAAAATATTTTTGTTCTAAGAATTTGAATTATTGCCCTTTCCGCCAAAATATAAACCTCGTTTTTCTTTTCTCTGTCGCGAACTTAAGAGCCTACATCAGTCACGGGAAGAAACGCTCAAGCTAATGTTAAGTCTATGGGAAGGTTGTAGCGCGATTTCTCGCTCGCATTTTAATATTTTTAAATGCTTTTTTTGCACAGGCTAGCTGAGGTCAATCTCCAGCGTTGTTAGTTTTTACTTTTTCGATTTTGGTTCCAGTTATTTTATATAAGGGTACTTTCACTTTCAGAACCCACTCCAACCGGATCCAAAATTGAAAATGCCCGTTTATAAAAAAACTGCAACAAAAATCGAAAAAGTAAAAACTAACAACGCTGGAGATTGACCTCAGCTAGCCTGTGCAAAAAAAGCATTTAAAAATATTAAAATGCGAGCGAGAAATCGCGCTAGAACCTTCCCATAGACTTAACATTAGCTTGAGCGTTTCTTCCCGTGACTTATGTAGGCTCTTAATCGTAAAGTGGCAATCCAAGAAATGTGACTTTGGAATATTAGTGTGACTGAATCGCAAAATACGTGACTTGTCGTAAGAAAGCACGTTTAAATAAATTAAAGAAGGTTTTATCAACTTCTGCATTTGAAATTGCACGGTAAATACAGAAAAAACTACTTGGATGCACCAATCCCAAACTTTCTGCTATCTCATATAGGTTCCACATACACCAAAAACAGATCAGCACCAAGGTCTAACTGAATCTAAAGTTTTATTAAATTCCGCGCATTAGTTCTCGAGACAGGACTATCGCTAAAATTGCGTAAATTACGAAAAATGCAGCCTAGCAGCGCCACCTGTTGGGCGATTTACACCAAAACCTAATCAACAACAATTTATGTCAACGTCTAATTGAATTTGAAGTTTGATGAAATTCTGTGCATTAGTTCTTGAGATATAGCTATCGTGAAAATCATGAAAAAAGTAGCATAGCAGCGTCACGACAACAAAACGTAATCAGCATCTGTTTATGTCATGGTCTAACAGAATCTGATAATCGTGAAATCTGCAGCATAGCAGCGCTACCTGTGGGACTATTTACACCAAAAACTAATCAGCACCCATTTATATCAAGGTCTAACTGAATGTAAAGTTTTATTAAATTTCGTGCATTAGTTTTTGAGATGGACTGCCCACAAACTTTTTGTAACATACAGACAGACAGACATTTTGTAAAAACAGTGCAATCGTGTTCAGGACCTTCTAAAACGTATAAATCCGTCGAAAAACGGAAGTCGAAAATTTTCATGAAGCCAATTCTTTCTTCTTGTAAAGATAGAAGAAAGTAATAAAATCTGAGCGACCTTGAGTACAGATTTACTCACTAATTTGAGCAATATCACCGTTTGAGAGAGAGATAGAAGAAAGTAAAGATAGAAGAAAATAAAAAATGGTCTCAAATGCGAATAGAATAATGACCCCTTTAAAGGAAAGAGCATTTTACATACAAACAGTGAAATGAGGGTGGATTTTGGCCGAAGCCAATGAGACTGGGCAATTACGGGGGCGGCTTCCCAAAGAGTTGGTCAACTTGGGACATTTGACATTGCAAAATTCCCATCTCTGATCGGAGTGTTATAAGAGAAATGGATCGCACGGAACAACTTCTTGCGAGGTGCGGGTAAAAAGTTATGCTTATTTTCTTTCGTATTGAGGCCATTTCTACAGGAAAATCGGCTCCAATAAATCGTTGCTTTAAAAAAATCACTCCGTGGAGGCTCCCCCAAGAAACAGGCGAAGCCAAGAGATAAATCTTGGACAGCACTTTTTATATATTCCTGACATGATCTTGGCAAACACTTACCTCCATGAAATGTTGCCCTTAAGAGGCACTACGGAAATAACTATGAAAAGCATTGTAGTTCAATACATGAATTTTCAAAAAAATGGTTAGACAAAAAAAATAATTATAATAAACCAATCCTTTCAAAGGAGCTGCTCTGATTGAGACGATATTAAAGGGTATCTATTCAAAAGAATACCTTTTACTTCGAAATAATTTTCCAATAGATGTCGCTCTGTAGCACTCCAATAAAAGCTCAATAAGCTTATGCATTTTAATACACGATTTCATAAATCTTGGATACTCTAACAATAAATTATGAACACGTCATCTCAAAAATCATACTTTCACAACATTAATGGCAGCTGTGAAAGAAAGAATGGGTTCGAGCTATTCGTCCAGAACAGCCATACTTTATCCTTTTTTTCTCGTGGGCCGCAAACATAGGTTTGCGATGTTAGGCGGGCCGCGCAACGCACTTACATAACAATGTAAGAAAAGGGTAATTAAAATAGTAAAATAACAAAATAGTAAGATAACAAAGCAAAATAATAAAGTTAATCCAATGAGTACAATAAAGTTAATACAATGAAGAATGTTAACCAAAAATTCTAACACCACTATTTCTTAACAAACCTATCGGGAAGATTTCGTTTGAAAATTGCGTAGAAATAAGCTGCGAAGATTATTATTTAGAAATACCAGCTAAAAAAACTTTTTGCTCCTATTTATTACGCGACAACCAGAATAGTCATTATCAGCGATAGAATAAGTATAAAACGTGTATAACAATGCAATATTTGTAAGTTCTAAAGCGGAAAAATATCAGGAGATTTTCTTTACTAAATCAGCCTTTTTTCAGCTCATTTTTCTTGACAGAAAGCGCTTGACTCATTTACTTAGTCATTTATACTTCATGTTCGTTTGCAATACTTCGTAATTGGGTCCACTGCCCATTGGCGCACTGTAGCAATGAAGTATTTTTAGTTTGAAAACCCTTTATTGGTGTGCACATTTACATAAAACCATATTGCTGCTAATAGGTTTGAAGCTTTACGATGAGCATGGCTGTAGGACTCGATTACGGAAGATTTGAATAGCTGTCCTCATTTAATCCTCTTGGATAATGTGTCATAATTCTGCTGCATACTTGACGCATTTTTTGCAGAAGCACTTGTATATAACTGTATTATTGCCGAATCGTCAGTTGAGGCTCACTGTTGAGACGCGAAAAGTTTTTGGTTTCTGTCTGTCTGTTTGCCTGTCTGTTCCGCGATAACTGTCGTAAAAATCATCCTATTAGGTTGATTTCTGGTGGGTATGTGAGTGAGGTACCCAGAATGAGCTGTATCGTTTTTAGTTACATTGGGTTCATTCGTTCGAACAATACAGAACATTTCTTTTTTAGGCCATCCTGCTTTCCTATGGGAATGCAGACGATTTTCAAATTTCATTTTTAACTGAAATGAAAATCGCCTATTTGAATAATGGATTTAATCGTAAAATTACTAATGCTAAATTTCCGATATGGCGGTTTTAAATAGATCCAATAGCTTTGAAAATTGGCCAATATATTCATTAGAATTTAGAAATGAATTGTTTAAATGATTGGAACGAACATTTTTTGCATCGGTTCGGGAAAATATAAAACATTTTATTTTCCTATTTTTTGCAAATTTTAAAATGCATTTCTTTTTACTTTGCTCTTTCATTGATGAGTTGCTCAGCAATCCTATTTCAAAGACCATCAAAATAATAAAATTCAAGTCACTCGCACTCTTTTGCTGCACTATTTTATTAGCAAAATAAATTATTTTTTTATTCTATTGACATAAATGAAGAATTTATTTTAATACGTTTATTTTTTTTTTTTGTCTAAAAAGATACATGCATAAGAAGTTCATAAGAATTTCAGAATATCATTGCATAAACCGTGTTTCATGGAACGCATCTCATTTCTGAAACCTCCGAAGTATTTTATAGGCGTATAAATATGTAATGTAATGTAAAAAAATTAAATTGTGGATTGTAAGATGCTCAATAATAGGAAAAGTGAGATTAAAAAACAATGACTTTCAGAGCTGACGTTGAGGCTCCTGATCTGCAGATTTACTAGTATAATATAGATATGTATATTATAGTCATAAATATAGTTTGTGGTTAGAATATACATATCGGTAAGTTTCCAGAATAGGGGTCTTGACGTTTAAAAAAAAACTTGGTGCAATTCGGGCTTCAGAATATGAGATTTGTTGACAAATGTTATAAACAGCTATGAAAACAATCTTGATGAACTATTATGCTTGTTTATATATGTATTTATATACATACTAGCTGTTACCCGTGACTTCGTTCACGCAACATTAAAAGAAGAATAAATACATTAATTAAGCAAAATATTTTACTCCCAATAATTAAAAACGTTAATAATTAACTAACTATTTATCACATTTCATAGGAGGTATTTTTTATTATAGGGACCTTGACATAACTCATTCTTAAAAAAGTGAAATTTTGTGCCAAATAATCGCGAAAATGAAATTGCAACCAATGCAAAAAGGAAGGCCAAATAAAATCGTGGAAATAGACGAATTGGTTAAAAACAAATGTCAATTTTACTTGATAAACAATTTTACTTTTAACGCCTTTGAGAAACGTTTTAACAACCATCCTTAAAAAAAAAAAAAAAAAAAAAAAAAAAAAAAACATTAATTAGAAATAGCATATGCTTTTCCTTTAAATTAAATTCTGCCTCCTTGGTTTAATTTATAGTTGAAACAAATCTTGTTTTCTAAATGACAGTAAGTATATTGGCAGGCAATTTTTTGTTCTCCAGAATAAATTGATTCATGTAGTTTGAATATGTGAAAATATGTTTGTATTTTTCGGATAATTTACTGAAATCAAGCTTTTGTTTTCACCATCTATTCAAAGTGAAAATAAGTTCTGTTTTACAGTTTTAATGAATAAATGGTGTAAAAAATATACTGATATGTTTTATTTCTCCGTTTTTATACACAAATATGGAATAAGTTACTTTCCGTTTTTAGAGAAACGTCGTTAAAAAAAACGGCATTTAATTTAATTTTTTTAATTCTGAGAGTTTGTGGGACATCTTCGGATCAATTATAACCGGTATTCGCTAAACCGGTAGTAAACTAACCGGTAGTAAATCGCATTGCGTTCGATAGTCTAGGAGTAGTTGCGAAATACAAACACACGATCAGATTTTAATATAATAGATTCGTGTTCATTTTCCTTTTCTTAAAATTATGATGTGATTTTTAGCAGAAAACTCGGATACTCATGCGGAACGAAATAACGGATACTCATGCTTAATAATCAGTATAGATAACAAAACATTTAAATTTTTCGTTATAAATATGGCGTGAAACTCGTCTACTTTCTATACTTATTGATCTTTGTATTATTAATGTAAGGAATTGATTCACACTCATTTTAAAACATATTGGAAAATTTCCGTTTTATTTCAAATATGACGTCTTCTTTTTCCCCAGAGAAATCCCTTTTTAATGACATAATTCTTGTTAATTTTCTTTTCCAGGCAATTAATTTCAATACTGGCATAGAGAAAATTATGTTACTTTAACGAAATAATATTAAATCTTTAGGTTTTATCAACAAAAATGGAACTATTAACATTCGTCATTTTTTTTAAGGTAATCGAGTTATTTCTTTTAGTTTTAAGAATGAAAAATCGCTATTTCTCGCTATCCATGACATCATTTACGACATGTTTAATTTTGCGGAGCATATTATTGACATTTGCTAACCATTTTCTTTTAAAACTTCTTTTTACTTTTTTAAAATTTAAATAAAAAATACGGTATAGTTATATTAGCCGTGCGCAGACGGTAAAAAAAAAAAAGAAAAAAGTAAAGAAAAAACCCAAGATCATTTTATTTCACCAATCAAAGCGTATCCGCTTTATTTTCTATAAATCACGTCATATTCGCCTGTTTCCTATGGTTACGCATATTGAAACCTAGTATTATTATCAAAAACTAAAAAAAGTACGTTTTATTTCTAATAATATTATTTAATCTTCTTCTTAATTCTTTATTTTTTTTTATTTCATTTTCATTTTTCACGTGAAATTTTTTTCAATTGAAACTAAATTGTTGAGTAAAAATTATTATTACGGGTTTTGAATTAGTTTTGGCAACGATAAGGTATTAGCAACGGTAAAGTAAATTTAACCATTTTAAAATGCTATACGAAAAAATGTTCATTTATTCTCAATGAAAATAACGAAATTTTGAAATATTAAGAAAACTATTTGAATAAAATAAACAAAAACCAGCCTATGTTCACATGAGGGTTATAATCAGCCTATATGCAAAGATACAGGATCATTAAATGTTCCATTTTGACGCTGGCTTCAGCCTAACATTTGCACACAGATTTATAATATTATTAGGATAAACATTTTATTTATATTAATTTTATTTAAAAATAGATAATTGGCTTATTTATATTAAACAAACCATATAAATATTGAAAAAAAAATGCTTGTGTATATGAAACAGTGAACTGGTTGCCAGAAAATATGCATTTTCTCCATCTTGCCAAGGCCCCTGTACTGTAAAAATACCTATATATCCTGTTCCTTCTATCGGATATACAGCAAAAAATAAAACTACAATCATAAACATCTTAACCGTCAATCAGATTTTATGTGTTTAAAATATGTATATCAAATTAATCTTTTGTATTATTTTAGTTTGCTCCTATATTATTTTCAATTTTTATTGGTGTTATCTATTTAATAAAGATTGGAATTACTGTTTTGAACGAGTTGATTCACTAAATATTATTACATGAGTTGGGTTTGTTTACACTTGACCTAACAGAATTATGCTAAACTCCAATTGGATTACATGTGCGAATTATTATTTATTTATTTATTTTGACAACAGATATCAAAATTTATCGCTCCAGAACTTGCTTTTCGAATGATAACCTTCATGGTTTAATATATTTATCGCTCACGATGAACGAATCTCTTGTGTTTGTTTACTTTGATGGGATGGGATATTGGGCTGTCAACTGAAGTTATCTCAGAATATATACATATTTCAATGTAATTCATCTCTTAAACATTATTATTATTTGTTTAAGATCGTTCTAAAAATGCAACTTTTATGTAGTTTTATCCATAAAAATAATTTTGAGTATAAATGGACACCTGACATATGAAAAGCGGTCTGCTTGTGACTGTTATGACTGTTTATGACTTGCACTATTATATTATAGACGATGAAACACATGATGTCATAATGAAAAATGTGTAAACATATACTATCATTAAATACAGCAAACAAACTTCTGTCTCTCTCTCTCTCTATATATATATATAATATATATATATAGATAGATAGATAGATAGACGTGTGTGTGTCCCTCTATTTCACTTTGCAGCCAAAACTAACCAGCGCAGACCACTGGTGTTTGTATGTGGTAGCAGCCTCTAGTCTCCTCCCATCGTGGCAAATACTATGGTGGTTGCATGTTGGTAGTTGTAGATGAAAGTGGTTGACTTAGGGTATTTTCATATTTCGACCAAAGTGTTCTTAAAAATGCTTGTAATCTTCTGCAACGGGATTAGGTTTATTTAACTTAACATGAACTCATTAAGATATAGATAACTAAGTAAGATTATTTCACGCCCCCTAGAAATTGAAACTAAACAGCATTGCATCTGCTGTACAAGGCAGCGGGGACGAGTGACGGAGTTTCGTTCGGAAAGAGGTTCGTTTAGAATAGAATACGCGCCGAAAATGAACATTTTTATCGAAACTGCACAAGAAAGTTACTGATTTCCAGGCAACGCTGGACCGATTAGCTAGCAACACCATAAATTTAAGAGATGAGCTACACCTTTCAAAGTAACTTGTATTTCTTAGTCAGGCGCAAAAGATGTGCTACCACTTGGATCAAGACTAAAAGAAAATGAAAGGGAAAGAGGATGACAACCAATGGGAATACGGGAGGCATCAGCCAATCGGAAGATAACATTATCCAAACAGGAGAACACCGAACAGAGGGAGAATTATGAAGCAAATTGAATAAACGACAGAGTCAGTAAAGATAAAGGAAATTAGATACGTAAAATGTATTTTGTCGCCTGATGAAGAAAAATAAAGTTCCTTCGAAACGCTTAGCGCATCTCTCAAATTTACAGTGTTATTAAGAAGTTTGTTTGCTTTATTATATCGCACCAGTGTGTTAATACTGGTTGTTATACGGTGCGTTAATTACCTATAATCTTAATGTACTATCATTACTGCATTCACTTAACAAAAATAATTGTTAAGAAAAACATGTCCTATTCATAAAAACGCCAGACCCGAACGCGTTAATGAAATATTTCGGATACGAATATGAGATTTTTTTTTGTGCGTGTGTTATTGATGTTTGAAATGAGAGGAAGGAGGGTATCACCTTTGTGGGTATCATCAACGAATGCTCCCGTGTTATCTACTCATAGGGTCCATCTGCTCATTGGGATGGTGATGATGCTGCTGCTCGGAGATGCCTACAAATAGAGTCAGTCCATCTGCAGGTTAAGTTTTTTTTCTTTTGACTCGCCCATTTCTTATTCATATTCCTATTTCAAAAATCGTCCTCCCGAAGAATAAATTATGCAGCGTGTCTATAAAATGGTCTGACACATTTTAATGTTTAATATAATTCATAAAATAATGAAGATGTAAACACACCTGTATGGCATTTATGCATAGAATCTACCCTATTAAAATCCGTGCGCGTAGCTATCTATCTATGCAATCTGAAAAACTCTGAGATCACAGGGTGCAGGGCTACGAAATTTGACACACGGGTTGCTGGTAGGGAGCCCGTGAACGATTGGGGCCAAAAAATCGAAAATTTTAAATATAATTGTTTTTATTTTATGTTTTTGACGAATTTTTGCCTTTTTTATGTTCAACCAGTAATCGTGCGAATTCTAACCAGTTCTAAATGTTGACTGCAATGTGAGATATACATATTACGTACGCCATGTTGCAATGCAATACTAAGAAGCTGTAGCTTGTATTACGATCATTCTTTTACCTTGCATGCAAATAACGAGAGATTATTGAATTGCGCTTAATTATTACTTTAAAAAATAAAGAAAATGGTTTTAGAATTAAATTTATGAAATCCCGTGCGTAGAACGGGTTAAACAGCTAGTAACTCATATATTTTCTTGCATAGTGTGAACGTTTGCATTAGGCAATGGACTTTACCCATGTGACGTCATCTGCGGGTAAAGAGAAGAAAAACACCAATAGGCGTGAAGAACATTTTAACACAGCTTCCCTTTCGTCCAATAAACAGTCTTTTTCGGAGGGCATATACCCTCAGAGGCGTGGCTGTTGACACTCGTGGGTGAGGTCAATTTCCTATTCCTGCGTTTGAATATCTTTTCTTTTGTGAATATAGTCTGCGCGTGGTATTAATTGTATGTTTTGGCAACGATTAGAATGCAATGTTATGTTTACTTTTGATATGTTTGCTCGACGTTTCATTCGATCGGATATTGGAAACACCAGAAGAGAAAGCACCAGACTTTAGGGTGGTTCATCGAAACAAAATCAATAACGCAGAGAAATCGCAGAAGAAGAATACCATGAGAGATCAAGAAACAGTGTCTCGCAGTGGAAAAAAAAAAAGAAGTTTGCTAGAAACTGGAAGTGTCTTGAACAAGAATAACAGTCTTGGAGATACTACCTGCACAAGGGATGTTGAGCGTGTCAGAGATGCTTGCCTGGCGTAAAATCGTCTGTCCTCTTGATAATCTCTGTGTAGCGAAGGGCTCACATGTGGAAATTGATTGTCAATGGCCGTAAAATTTTTTGAATCCATCTAAGCATTAATGGTATTAATTTGAATACATCTTCATTATTTTATGAGTTATTAAACATCGAAATGTGTCAGACTTTTTATAGACAGCCTGGATAATGTGACAACAACCTACTAGAGGCGAAATCAGCACCTGTTTGAAAGACACATGTTTCCCCATTTTCCATCCCAATAGTCCTTTCCCACTCCAATAGATAACAGATAACCCTGCTGGCTTAGGAACCCTATCTCTGTAGTCGGAGTTCGTTCCTGGCACTTTTCCGTTGTCTTCGAATACCGGCGATGCTTATAGGTGGACGGTTGGTTAGTTTTAGCACAATACGTAAAAAAAAATAAGTCATTTAAAAAAAATACTAAATCTGAAACAGGTTCTGGAATGTTTAGGACAAAGCAATAGGATGATAACATAAACACGTGCTTTTTCTTAAGGACTGCAAACGTAGGTCGATAATTTATATTTCAACTTGGAAATTCATCGTCGGGGGCCGCTATAATAAAGAAGAATCAAAAGTGTTCGATCGCGAGTTAACTCCGGCATGGACGTGAGGGTGCATTGTGAGGGAGGGGATGGTGGGGAAGGGAGAAGGAGAGGAAGGAAGAAGAAGTGCAGAGAGTGTGTACTGACCACAGACGAGTCCTTTCTCCAGATGAACCTTGGCATCCTTCATAGTGTAGGCATACGCCACGGCAGAAGGAGGCAGCGAAGCTCTCACGTAGTCTACAACACAGCAGCCAATCAATCAAAGCAGCATGCGCACAAGAGGATAGAGACAGGGTTAGTTCACACAAAGAGAGTTAGTTAGTTTCACACATACAACATACTGCGACTACTGAGATCCAAAAGTTCGGACATGTCGACCCACCCGGATTGGTGGCAGAGGTGGGTTTTTCTACACAACTTGTGTCATGCAAATGAAGTAGAAAATGTGTTTGGCGTGAGAATATTCGATTCTGCCAGCGTGTGGCCAAGAGAAACACTGCACGTGTTGCAGTCAGTGTGCGGTGGTTCAAGAGTACATCTAACAAGTAAAGGTACTATAGTTTGTGGCGGCGAATTTCAGCTGTTTAGCTCATTCGATTTGTCTCATCGAGCTAAGTTATTTTCTACCTCGCCTATCGGCTATTGAGTTTTGATAATGACAGGGTTCCGGGTCAAAGTTTAAAATTTCGTTCATTGAAAACCAATTTCCGTCAAAGAAATAAGTCATATTTAAATTTATTCATGGTTCTTACACTGACAACCATTGATGATAGTCAATTTTTGACACATTGTTCATTCTGAAGAAGTGAGCAAAACAAAAATATTTCTCACAGTGCGCACAACGAGAAAAGGCTTCTTCAGATGACTCGACGAAGCATTCAAAACAGCTCTGATTTCATCATAACTTGCGAAAACCTGCCTGTCAAGTAGCATACGAATATTTTACTTGCTATTACAAATTCTTATAACAGCAATAAACCTTATAGCACTGTAAAAACAATTAGTAAACTTAAGTGACACTTATTCCTTTGAAGGCATCAGTTTTTCACTGAACGAAATTTTGAAATTTAACCCGACCCCCCGTCATTATAAAAACTCAATAAACGATAGGCGAGATATAAAATGACTAAGCTCGATGAGAGGAATCGAACAAGCTATAAAAATCGAAATTCGCCGCCACAGAGTATAGTACCTTTACTTGTGAGCCACGAGGAATGTTTTTTCAGACATCGTGTACAACTACAACACGTGATGTACAATCCGTCAGGATAAAGTCGAACTTTTGGATCGTAGCAGCGCAACAAACAAGAGAAAAGGATAGAATGTGAGTGAGTGAGTGAGTGAAGCTAAAAGCAAAGTGCAAAGTGGGGCGAAACCCTTTTTAGGTACGTTCGTAATTATATAAATACGTAACACCTAGAGTCGTCGTGTGATCCGTCCGTCCGCCTGTCCGCACACAACAGCGCAAAAACTAACCCAACCGAATGGTTTGAAATTTAATATTGCAGATTATTTAATGTTGCAGAATTTGGTTGCGTCATTTCAGAATTTATGAAAATCGAATCAAAACTTAAAAAGATATTCATAAAAGTTTTCTTTATTCTATTATTTTCTTTATTATATTCTTAATCCTATCCTATGTAATCTATATAATATAAGCGGATGTCATGTGACGGAGGAAAACCAATACGGGCTAACCCCATCTTTTTCCATATGCCAAGCGGCCATTTTGATTCAAAATTATTTTTCCGAATAAAATGGTATAAAAGTGACATTTTTAGAAAGATCGTTCAAAAAAAATGGTTTGTTTGAGAGAGGAGTTATACATTCAAATAATGTATAGATTCTGAGATAACTTCAGTGAAAATGAGGTTAACAGCCGAATATCTCAATCCATTAAAGTCAATAAACAAAAGATTGATTCATCGTGAGTCATATAAATATTAACCATGGAGGTCATCAATCGCAAAGCAAAATCTCCATGTTGAATTCGTCTGGTGTCGAAAAAAAAATTCGCATCTGTAAACGTGGCATACGTAATAAGAAAAAAAGGCATCCTCATTTCGTTCCTAGCAGACGATATAATTTATTTCACTGGAATAATAACGATGATTCTTTTACATTGTAAAACTAGTTATAGCACGAAACGAACGCACCTCATTTGTCACGTTTAACGTACAATTTCTAACTTGTTTGTTCTGGGACGGAAAACGTTTAAGTTAAGAGTACCGGAATTTGAGGACCCAAACAAATGAAACGTGTCTGCAATCCATTCTGCGTCTACTGTGTTCAGACCCGTTCTCCAACAGTACTCGCTAGTCAGACACAGAAATGATTTGAAACATTTTAGGTTGGGTCCGCATGATGGTACCATTTAAATAAAACATCATTGTAGCCATCGATTGCCAGCCCTACACTTTAGGATGTACTCCATTTCATCCTGTTCAAAACCTCCAAGCAGGAGACGACGCTATTTTCTAAGGAGCACAGCCATGGAACAACCCTTTGCGAGTGGCTGTTGAAAAATCTAATCCGTAAACAAAAATTGGTACTTTCGTGTTATAGAAACACCCACAGTTACGATTATTCCAAGATTACATTTACGATTTCGCCAAGATCATCGCAAAGCTAATATATGCACATACACGCATATATATACAGGGTGGGTATAATATAAGTATACGAGTTGTAATTTTCCAACTGGGCGAAAAATGTCCGGGCCAGGACTCGAACCTGGGATCTCTTGGCTGAAGCTGCCATGCTCTACCAACTGAGCTATCCCGGTCTAATCTGGAGGGCATAATTCATCCAGTTAACCTTACTGATCATAGTATCTGGTCTGATATTTTTAATCAGCTCAACAGAATAGATCGCAGGTAATGAAACTAGACTACTAGACTACACTAGATTAATCTAGTATAATATAAGTATCTATATTTGAGCTGTCTGTAGCTTGAAGGAATAACCCAAATGAAACCAAAATCGATACACTTACTATTCGAAAAGGGAGAAGAAGAATGGAACAATAAAAAAAAATTGCGATAACTGTCAACAGATGGCGCTACGAGGCCTGTCGGTGCAAACGCCGTTGTATACCGTGGGTGTCGCAAACCTCAATGACTTAAAAAGATAGCATTCCACAACGTGTGGAAAACATCACTCCTGATGCATTACATTCCGCAGTTGAGCACGTCATGCACCGCCTGGATTGTGTCCTCCAGCACAATGGCCATGTGGAACTGAACTGGATCGGCACCGTCATGCGAAAGCGTAATACCATTCACTGTGACACTTTCCAATAAATTAGGCTGGTCATTCAGTTGTACGCCTTAATTCTTCTTTAAAAGTCTCGTATTACACATTACATTTCACACTCAATATCGCCATCTGTCGGTGATTATTGAATTTTTTATTATTATTATTGTTCCATTCTTCTTCCCCCTTCTCGAATAGTAAGTGTACCGATTTTGGTTTCATTCGGGTTATTCCTTCAAGCTACAGACACCTATATATATTATATTATAATCACCTGGTACTTCTAAAGGTCATTTATGTGCCATATACATCATCCTATGCATATCACTATAACACGAAAGTGCCAAATAATTCTACTGCATGAAAAAGGGCATTCAAGAAGAAACAAGAAATATAACTGGTGCAAAAAAGGGTTTCACCACCTGATTGTGAGTGGCGTGTTAAAGCGTCGTGCGATAGCCAAAGCAAAGCGAGTGCAACACGTATTTGACCCACACCTCATAGAAATCTTATTAAACCTGTTTTAAAATTATTTTTTTCAACCTGGTTTTTGTGCGTAAAGATAGAATTTTGAACCCACTTCCTGATAGGCTTGAATTATAAAAATTACGTTTACAGGTGTATTTCCGATGTCAATACAGCATTTTAATGTTTTTTTTTTTTCAGAACTCAGTTATTAATTAATACATTCATTTTAAGGGCTATTTTTTCCGTTGGTCCACTACAGGGGATACATCGACAAGAATCTATTTATATAATACGCAAGTAAGGGCAGGACCCATCCATCTAACAGCAATTTCCTACCAAATTTAATCATTTTTCGTTATAGCAGCTGCCAACAATTAAAATTCCACAATAAATTATTTTCACAACATTTAATTTGTTAATTTTCTATTGAAAATTTTCACCTGAAAAATTAAAATGAAATAAAAAGTTTCAACAATGAAAAAGGAAGATGAATATGACGTCATATTGGAAGTATAATGAATATGACGTTGGTTTTTTTTTTTTTTTTAAGAAATGCAATGCCGTTTAAATGTTCCGTACCTGGAATGTTCCGTACCTTCTAATTACAAACCACCTTACATTTCCTGTTTTCGCTTTCCTAAAGAGGTTGAAAGAAAGAAACTGTGGCTGTCAAGAATTCACAGAGAGGATTTTAGCTTTACGGAAAATGCTAGGATATGCATTAAGCACTTTGACAACAACATGATTTCATTTGAAGATGAGTGGATTGACAAAAATGGTGCGAAACATATGATTATACGAAAAAAAAACAGTGTTGACTGCCGATGCATTTCCCTGTATAATTAATGAAATGATATTCCATCTAAATATCCAGGTTCCCCCAAAAAAGAAAAACAGGAGTAGAAAAAGAAGAGAACAAAATTCAAGAGGTTATTGTTAGAAGTATTATTACGTACGAAGCTGAAGAAACAAATTCAAAACTTCAAAACATTAAGCAAGTGAAAGAATATTTGGGAGAATGTTTTAAGAATGTAGCCAACGGGTCTTTTATATTCTTTAATGAGCAGTTAACTATTCTGAAATTAGGTATCTACGATTAACATATCTCTGAAGGTAAGTTCTGATTCAAAATTTCAAATTTATTGCCTTGATGAAAAATTTGATAGTCAGAAAGTAGGTTTGAATTTTAACAAACTAGAAAATAAGGTTGACACGATTATTAAAATTTGGGATAAATATACAGTAAATGCTCCTGATGAAAATAAATTTGTAAAACCAGTTAAATTTTTAAAAGAATGTCATCTAGATGAAGAAAAACAATCTATGTTAGATGCTTTAACTGAGCGATTACAATTTATTAACACACCTAAAGAAAGATATAGATTATTTTTCTCTCTTACTGGGAATTGGCTTTTAAAATATTTTTAAATTCCCCAACTTGTTATAAGCCTATAAAGAAAACAGAATTGTTAATTTTGCTCCATCAAAGTAATTTAAGAAAATTGGCATCAAAATTAAATGTTTGTAATTCATCATATAATGTAAAAAGTAATTATTTAAAATAGAGTAATTAATTAAATTAAAGAAAAGATTAAATGTTCTCACACCAATTGAAAAATATGTTAATTTACTTTTAGATGAAGTGTATATTTCCCCACAAATATATTTTAAAGGCGGAAAGTTAACTGTCTTATCCATAACAAATTCTAACGAATTAGCCAAAACTGCTCAGGTGTTTTCAATAAAATCCTCATTTGGCTCATACAAAGATGTAATAGCAATTGTTCCAATTCATGAAAATTCTGGAAAATTTCAGTATGAAATTGCAAAAAGAATTTTGATGGAGCTGCATGAGTTGGGTGTTAGTACATTAAGTTTTATTGCAGATAATAACCAAGTGATCAAAATCTTTATTTACATTTTTTGAACTACACCCTTTTTTGTTACCAATCTGTTCACAACCCAGCCTTTTCTTATTTTCTATTATTCAATTCCTAATATTAGTTTACACTCTCTCTATATATATCTTGTTCAAATTTCCAATCGTTCATAACATACTTTCTATTCATCCACTCAACTTCAAATACGTTTTTTTAAACTTGTACTGGATGACACTGGATGTTAATACAGTTTTTTCAAATATTAATTCATTCGTTAAATGAAATTAATTAATTTATTTTTATATTTATATAAAAATCGGTGCTTTCTTGTTATAGGAGCTTTCAAGGTTTAATCGTCAAGCGACCGAGATACTTATTTTATGACAGAAATGAATCTGCAGACGATATAATTCATTTCACGGAATTAAAAATTATCAATATCTGAATATTTATATAACTAGTTACAGTACGAACGCACCTCATTTGTCACGTTTGACGTACAATTTCCAACTTATGTTTTAATTTAATTAAATTCGTTAATTTAATTAAATTAATTAATTTTATTTTTATATTTTGAAATTTTCAATCGTTTATAAAATACTTTTTATTCATCCACTCAAGTTCAAATACATTTTTTAAAACTTGTAGTGGATGACACTGGATGTTAATACAGTTTTTTCAAATACTAATTCATTCATTAAATTTAATTTCTATTTTACCACTTAATATTGTGATTGTGTCATATTTATATTAATTGTAATCCTAATCCTAATAATATTATAAATCTGATTGTGTGCAAATGTTAGGCTGAAGCCAGCGTCAAAATGGAGCATTTAATGATTCTGTTTCTTTGCATATATGTTGATTATAACCCTCAAATGAACATAGACTGGGCTTTGTTTATTTTATTCAAATATTTTCTTTAATAATTAAAAATTTCATTATTTTCATAGAGAATAAATGGACATTTTTCCATACAATTTAACCATTTAAATTTATCGTTGCTAGGGCTTTGATCGTTGCCAATAAATAAAAACACTGAAAAATACGTTTTCCTCAACAATTAATTTTCAATTGAACGATTTTCACGTGAAAACTGAAAATTAAAAATAATTCAAAAGAAGATGAATTTCCGTGATATTTGAAACAAAAATATGGAGTATTTGTTATTATACAGGAAGTATGAATATCGGTTACATTAAAAAGGTTTTTTTCTGTCAAAAACTGCGTTATAATTAGAAGGAAAATGAACAATAATTATATTATTAAAAATAGATTTCGCTTGGACCATGGAACTATGGAAAGGATCCTCCTCGGCTTGGACAACTATGACGTCATAAATAAAACATGTATTTTCAAATATTCGTAATAATTCAAGGAGCATAAATATCAGTGTATAATGAAAGTAGATACACTGTTAAAAATTTGCAACAAACTGTCCAGTCATTTGACCGTTTTTGTAGAAAACTATTACTTAACCGTAATTTAACTATATTCTGAACATAAAATGGGCAATAATATGGTCAGAATAGTGTTAAATTTCGGTTATGTAACCGTTTTCTACAAAAACGGTCAAATGACTGGACAGTTTGCTGCAAATTTTTAACAGTGTAGATAATAGTCGTAATATTTAAGATGAAAAACTAAAATATTTTTTATCGATACTGATTAATAATTAGCTTGAATACCAGTTACATACAAATGTGAGTTTTCTGCTAAAATTTATGTCCTGATTGCCAGAAAAAAAAATTAACAAGAATTATGCCATGAAAAAGAGATTTCTCTGACGAAAAAGTGACGTCATATTTCAAATAAAACGGTGATTTTCAAATGTGTTTACAAGGAGCGTGAATCAATTCCTTACATTAATAATACAAGGATCGGTAAGTTTAGAAAGTAGATGAGTTTCACGCCATAATTAAAACGCAAAATTATTATTTTTTTTTTATCTATACCGATTATTAAGCATGAATATCAGTTACATACAGATGAGAGTTTTTTGCCAAAACCACACCATGATTATTAGGAAAATAAAAATAAATACGAATCTATTATATTAAAATCTGACCGCCTGTTTGTATTTCGCAACTACTCCTTTCAGATTGTCGAACGCAACGCGATTTACTTTTTACTTAACACCGGTAATCAGTGATCCGAGGATGACATAAACTCTCAGAATAAAAAAAAAATGATTTAAATTATGAGATATTATTATTATTATTATTATTTTGTAAAGTTTCTCTAAAAATGGCAACTAAATTATTCCAATTTTGAGCGCGTTCAGAGACCGAAACACGGGTTACTCGTATAGTTGGGGAATGACGCCATCTGATTTTCTCAGGGTAAAGTTGGGTTAAAACTGCTGTGAACGCTTTGGGGTGTATATTTACAATCAAACACTTCTGTCAACCAATCTACCATTACATTTTGATTGTACGAACATTTCAGGAACCATCCTAGCCGAAAATGAAATATTTTGCTTAATTAATGCATTTATTCTTCTTTTAATGATACGTGAACGAAGTCACGGGTAACAGCTAGTAATATTATAAATCTGATTGTGTGCAAATGTTAGGCTGAAGCCAGTGTCAAAATGGAGCATTTAATGATCCTGTATCTTTGCATATAGGCTGATTATAACCCTCATATGAACATAGGCTGGGTTTTGTTAATTTTATTCAAATATTTTTCTTAATAATTCAAAATTTCGTTATTTTCATTGAGAATAAATGGACATTTTTTCGTATAGCATTTTAAAATGGTTAAATTTACTTTACCGTTGCTAATACTTTATCGTTGCCAAAACTAATTCAAAACCCGAAAAAATAATTTTTACTCTACAATTTAGATTCAATTGAAAAATTTTCACGTGAAAAATGAAAATGAAATAGAAAAAATTAAAGAATTAAAAAGATTAAATAATATTACTAGAAATAAAACATACTTTTTTAAATTTTTGATAATAATACAAGGTTTCAATATATGCGTAACCATAGGAAACAGGCTAATATGACGTCATACATGGAAAATAAAGCGGATATGGATTGATTGGTGAAATAAAATTATCTTAGGTTTTTTTCTTCATTTTTTTCTTCCTTTGTATGGTAACAATACGTGGTGTTTTACCGTCTGCGCACGGCTAATATAACTATACCGTATTTTTTATTTAAATTTTTAAAAAAGTAAAAAGAAATTTCAAAAGAAAATGGTTAGCAAATGTCAATAATATGCTCCGCAATATTATTCACGTCGAAAATGATGTCATGGATAGCGAGAAAAAAATATTTTCATTCTTAAAACTAAAAGAAATACCTCGATTACCTAAAAAAAATGACGAATGTTAATAGTTCCATTTTTGTTGATAAAACCTAAATATTTAATATTATTTCGTTAAAATAACATAATTTCCCCTATGCCAGTATTGAAATCAATTGCCTGGCAAAGAAAATTAACAAGTATTATGTCATTTAAAAGGGATTTCTCTGGGGAAATATATATTTGAAATAAAACGGGAATTTTCCGATATGTTTTAAAATAAATGTGAATCAATTCCTTAAATTAATAATACAAGGATCAGTAAGCATATAAAGTAGATGAGTTTCAGGCCATATTTATAACGAAAAATTTAAATGGTTTTTTTATCTATACTGGTTATTAAGCATGAGTATCCATTATATACAGATGAGCGTTTTCTGCTAAAAATCACATCATAATTTTAAGAAAAGGAAAATGAACACGAATCTATTATATTAAAATCTGACCGTGTCTTTGTATTTCGAAACTACACCTAGACTATCGAACGCAACGCGATTTACTTAATACCGGTTATCATTGATCCGAAGACTTAACTCTCAGAATTAAAAAAAATAAATTAAGATACCAAGATTTTTTTTTTTTTTTTTTTTTTTTTTTTTTGTAAATTTTAATGAAGTTTCTCTAAAAACGGAAAGTAACATACTCCATGTTTGTGTATGAAAAAGGAGAAATAAAACAGATCAGTATATTTTTTACACCATTTTCTCATTAAAACTAAAAAACAGAATTTATTTTCACTTTGAATAGATAGATGGTGAAAACAAAATCTTGATTTCAGTAAATTATCCGAAAACTAAAAACATATTTTCACATATTCAAACTTCATGAATCAATTTATTCGGGAGAACAAAAATTGCCTGTCAACTTACTGTCATTTAGAAAAAAGATTTGTTTCAGCTATACATTAAACCACGGAGGCAGAATTGAATTTAAAGAAAAAGCATATACTAATTCCAATTAATGTTTTTTTTTTTTTAAGGATGGCTGTTAAAACGTTTCACAAAGGCGTTAAAATAAAATTGTTTATCAGCTAAAATTCACAGTTGTTTTTAACCAATTCGTCTATTTCGACGATTTTATTTGGCCCTCCTATTTTGCATTGGTTGCAATTTCATTTTCGCGATTATTTGGCACAAAATTTCACTTTTTTAAGACTGAGTTATGTCAAGGTCCCTATAACAAAAAATACCGTAAAAAATACTGCAAGTAACTCCTATGAAATGTGATAAAGAGTTAGTTAATTATTAACGTTTTTAATTATCGGGAGTGAAATATTTTGCTTAATTAATGTATTTATTATTATTTTAATGTTGCGTGAACGAAGTCACGGGTAACAGCTAGTTATTTAATAAAAAGTAACTAAATAAAAAAAAATTTTGTTGACCTAAGTAGGAATTGACTTTTAAAAAAATGTTTTTATATTACTTGTTTTTGCTTTTCTATTTTTAAAAACTTACGTAACAACTGGATTAATAAAAAAAAATAATTTTTCATTATCCTGGCTTTGAAGATGAGAATACTGTTGCAATAGCTGATTTTAATCATGTAAGAGAAATGTACTCCAAAGCAGGCCCGTACAGAGGTACACAATTGCCAATGCCGGTACAAATTACCAGGGACCTGGTCACCCAGGTGTCCGGCTTCGGTACTGTTTTTTTAATAAATACCAGAAAAAGTAGACTGGTATTTTTTACATAAAAATTTTGATTAAAATAACTAACAAATAATAAAATTCAAAAGTCAGAAATTGCTTGAACGTCTTTAAGGACTGGCTAGGAGGGAGAGGGCGGGTGCTCAGAAGACATTTTACGTTCGAAACAAAATCCAACTTTTATTAAAAATTAGCAGAACGCATATAGCAAATATGCAGGCATTTATTTATTTATGTTTTATAGAACAAAAATTTTGTAAATTGTAAAACACAATAACAAAAGTTGCAATAGCGTCAGACAATCGACGCCTTACCGGATGAAGTGAATTAAAATTTAATTATATTTTCAATATTTTAAATTTCTAATTAAAATCCTTATATGAAAAGGTGTTAACCAATGCATCATAAACTGTAAAACTACTGTAAAAGAAAAATATTAAAATTGTAAGAAAATACTATATAGATTTTCTAAAAAAGTGCTATCCAACATATTTTTTTCTAATACAGTAAAGGCTGTTTATGACGGAATTCTGCTGTAAATGGAGAAAAAATCGTGGTCTTGCCAAAAAAATTCCATGGATTTATACCTTTTAAGAAAAAAAAAACTATTTAAAACGGAATTTTCTGTACGTTTTCGTCTAAGCACGTTTTATTTTATCAGGCTTATGGTGGGGGGCCCTCACTGGAACTATTACCCGGACCCGCGGTCTTTCTGGTACGGCCCTGCTTCAAAGAAAATCAGTCATTGTTAAAATATGGGTATAAATTGGGCCATAAAGCTTTATACCCTTCTAATGTCTCAGCGGCAAAAGGTCAGTTTGGTATGTAAAATCTTTAATCATGAAAACATTAATACTTTTACAGAAATTGGAGGGAATAAGAAAAAAAGGTTCTTGTGACTTTTTATCTATTATTTTAAAATAGTGGAACATAGTAAACGTTAAATCACTAAATAAAGATACTAGATATAAAAATAATGATTTTAAAGCAATTATATGCATGGAACAAGACCCATTAAAGTTTTTGAAACATATTTTAAATTGGTTAAAAAGATAATCCATTTTATCCAGGGGAAGTGTATATAATGGCACAAGTAACAGAACCTTTGATGTTTTTTAACAAACTTGCAATGCACTGTATGGTTTAGCAACGTTCGCTCTAAAGGGTTTAAATATTATTAATTATCTATTATTTGGCAAATTCCAAACAGATCTGCTAGAGGAACGATTTAGTCTTTACTCGATTTAGTCTTTACTTAATAATGATCTGGAAGCAATAATTATATATCTCTAGAGCAGTTGATTGAAAGTGCAACAAAAAATAAAAATTCAAAATTTCCTCTTTCATAATAAACAAAAATATTCATTTAAAGATTTAGATAATAAATGCAATTTATCAGTAAATTTAGACGCATTTGAAGATCTTGAAATAGATATATTAAAACCAGTTGATAAAAAAAAAAATTGTGCCAATCATACTTTTCATTGCAGGCTATGCTGCTTTTAAAACTTGTAAAAACATCACTTGTAATTATTGTACAGAGAAATTCTAATTAATAATGATGGTTTTGACTATAAATTTTCAGACGAGTGTAGATTAATAGATAATTTAGATGGAGGTTCATTAAAAAGACCTCCTGCTTTTACATTTAAAACTGCTTTTATGTGCAACATAATACCGGGTGTCCCAAAAATGGCCAAACATTTGAAAAATCAATTAAAGAAAAACGGAAGGCGATAAAAATGTACGGTTTGCTGTATTCTGCTTAGGTAACCAAGGAATTTATTCTTACAAATTTTCAAAATTAGTTACAAAGTTTGTCAACAGATGGCGCTGCTGACTAGGAAAAACTATAAAACAATGTTTTCAAAATAACCACCGTTTGTAGCATTAACGTGGAGCAGTCTGAGGACAAAATTCGCAGATTTGACGCCATGCGATTTTTTTCTTTGGGTGTACTTGAAAGACCCAATGTATCGTCACAATCCACAAACTGTAAATGAACTAGAAGAATACATCTCTGTTGCTTGTCAGAACATTCCAAGCGAAATGTTTTCACGGGTATCTGCGAATTTTGTCATCAGACTGCGCCACGTTGTTCCAGCAAACGGTGGTTATTTTGAAAACATTGTTTTATAGTTTTTCCTACTCAGCAGCGCCATCTGTTGACCGAAATTTTAACTAATTTTGGAAATTGGTTAAGAATAAATTCCTTGGTTACCAAAGCAGAATGCATCAAACCGTACATTTCTATCGCAATCCTTTTTTTCTGTAATTGATTTTTCAAATCGTCGGTCATTTTTATTTGAAAAAATATTGGAAGATTTTCATAAAGCTTTTTTCACCCATGAAAATCAGCTGAATTTGTTATTAAAAATTAGTGAACCTTATGTTAAAAATGTAGTGAGTGACATAGATGATCATTTATGTACATATTGTACTCATCACAACTTTATCTATTTAAAAAATGTAATATAAGTTGTATATAAGATCCTACTAAATAATTACTCAAAACTGGTTACAAAAAAGTTTAATTAAGAAAATGAAGACAAGAGAAAAATTTAAAAAAATAACAAATAAATAAATGTGGTATTTGTTTGTACTATTCAACCGTAGAGCATTTAAAATTCTTAATATTATCGGAATCATTTTTTATGTTATGTATTTTTCATAATTTAAATATCAAATTTATCCTTTCATTTTTAATTTGTGTAAATGCATTGAATCAAGATTGTTATTTTTTTCATAACTATGGGGCTTTACATAAAATCTTGGTCATGATGCTAAGTGTTAAACATTTTTTTTCCTTTTCTGACAACTGTGTAATATATGGGAAATAATTTTGATAATATTCTTATAAATATTTTTGAATGATGGAATTTAGTGAATCCTGCCAACAGAAATTTTTACTTTTTTTACAGAAATTTTACTTTTTTTTGTGGTTGCAAAATGCTTAAAGTACAAAGTTCTGGAATTTTTTGTGTAAATCTTGGGAAACCTGGAAAGAAGAAAACTTGTCTTGAGTATGAACCCTGATATCAAATCAATGAATTTATTGATTGAGCTTTTTGAAAAATCTTGCAGTAAACTGAAATGAATAGAAAACCAGGAACTAACTCCTCACTTGCACCTATGGAGCAAAAAGAGGGCACGGGCAGGGCCTAGGGGGAGGTTCCTTGGGCGCTGAACCATGATATAATTTTATTAAGTGAAAATAAAAGTCGACCTTCTACAGCCGCCATTTTGAATCAGCAATCAGGCCTAGTATTCAGACGAAGGAGGGGGGGAGAAAGGACTCGATTTTGGGCTTCAAAGCTGTTTCACAGTGGAAGATTGGTATGTCTACTCCTCTCGTTTCGTAACTCCATGGTCTAAAATGGCTTCGCATAATCGAAAGTTTTGTTGAATATGTCGGAATTATTAATCTCATTTCGGGATTATAAAAAAGTATTTCACTCAGAATGGAAGTAATTAAAAAAACAGATGTTACATCAAGAGAAAAAGAAAACCTTCATTCATTCATCATATTCTAATAAGGAACTAATGACTGTAATTTATTGCCTTTTAACATCAACCAGCAACGGCTAAAACAACTTTTTCTACTTAATGAGCATCTGTAAAATATGCTGAAAAATTAAACATTAATTGCTTTACATGTTCAATATTATCGCTAATTAACTGTTATTATCTCTTGCAAAGGAATGTAGTAGCTATTGAAAGTCTTTGATACGTCATCTAAAGGAAAACCAAACAACTTTACTTTAGTTTAGTCTTGCTTAAAAATGTAACGCGGGTACTCACGTGCTGAAAAGCTCTAAGATAAAAAATAAGCTAAATGTATAAGTTAAGTGTCCTGCATATTGTAATTGTAGAATTTCATCTCAATTATATATTCTTAAATCAAAACTCAAGCGATCTCACTCAGTCTCGTTTAACCTAATAAATTTAGTGTTGCAGATAATAAAATGATTGAAAACAAATAGTGATCTGCTAGGACAAACTGGATAATTCACAAAATATGGATTAACGCATGGAGTTATATCTTTATTTAAGTGTACGTGTACTTTGTCAGAACAGGTTTTCCCATTTTTAATCTCGCTAAGTTTTTTCTCCGCACTGGGACGAATTCCCCCATCAGAATACACTATGCATTTGAAATAGGTCTCACAGAGGGCGCTGCCTCTTTGAAAGCTGCATGAAATTCAAGATAAATCAGCTACAGAAAACCATTCATTTCGTGAAATATTTTACAGTATTCCCCTTTTACAACTCAAACCCCCTACCTCTTCAGGACACAACCTCAAAACTGATAAATCATTGTGACTTCGCTATTCCGCCACTGTCAGATTGTTGGAAGGAAATGTTATATATAAAAGTAGCATATAATACAGGATCCCTAATGGATTTATCTTTAACTTCTTGTTGCATTTTAAAGAGGCAGGACCCTCTATGGTCCGTTTTTCCAACTCATTATTCGACAAAACTTTCGATCGTTAGCGTTTCATGATTTAAGATCGGATCAAAAGCCTCTATACACAGTGTATATATAATAATTTTATGAATGTAAATATTAGTTTACTTTAAAGTTCTTAATTGTATATCCTTATTCTATTCAATATTTAAAAGATAAGACGGGACTATTTAGCTCGCGATCTCTTTTTGGGCAGCTCTCATTCAATAGTTGTAAAAGAAAAAAGTCCTTTCCAGCCTGTACCGGGAGGAAAAGGTAGCTTTTCTATATCTTCGTTTTAAAATTTTAGCTAATGTTACTTGAAAGCAGCAAACTAAAGTGCGAAAAATCCGACAATACTAAATTTGAATAAGAAATTCACCAAATTAATCAACTACAGCCAAGTTGGCTTCATTTATGGAGACATATTGGGTCGCCAAATTGGGCGATATTTCGCCAAGTCTCGCCAAGTTTGGCGAGAATTTGACGTTGACGGATGTGACTATAGTTTTATGCGTATGATTGCGAAAATGATTACAACAATGAGAGATAATAATTTGCGAGAAATCTCGTTTATTAAAACTCATAAATTAATCCCCGATATGTTTTAATCTGGTGTCATGTTTCAAAATGCCAGCCATCATAAAATTACGAACTGCAATATCTCAGTCATTTTTTAAGATAGAGCAAAACAAAAAATGCTCCGGAATCCTTGTATCAAGGCCTAATATTTCGGCAAAATATAAATTTGAATATCGAATTTTTTGTGTTTTTTTTAGTTTTAAATCTTTTGTGGCCGCCTTTTTGAAACAAGAGGGCGTACCAAGTTGGCCAACGAACTCGGTCGAGATATCGGTGAGCTTAATACCCACGCTTATCCAAAACGGTTTATAAATACGAGAGCTATCCTATGACATAGACCATATATATATTTTGTTTTTTTGGCAACATGTAATGATTTTCTCCAATTCATTGCCTGTGTTATGTGTTGACTTCCTGTTTGGATCATGTATTCTATCTGGTAACCGTTGTTTTATTTTCCCTATATCCTTTTTAATGTATTTTGAACTTTATGATTATATTTCACAGTTTATTTCTCTTTTTTATAGGTAAGGTTTCTTTCCTTTTTAATACTGTTTTTACTTTTTTAACTTTATTATTTTTTCACAGTTTATTTCTCTATTTTGGTGTGGTAGTCCCAACATCATATTCTTCAGCAATGTTATGGCTAATAGGATGATGAAACCACAAATTTAATTTAATTTAATTTAATTTAAGCATTTGGGACCTGAAGATTCTGTCTAAATTCCACAAATTCCATTTTTTCAATTTTTAATTTATTTTCTTCTTCTTTTTTTTTTACTATGTATATGGAATCTATATTTAGAGTGTTGGGGGAACACTATTGTTGTCAATTAATTATTACATTCTAATTCCAAATTTCATAGTTTTTGCTGGTGTTTCGGTAATGTTTCATTAATGGTTATATATATATAAAAATCAACATTTGAACGGAGGGTGGTTTTGTGGTCTGGGGTTCATGATCGGTGAAAATATACCGAAATTTTCCAGAATTGCTTTCCTCCGAATGGCTGCAATTAGCTTTGTACTTTTTGTACTGTAAGCTACCTAAACATATTACATATATATATAATAATGACGTCACAACATGAGGGAGTAATGTGTGACAAAAGAGAGAGACAGGGGGGGGGTGTTATAAAAAGACACGAAATTCACTTGGCATAATTAATGGAGAACTTAGTGGATTCTTTTTTTAACCATTGGGAAAATGGTTGTTGCTTTCGGTCGAGAATGGACCAAATGATGTACGCACTTTACTCTTTTAACCGTTTTTAATGAAATTCTGTAACTTTAGAAGAATTTTTTTAGCGTTTTTTACGAAATTCTGTAACTTTAGAAGATTTTTTCTTTGAATAGGCAATAGAAAGGCATAAAATCGTTACAAATATGTTAAACTTACAAAAAGGATAGATGCAAACTATGAAAAAAAGCCGAATTCAAATACTGACGTCGTCTTATAAAGCAAAAAACGGGGTCTTCCACTTTCATTTCCTCAAAATATCTTTAACTCAGACATCCATCTCAACAAGAGTTAGAGCAATACTTAAATTTTGCTTAGGGGATGGTCTACAAATACAAATTGTACCAAACTTTAAAAATTTCAATGCTAACACCTAAAGTTGGCATCCTATTTGGATATTTCGGTTTATTCTACCTTCGGATACCAAACGGGAAGTCAGTAAATAGGGAATGGGACTTCTGCGTCAGCAGCAGGCGGTGGCACACCGCCTGCTGTCAAGATTATATTATAGTAGGTGGGTGGAATAGCTAGCGTGGAGAAACTATGTTATAGTAGGGTGGGACGAATAGGTCTGCTATAAGAGGGGATATTTTAGGGGGGCTAAATTAATAAAATTTTTAATGTCTTATAGTACGAGATAACGGTTAGGATAGAGTCGGAACACTGTCCCACTATCCCTCTGCATTTTCCCAATGGTCGTTGTAATTTGTTAAATTAGAAATTTTTTTCTATTGGACTTTAAAATGTGTCAACGACTTTTGTCTCACCCTCCCGTGTTTGTGTGTGTGTCCATCATGAAACCATGGAGTCTATATAAGAGTGTGTGTAGTTACCTCTGAGCATGGTTTCGCACATCCTGTTACAGTCCGCGTACCGCTCAAAGTTGTTCCTGTTGCCCCGGCAACCGCCGTAGATGAACTGAAGGCACATCGTCCTGCCCACGTCGTAGTACCACCTGGGAAAATAGCCACGGCATGGTCCCACCTCCTTGGGCTGCATGCAGTTCTCTAGAAAATGGGAGAGAGAAAAAAAAACATGTCGTTAATATTTATCCATTCAACTTTCATAGGTTAATTTTATGTTCGACATAACAATGAAATGATCCGTTGGTTGTGGTATCTGAGGGTTGATCTTCTGCCATTGGGTCCATTTTTTGTTTAATCTTTAGTGGTGTTGACATTTACGGTACTTACGTATTATCCGGTCCAGGTCAGATAGAACTTCGCCAAGCATGGCGCCCATTATACTCATTACAGTAACCCTTATTTTTTGACAACTAATATAGTTTATTTATTTATCGTATTATATAGTGTTTGTTATTTATTTATTATTGTTCATTTATTATATTGCATTTATTTATTTATTACTTACCCATCATACGTAGTATAGGGCAAGTCTTGCAATCGTTTTAAAAATCGAATTTTTTTTTTTTTTTACGGATTTACACGTTTCAGACACTGAAGATTCCGAAAAACATATTTTTAGAAAACAAAATTTTGCCGTCCGTCTGTCTGTGTGTGTGTCTGTAAACGCACTATCTCACGAACCAATTCAGAGAGAGACTTGAAATTGGGTATGTACTTAGTATGTAATAGTGGGAAGAAGTTTCAGTCACCTCGATGATCCGGAACTCTTTTTTTTTTTCGGACTCTCGAACTATTCGTTCTGATAAAAGGTCTATAAAAACTTTCGAAATTGTTTATTTTAAGGAGTGAATAGAAAAGTTAATACAAAAATATAAATTTTGCATCAAGAATGAAGTCGATCGAATAATGAGTTGCCGAGATATTTATAATCCTATTTTCCACACGCTTCGATTTTTCGTGACCCTGTATTTCAATTCAAAGATATAGTTTAATTGCAAAGTGAGACGCTTCATTCGTCGAAGTAAACTGTTAGTCAATATTATTAACATTTTTGGAGTTATGAGGATGTTCCTTTTAAGCAATTTAGTAACAGAGCATTTAAAGCGAGGCTAACGAAAAAGACAGGCTACCGCGGTGCATTCCATTTATCTTTTTTTACAGACCGCTAGAGTGACGTGATGCTCTTTTTGTACACCTGCATTGGTGGATTCGAGTATCACGTGACTCCCGCGGTCTGTAAAAAAAGATACGCGTAAAGCACCGCGGTAGCCTTTCTTTTTCGTTAGCCTCGATTTAAAGTTTATGACGTCATCAAGCCACGATTTTATTCGAGTGGCAATGCATTTACACATTTTTTATTTTCATATTTTACATTAAGCATATCCATGATGGGTAAGTATTACGGTTGCCCCCAACGACTAGTTTTATATTATTTATAATTTTTAACAATGTTACGAAATATCCAAAAATAAGTCTCCATAAATGAAGCCAACTTGTCTGTAGTTGACTAATTTGGCGAATTTCTTATTCAAATTCAGCATTAACGAATCTTCTATAATCGGGTTCTTTGCATTTAAGTTTGGTGTTTTCAAGTAACATTAGCTAAAATTTTAAAACGAAGATATAGGAAAGCTACCCTTTTCTCCCGGCACAGGCCGGAAGGACTTTTTTAATCCCTAACCACTGGGCTATTATGAAAGAAATGCTGATTTAATGTTTAACGAACTGCAATTTTTAATCGAAAAACATGTTTTTACGAAATGTAAGTGTAATGTGTCAGAAGCCGGTTTAAAAACCTTTCATATGGTATCTTAATCATCATTCTGCGTTTTGTGTTTGTTTTAAAACAAGTTGTTGGGAAACACCGTAACACTTACCCATCATGGATACACGTAATATAAAATATGAAAATAAAACATGTGTAAACTACTTATAAAATGCATTGCCATTCGAATAAAATCGTGGCTGCATGACGTCCTAAACTTTAAAGGCCCTATGACTGAGTGGCGTAAAAGAAACATCCTCCCTACTCCAAAAATGATAATCTTATTAACTAATAATTTACTGCGTCGGATGAAGCGTCTCATTTCCAATTAAAATAGATCTTTCAATTGAAATTGGAATGAAATACAGGGTCACGAAAAATTGAAAGTGTGAAAAGTAGGATGACAAATTAATCGGCAACTCACTAACCAATCGACTTCCTTCTTTAGGCAAAATTTATGTCTATTTAGTGTCTTTTAGAGTCACTCCTTAAAATAAACAATTTCGAAAATTTTTATATCTCTTTTACTAGAACGATTATTTCGAGAGTCCGAAAAAAAAAAAGAGTTCCGGATCATCGAGATTACTGAAATTCAACAAGCTTCTTCCGATTATCACCACTGCCTCTTTAATACTAAATGCCGATCGTAATCGAGTTTTCCCCATACAGAAAATGGAAGTCAATTTTTTCCCAGAGTACAGTGCCATCTATCGGCGACAACTGGCATATTTCAATCCTTATCCGTATGCTACCTCTGTAATACATTAATGTACATATTACGGAGATAGTGATCAGTGAATAACGTAAACAAAGGCTGTATTGAGGTATATTTATACGGAAAGTTAAAAAAAATATAGCTTAAAAAATAAACTGTGTAATTAATTTCTAGAATTTCACAAATGTATTTATTATCTTTTCTTTTATAAATAACAATTTAAATTGCTGTAGTAACTGATTTTTTTAATTTAAAATATTTGTTTTTAATATAAACGTTCTTTTTTTAATTAATTATAATATATAAATTAATAACACTGATCTTTATTTATAAATAGATTTCCATAAAAAAATATAACAATGTTTATGGAGTGAAAATATTTATTAACACTATAAAATTTAATTAATAGATCAAAAACTATGAGCAAGTTTTAAACAGATTAATGCAAAATATCAAGTAGTGGATTAAATTAAAATTACTTGTAGCAATTGATAATACAAATGTAAAATAAATTAAACAGTGGCTTGAATATTTTAAATACTAAATTAAAAGGATTTTAAAATGAAATTGCAGAGGGACGTTTGAGGCCCCCGACCTCAAAACTTGTTAGTTTCATTATTACAATAAATGAAATTAATATTTATAGTAATTATAGCTTAAAATCTTTATAAATGATAAAGAGTATGAGACGGATCATCCTTAGCTTTTCTATTGCTTAAGAAACTACTTCACTCACGGGAAAACACCCGCTCGCTAATGTTACTCCTATGGAACAATTATTTTACAACATCTAGTTTGTATTTCAATATTTTGAAATGATTTTCTTTTTTTTTCACCGGATAGCTGAGGTGGGTTTCTACACAGGCCGTTTTTTACTTTTTCGATTTTGGTTGCGAGTTTTTTCATGAGGGTATTGCTACTTTCGAAAACGTTTCCGAAAATGAAAATATCCTCATTAAAATACTGTAAACAAAATCGAAAAAGTAAAAAATGGCCTGTATAGAGATCGATCTAAACTATCAAGTGCAAAAAAAATCATTTAAAATATTTGAAATACAAACGAGATATTGTAAAATAACTGTCCCATAAGATTAACTATAGACAGCGGGTGTGTTCTCGTGAGTGAAGTAGCCTCTTAACACACATTTAAAATCTGTAAAATAATCTACTATTTTAAAGCTTTAAAATTTTATAAATGATAAAGGGTATGAGACGGATCATTGTTAGCTTTTCTATTGCTTAAGAGGCTACTTCACTCACGGGAAAACACCCGATCGCTAATATTAATCCTATGGGACAATCTGTCACGTTTTTCATATTAATATTATTTCAGAACTAGTTTTAGATTAAAGAATCCTTTTACAGAATTGTAGCCTAATAAAAATATATCATATTAATAACAAATAGGCATTCATTTATTTTATTATTATTCAACAGAATGTTGCTAGAAAAATTAAAAAAATAGTAAAAAATGTCTAGTTGTATTTTTAAAAATACAAAGATAAAAGGTTAAAATATAATAAACAAACATTTAAAAATTTTAAAAATACATTACCTTGCCCAGATATCGATTTCAGCCATAGCACCCGACGATTGTCAACTGGAAATTGGTGAAAAGAAATATTTTCCTTATTTTTACTCGATGAACGACAAAAAGGGACACAACATGACGACATTTTAAACAGAAAACATTAATTTTCGTTTACATGTGAACTTTCAATTAAAAAAATCAAGGAGCACTGTAAAAAATAATAAAATTGTAGATTTTAACGACACTTCTATGAAGCTATCAATGTAAATATTAGAACGGGAGGTCCTATACGGTAGCGCCATCTATCATGGTTAGCCGGCTTCCATTTTTCAATCAAAAACGTAAAACATTTAGAATTAAGGAGGTAGTGCTTTATTCAAGATATAACGGTCATCTTGTTTGCTATGCTTGCTCGTAGGTTAAAAAAAGAAACACGTTAAAATAGGTGACTTCTAGGTGGGCTAGATTTTGCTAGCCATCGCAGACAAACAGACAGACAGACAGACAGACAAACAAACACACACACACACACACACAGAGCGAAACTTTCTTTTATTAATATAGACTAGCTGACCCGTCCGACGTTGTCCGGGCCCGTGATAATAAAGTTAAACAAACCAAAAGTTTGTATGATTTTATACCTTTAACTCGATAAGGATGCATAATTTTCCAATAAAAAAAAATTTAAGATTTTTAATAATTTTATACAGTTTCTAATCAGCACAATTCCAAATTTACTTGTTTTGTATCTTTCTTTATTCACTGCCTCCTTAATACTAAATGCCGATCGTAATCGCGTTTTCTACATACAGAGTACAGTGCTATCTATCGGTGACAAGTGACATATTTCAATACGTATGAGTATGCTACCTCTGTAATACATTAACGTATATATTACGGAGGTAGTGCAATAATGCAAACGAAGGCTGTATTGAGAATATTTATATGGAAAGTTAAAAAATATAGCTTAAAAAATAAACTGTGTAATTAATTTCTAGAATTTCACAAACGTATTTATTATCTTTTCTTTTATAAATAACAATTTAAATTGCTGTAGTAACTGATATTTTTAATTTTAAATATTTGTTTTTAATATAAAAGTTCTTTTTTTAATTAATTATAATATATAAATTAATAACACTGATCTTTATTTATAAATATATTTCCATAAAAAATATAACAAACAATGTTTATGGAGTGAAAATATTTATTAACACTATAAAATTTAATTAATAGATCAAAAACTATGAGCAAGTTTTAAAAATATTAATGCAAAATACCAAGTAGTGGATTAAATTAAAACTACTTGTAGCAATTGATAATACAAATGTAAAAGAAATTAAACAGTGGCTTGAATATTTTAAATGCTAAATTAAAAGGATTTTAAAATTAAATTGCAGAGTGACGTTTGAGGCCCCCGACCTCAAAACTTGCTAGTTTCATTATTACAATAAATGAAATTAATATTTATAGTAATTATAGCTTAAAATCTTTATAAATGATAAAGAGTATGAGACGGATCATTATTAGCTTTTCTATTGCTTAAGAGGCTACTTCACTCACGGGAAAACACCCGCTCGCTAATGTTAATCCTATGGACATTATTTTACAATATCTCGTTTGTATTTCAATATTTTGAAATGATTTTTTTTCACCGGATAGCTGAGGTTGATTTCTACATATGCAGTTTTTTACTTTTTCGATTTCGGTTGCGTGTTTTTTCATAAGGGTATTGCTACTTTCGAAAACGTTTCCGAAAGTAAAAGTATCCTCATTAAAAAAAAAAAAAAAAAAACTGTAAACAAAATCGAAAAAGTAAAAAATGGCCTGCATAGAGATCGTACTAAACTATCAAGCGCAAAAAAATCATTTAAAAATTTAGAAATACAAACGAGATATTGTAAAATAACTGTCCCATAGGATTAACTTTAGAGAGCGGGTGTGTTCTCGTGAGTGAAGTAGCCTCTTAACACACATTTAAAATCTGCAAAATAATCTACTATTTTAAAGATTTAAAATTTTTTTATATTTGGTCTTTTCTTTACAATTATTATTGTCACATTACATTAATTATTTTTATATCGTTAGGTTTTAAAATGTGTTATTTGCAAACAAAACAAGTTCACCAGAAAGGGAAACTTCAACAGGATTTAAAGAAATTATTAATTAGTTAATGTTTGATTCGAATTTGAATAACTGGAATTTAGATTATAAATTTCACAAAAATAATGGTTGCTTTTCACAAAATGGGCAAAAGAAAAAAACCCTGCATCGAGGCCTGAAGTACTTGATGAAATTGAATTAATGGGAAATACGATTCTATGCACAGACGATCAAGACATTTTTTCCCATTTTTTTACTGCCCCCTCCCCCCTCCCCCACTGTCTCAGTAATTTGATAACTGTATTTCTCTTAAGTTCCGTATTTAAAATCTTCTATCTAGAATAATATATTATTGATCTTGTGATAATGACAATAATTAATTTGGACAATTAATTATTCTCATAAATTTTTATTAATTGATATCCTAATTGTTTAATTTATCTGAAAATTACTATTTGCTTCAGTAGTAATCTTTAATTAAGTTCTGATTCTAAATACAATCATAAAAACAATTATCTATTGCATTTTGTAAGGTGTCCAGTACAGGAATTTGGGGGGCTTTGATTTATTTGTGTTATTACAATTACATATTGGTTCACAATGGGAAATGTAATTATGAGATTGATGAAATATTATTGATAGATTAAATAATGCTTAAAAGGAACTGGAATATAATAATTATAACTATATTATATTCATCTTTCACAAGGCTAATTTTTTAAAGGGTTATTTTGAAAGTGCAATCGAACACATTTAAATATATTTAATAGATTTAAAATATATTTAATATATTTAAAAAGAAAACAATTTTCATTTACATGTGAACTTTCAATTAAAAAAAACAAGTATCACTGTAAAAATTAATAAAATTGTAGATTTTAAAGACATTTCTATGAAGCTATCAATGTAAATAATAGAACTGGGGGTCCCATACGGTAGCGTCATCTATCAGGGTTAGCCGGCTTCCATTTTTGAATCAAAAACGTAAGGCATTTAGTATTAAGGAGGCAGTGTTATTACATACTCAGTACATACCCAATTTCAAGTCTCTCTCTCCATTTGTTCCGGAGATAGAGCGTTTACAGACGTACACACAGACAGACGGACGCCAACATTTTTTTTTTCTAAAAATATGTTTTTCGGAATCCCCAGCGTCTGAAACGT
The DNA here is from genome assembly GCA_963931845.1 of Maratus michaelseni. Classification (NCBI taxonomy): domain Eukaryota; kingdom Metazoa; phylum Arthropoda; class Arachnida; order Araneae; family Salticidae; genus Maratus; species Maratus michaelseni. The sequence continues at coordinate 317,900,616 of OZ007597.1, forward strand.
GTCAATCCGTCAAAAAATCGATTTTCAAAATGATTACAAGACTTACCCTATACTACGTATGATGGGTAAGTAAAAAAGGATGTTGACAACAGAAATAAATATATCTGTTCCTTCTCGGGTCTAAACAATGTAGGAAACATTTTTTTTCTTTCATTATTTGTTCGGCAAATTATGTTTTGCGTAATAGAATTTGCTTTATCATTTTTCGAATATAGTGTACTGCTCATAACTAAAAAAAAGGCTGAATCGTTTAAACATCGTTCTTCCTTTTCAGTTTTAAATGGGAAATAAAACGGAACTTTTTTTCCCTTTTTATCCCGTAACGAGTTCCGAAAAAAGATTCGGATTTCGAGAGATAGAACATAACAAGCGTCCATCATTTATCATGCATCCCCCGCAACTCTCCAGGGAGAAGTAACTCTAGATACTCTAGTACAGGAAAGCGAGGTTTGAGCCGCGCCAATAGAATAGAGTTTCGGGTGGATAAAAAAACACTACTTGTCGAAAGAGTTCCTCGTAACATCGTCGTTAAATGGGGACAGTGAGATCTCAAATTCCCTTTGATAAGCCCCATGGCCGTCTGAGGCATTCGTATTTATAAAATATCTGCTCGGGAAATTAATATTTCTAACTTCTTTTTTTTCTGTGTCCTTTTTCTTAAAGGGTGCCTCTCTTTTTTTTTTTCTTAGTTGTGCAGATATTTATAAACTATGTGCTTGATTTATAATTTTATGTGTCAAAATCTGAGTAAGATTTTAACACTTGAAATAAAATTAACTGTATATATGAGGGTTGGCATTAAGTTAAACAGGAGTTTTAATTAAAGTATAACATGAGTTTAATTGTTCTAGACAAAATGTTAAATATATTATTTATTACACTATTATTTACAGACTAAAAAGGGGAAGGGCGAGGATTTGCAGTTATCTACTGCGGGAAATTCGGTGACGTTTGGCCGGTTTCGGCCCGACTCGATCCTATTTGCTCTCTTGTCACGACTCGCATCTGATTCTTTGCACGTCCAATTTAAATCTGAACTTTTTCTGTTCCCAGGCCAGCGAGGCCAAAAATGTACCTCAGCATTCTTGTGGTCTGCGGTCTGTTCGACGTCACAGCTTAATCGTGAGAGGCGCTTGTTGTTATGTGAACTTGGTGGGGAAAACTTAACCACATTCACATATATATATTTTTAGAAAAAGTTTTACAACTGAAAACTAGTCGGATGTGCCATTCCCAACACTTTCTTCTATCTCATACAGGTTTCACATGTACCAAAAAATGAATCAGCACCAACTTACATCAATGCCTAACGGAATCTGACGTTCGGGGAAAACATGTGCATTAGTTCTTGATATAGAACTATCGCTAAAATCGAGTAAATCCGGCAAAATGCAGCCTAACAGCGCCACCTGTAGGGAGATTTACACCAAAACCTAATCAACAAGAACTTATGTCAACGTCTAACTAAATCTGAAGTTTGATGGAAATCCGTGCTTGAGATATGGTTATCGTGAAAATCATGAAAAAGGTAGAATAGCAGCTCCAGCGGTTGGGCTATCTAACTGAGTATAAAGTTTTATCAAATTCCGTGCATTAGTTCTTGAGATAGAGCGCCCGCAAAATTTTTGTCACATACAGACAGACAGACATTTTCTAAAAACAGTCCTATCGTGTTCAGGACCTTCTAAAACGTATAAATCCGTCGAAAATTTTCATGAATCCAATACGAACTTCTTCTTGTAAAGATAGTAAAAAGTAAAAAAGTAAAGAATATTCATTTTCCTGGTGAGCAGATATTTTAAATATACGAATGCATCACACTGCCACAGGTTTAACATTAGTGGGGGGGGGGGGGGGAGGAATTTGAAATCTCACTGATGACGAGCAGTCTGTCTCTCACATCCAAAGGAGCTAATTTCTGAAATTAATTTTGTTTCGGAAAAAGCATTCAGATGGGCAGGTTTTCTTATTCAAAAACTATGGAATCGAATGGATTTTCCCATTTTTTGGTGAAGACAGAACATTTTTCAGAAAATACTGTCAAAGTGGACGTTTTGAACTGAATTTCCGACGCGGCAGCGTGAGAAAGGGGAAAAACGTGTCATCGCGTATAACTGGATAAGTCATTTATTGATTAAAAATTAGAAAACGCTATCCGATTCCAAATCTCTTTAATCGTCTGCCCATTTTGTGTCGATTGAATGACGACACTCCTCACTGTTGTAGAACCGAATTTCTGTCAGACAGTCGAATTTGCCATCGAATTTCTTGTTCGGGAACCGTTCTAGGAGGATTTAGATAGCGCCCATTTTAATTGGTAATCAAACGCTGTTCAACTTTTAGGTGCTGTGTCCTAAAAAAGGGGGGGTGGGATTGGGATCTATATAATAAAGATCGTAATATTTAACATTATATATTTTGTCGCGTTAATCTTGGCAAAAGAAGTTGAGTCGAAGTTGACAGCTCTTAGCTCTATTCCTAGACACGGCTGGAGTGAAGCAAAGAGGAGGAAAAAATGTCTTTCACGACATCAGGCTCGACAGAGAATGAGTTAATTATTTATGCCGAGAGAGAAGGTGTCAAAAACAAGTCACAATGTCATACCCGGGTGTAACGCTCTGCATCACATCGTGGTGCCTTACTCGAAATTATTCAATCTCCCCCTCCCCTATTTTTAAAACTAGTCGGATGTGCCAATCCCAAAACTTTCTTCTATCTCACACGTTTCACATGCACAAAAACGAATCAACACAAATTTATGTCAAAGTCTAAGTTTTATTAGATTCCATGCATTCGTTCTTGAGATACGACTGTCGCTAAAATCGTATAAATCCAGGAAAATGACGCACAATAGCGCCATCTGGTGGTAGATTTACGCCAAATCATAATCAACAACAACTTATGTCCACATCTAACTGAATTTGAAGTTGGATGAATTCTGTGCATTAGTTCTTGAGATAGAGCTATCGTGAAAATCATGAAAAAGTAGCCTATCAGCGCCACCTGTTGGTCTATTAACACCAAAACGTAATCAGCATCTATATATGTGAAGGTCTAACAGAATCTGAAGTTGGATGAAATTATGTGCATTAGTTCTTGAGATATAGCTATCAGGAAAATCTTCAAAAATGTAGCCTAGCAGCGCCACCTGTTGGGTGATTCACACCAAAAACTAATCAGCATCCATTTATATCAGAGACTAACTGAATCTAAAGTTTTATTAAATTTCGTGCACTGGTTCTTGAGATAGAGCGCCCACAAAATTTTTCTCACCTACAGACGGATGGGCAGACAGAGTCGCAGGCAGACATTTTCTAAAAACAGTCAAATCCTGTTCAGGACCCTCTAAAACATATAATTCCGCCATAAACCGGAAGTCGAATTTTTTCACCAATCCAATACTTTCTTCTTCTAAAAATAGAAGATAATATTAAAAAAAAAGGGGTAGAAAATCGAACCAGACTGGTTGGATTCCGGTAAAATCAGGAATCCGAAACCGACCCGCATCAAAAATAGAAGTCCATCCAACCTGAATTCGACCCGCAGAGAAAACAAAAAAACATCGCCCACACAATCCGAGGTGCGGGTGAGCGCATAAAATCGGGTTACCCACTCCGATACGGGACTCTAACAGGAATAATAAAAACTAATCGGATATGTCTATCTCATACAAGTATCCCATACATCAAAAACGAATCATTTATGTCAAAATCCAACTGAATCTAAAGTTTTTTTAAATTCAGTGCATTAGTTCTTGAGATGGTACTATTGCTAAAATCGTGTCAATCCTGAAAAATTCTTCTTAGAAGCGCCATCTGTTAGGAGATTTACACCATAAGCTAATCAAGAACAACTTATGCCAACGTCTAACTGAATCTGAAGTTGGATGAAAATCCGTGCATTAGTTCTTCAGATAGAGTTATCGTGATAATAATGAAAAAAAGTAGCATAGCAGCACCACCTGTTGGACTATTGACACCAAAACGTTATCAGCGTCTATTAGATTCTGAAGTTGGATGAAATTCCGTGCATCCGTTCTTGAGACACAGCTATCGTAAAAATCATTAAAAAGGTGGTATAGCAACGCCACCTGTTGGGATATTGACACCAAAACCTAATTAACCTTATGTCAACATCTAACTGAATCTGAAGTTTTGATGAAAATCTGTGCATTAGTTCTTGAGAGAGACCTATCGCGAAAATCGTCAAAAATGCAGCATAACAGCGCCACCTGTTGGGATATTGACACCAAAACCTAATTAACCTTATGTCAACATCTAACTGAATCTGAAGTTTTGATGAAAATCTGTGCATTAGTTCTTGAGAGAGACCTATCGCGAAAATCGTCAAAAATGCAGCATAACAGCGCCACCTGTTGGGCGATTGATACCAAAACCCAATCAGAACTCATTTATATCAGGGACTCACTGAATCTAAAGTTTTATTAAATTCCGTGCATTCGTTCTTGAGAGAGAGCGTCTACAAATTTTTTGTCACATACAGACAGACATTTTGCAAAAACAATCAAATCGTGTTCAGACGCTCTAAAACCTATAAATCCCCCGAAAACCGAATTTTTCCACGAATTCAATTCTTGTAAAGATAGAAGAAAGTGATAATAAAAAGAAAACCTCCTCTTCCGATTCGTCTTAAATGGCATCGTTTTAAGCCAATTTGAGAATCGATCCAATAAGAGTCCGAAAAATGTTGAACAGATAGAAAAGGAAAATGACTTTATCTTCTCAAGCAAGACTCTTTAAAAAACGGAAGGAAAAGATAATCCCTTAGACCTCCCTATTCCTCTCTCGGCGGATCTCGTTAGGGATAGAGAACTTTCCATCTCCATCCTCCATTTAGGGCAGTTATCACAAAAAATATACCCCCCCCCCCCCTCAACAATGCGAAATTTTCCGAAACATTCAGGGTGTCTTTTTAACGCTCTCCAACATAGTTGAAAAAGTGTTGATGAATTCGGTCTGTCTGTCTGTCTGTCTGCTATCGGCCCGTACTCTGACTCGCGTCAATATAATAGTCATATCGCGTCAATATAGTAGTCTTATCGCGTCAATATAGTAGTCATATCGCGTCAATATAGTAGTCTTATCGCGTCAATATAGTAATCATATCGCGTCAATATAGTAGTCATATCGCGTCAATATAGTAGTCTTATCGCGTCAATATAGTAGTCTTATCGCGTCAATATAGTAGTCAGATCGCGTCAATATAGTAGGATTGCCATGAAATTCATATATGTTATTGAGGTTCACTACACTGTATTAGGTAGCTTTCAATACAAAAAAGTATAAAGCTACCTATTGCAGCCGTTCGGAGGAAAGCAGTTCCGGAAAATTTCGATATATTTTCACCGATCATGACCCCCAGACCCCAAAACCACCCTCCGTTCAAATGTTGATTTATATATATAGATATATCCATATATATATATATATATATATCTGACCTATGTCATACGATAACGCCCGTATTTATGAATCGATTTTGATGAAACTAATTGTGTGTATTAAGGTCACTAATGTCTCGACCGAGTTCGTTGGCCAGCTTGGTCCGCCATCTTGTTTCAAGATGGCGGCCATTTAAAGATTTAAATTAACTTAAAATCTAAAATAAATATACAAAAAATTTAAAAATTCAAATTTATTTTTTAATTACGTGTTAGGCCTTGGTACAAGGATTCCAGAGCATTTTTTGGTTTACCTCTATCTTAAAAAATGGCTGAGATAGAGCAGTTTGAAATTCTAGGGTGGCTGACATTTTGAAACAAAACAGCACATTAACGTGATTACTCGCAAATTATTTTCTTTCATTGTTGTAATAATTTTCCCAATCATACGCATAAAACTATATATTCATATCCGTTAGCGCCAAAATTGGCGACATTGGAGACAAAATTGGCAAAATTGGAGACAAAACTGCCAAAGTTTGTGACATTTGGCGAAATATCGCCAAATTTGGCGACCAAAATAAGTCTTTATAAATGAAGCCAATTTGGCTATTGCTCAATAATTTGGCGAAATTCTTATTCAAATTCAGTATTAACGTATCTTTTGTAAACGTTTCTTTGCATTTTAACTTGCTGTTTTCGTGTAACATTAGCTAAAATTTTAAAACGAAGATATAGGAAAGCTACCTTTTCCTCCCGGTACAGGCCGGAAGGACTTTTTTTTTTTTTAAATGCTTCATTCCACAGCAGAAAGGTTTCCGAAAACTTAGCGTAAACTATGGGTGCTCTTCCGTTCCTGGTTAGTTCGAAACGTAACACTCATTTTCGTGTAAAGTGTATTTAAAAGCGGAGAATGGAATGTGAAATGGAGTACGATTTGCGCATGCTCATCATCTCTGTTCTTTTGCAGAAGCCCATTACGTTCTATAAACATCATCATCACCTGATTTTTATTGTTCGGGAGAGGAAATAAGAACTAACAAACGTCACGTATTTTGATGACAGTAAGTACACTGTAAAAAATGACCAATGTTTCTTATTTTATGAAAATATACTATAACCACGAACGAAAATATAATGTAATCTTCTGAGTTATCCGAAATTCCGAATAGCGTGTTCCATTGTCTTTTGAATCCCCAGAAACCAACACATTTCCAAAATTTAAAGAATTATTTATAAAAACAAAGTATTTTATCGCTGCCCGTAAAAAATATTTATTTAAAGGTATTAAAAAAATCCATCTGTTTATAAGTATAGGGAAATTAAACATTTTCAAAATGTATCTATTTACGGGATAGAACTCGCGAGACCGCATTAAAAAAAATTATTTATAGATTTTAAATCAAATTTTCAATAATATTTATTTACAAATATATGATTTGTAAATAAATCCTCGTATAAAAACGAGGAAAAATTATGAATGTTAAAAAGAAGATCTGTATGGTTGTTCATACGATGTGTGTTTTGAACACGTGAGATAACTATGCTGATTTTGTAACTTTATTCTATTGATTGAAATTAAATATTACTGAACAATAAACCTGTGAATGTGTTTACCTTGCTCACCGAAAGAGTGAAAAATGTCCAAGCCATAAATCGAACGCTTAGTTAGCAAGTTAAAAATTCACAGCTTTATTATTCGATGATTTTGGGCGAATTTCACTGCTGAAATTTAATTGAAAAATTAATTAAAAATTACTTATATATTACTGGTCTAATAAAAAAATTTAGGCATTAAAATATGTATGATCTTGGATTTTATTATATACAATTTCCAGAACTGTGACCACGTCACCACAGTCTGTAAGCAAGCATGTATGATATAAGATGTATGAAAGTGATGTATGTACAGTTTCCTTTTCAATATGTATCATCATTGGCCCGTATAACAGAATTGGGCAGTATCGAAAATATATGAATTTGAAATACTTTTTAAAAATACTTTTGTATTTTGTATTTTAAACTGATAAACTAAAGTATTTTGGTAATGTATTTTTTAATGCTTTTCCCAAGTATTTTGTATTTTCAAAATTCTCATTTCTCCAGATTTGAGAGAGTTGGGTTTAAATTTAAATCGCAGATCAACAACAATCGCAACAGTTTTTTTTATTATCCATTGTAGATTGTTTTTTTTTTAATTTTTACAACACATAATCTTTATTTTTTAACCCTTCGAATACCAAATTTTGTTTTTACACTGTTGGGTTCTTCCCCAGACGACTGTCTTTTTTTCCCCCCATTATTTCCATATTATAATCTTCGACATTTACTTCTAGTAGAAACTTACTATTTAGATTATTGGTTTAAAATAGTAGTAGGAAAAGTATTTTGAAAAAAAAAAAAAGATAGTTGCCTTTGACTACCAGAGGTAGTATGCATGCGAAAGTTGGTAGTCAACGGGATAAAGAAAACTGAATTATATTTATTATACTTCCATATAGATTTTCAAATTTTATCTCTAAATATTATTTGTTTACTATATATAATTCTCTCATAGACTGATTTATTTTCGTCAGCAGTTTTGATTCTTTTCTTTGGAAATTTATAATTTCTGAAATTTTAAATAGTTTTGCAAAAGCACTTTGTGTTGATTTAGTGGACAATAATAAAAAATATTTTTTAAAATTTTTAAATGTATTTTGTATTTTAAATGTATTTTGAAAATCCATGCATTTTGTATTTGGAAATTCTTAAATTCGAAAAGTGTTTTGTATTTTAGGCTCTAAATCCAATATATTTTGTATTGTGTATCAAAAATGGTTTTTGGATGTTTTTGCACAACTCCGCCGTGTATAATATACATGTATTTTGTATTTGGAATTTTTTTAATTCTAAAAGTGTTTTGTATTTTGTATTTTAGGCTCTAAATCCAATGTATTTTGTATTTTGTATCAAAAATGGTTTTTGGATGTATTTTGCCCAACTCCGCCATATAATACTATACCTAAGTACAAAAAAAGTATACTCACTCTTGGCTTCGGTGAGGTTGACAGTGCAGTCGGGCTTGTCTGCGGTGCAGGGTGCCTTCTGCATCAGTTCCACGTTGCACATGGAGAGGGCGGCGGGGCTCAGGTACAGCCTCGTCCTCACCTTCAGTCCTTTGCCGCACGTCACCGTGCAGGGGGACCACTCGGACCAGTGGGTCACGGCGCACTTCGGGTCCGGCTGAGGACAAACAACAAATAAGATGTCCAATAATAAGAACAGTAAATAAGCTTAAAAGGGTTAAGGTTGCATAGCATTGCACAAATAGCATTTTATATAGGTATGAAAATAGAATAAAACATTTTCAATGAGTATTGCTTTTTTGGTAATTTTATGTTAGCAGGTCGCCAGAAAGGTGAGATGTAAGGTACACTCGAAAAATCGTTGACCAAGGAGTCACCCCAAAAGTCACCTCTCTGGGTTGATTTACTGTGTCCTAGTGCATCACTTCCGGCTTAATCTCATTGGTTGCTGGTATATAATGGTCTTCCGGTGTGTCGTTAGCTGTCATTTAGGTTTTCGACTTTATTTCATGTCTTTGGAGGGATGTAATTTTTGTATTTAATGACATTGAAGAGGAAAGTCCAAGTTACTCACGAAACGTACGTCTGTTTAGGGTGCTTCAGTTTAATATTGTGCGTTTAAACTTTGTTTTCTTTTTGTATAATTATCCACACAAGTTTTTATTCATTAATAGGACGACTGCATAAACACGGGCTGTTTCTTTATGTATTCCTATCATGTTATATGACTTCAAACCGATTTGACGAGACTTTACAGCCTAACTTTGTGGTCTGTCTCTGTCACTTGGCGATTCATTCTCGGGGACCGGCTATAGCAAAGAAGTACCCTTTCTGTATAGAGAAGAAAACGACCCTAGATAAGTTTAGCCGATCCACTCACCCATTTGTGTTTTGTTCATTCCCTTGTAGTGGATTGGCAACTCCTCAGCCGTTTGTTTTGATTGAGATCGTATTGTTAAAATAGCATCTGTGTGCGTACAGCGACATCTATAGACTATTTTACTTTAACTTTCGACATATGCCCTTCGGAATTTGTGGGTTTTCTGCGTTTCGTAGCAGTTTTATGCCAATTTTGGCTTTTCTGGTCCATCAGCAATGTATTTAAGCAAGTGCAAATGGGTGTATCGCAAGCTTGCTTAGAGTAGAAGCTTGACCTAATAAGATAAATTAGACTGATTATTTCAATAAAATTGTGTTGGCGACCACAGGTAGCTACGATTTTAGGTATTTAGCTATCTTTTAGCAAAGTTGTGAAAGCCTGCACATCGCAGCAAGGGACAGTTCCGGAGTTTTAAAGTTAAGATTGGAAGGATTGCAGTGCTCATCTCTGCGTAGGTTATAGTTTTATTTACTCGTCTTATTCAAGCGGTGTCTCTGATTGTGTAGCAAAGTATATTTCTTTAGTGGGCTTATTTAGACAGCATTCATCAGTCCGAGTTAAATTTCTATGAATGAGATTCAACCATCGTCCTTCCCCTTAAAGTTTTAAATAAAAACTGGTTTTATCATATTTTCTGACTTTTTTAATGAGCTATCAAGGGTTAACTACGAACCAGCGCTCCACACCCTAACGAAGGAATGGATTCTCTCTGCTCAAATCGCTTTTCCTCGACGATGCCCAATTCAAATTCATCTTAAAGTCCCATAGTTTGAACTCGTGTTAAAACTAAATCGAACCTATTTTTATCACATCGGTTAGCTCGCATTTTAAAAAAAAGCTTTAAAAATACTTTTAAAAAGCTTAAATGTTGGAATAAAATTGCAAGAAAATTGGTATTGTGATCAACAATGTGTCCTAATGTAAAATGAATCGTGGAATAAATGCCACTCATCATTTCAGTTTTGAACATTTTCAGTACACCCGATAAAGAACCGAGATGTTTATTCGAATAATTGGCTGAAAAATGAGAAAACATAATTTTCCCCCTAATAAACGCTCTAATTTATTTTACGTTCTGTTTTGTGTTATTATTCTCCCATTTTTTTGTAACTCTTCAAGATTAATAGTGTTTTAATAATTTTAATTTTATTATGTAATCTTCTTCTTTGTTTTTATAATTCAGTCTATTTAAAGTAACAATTGGAGGTATGGAAAAGGAGTTTTTCTGCTATAGCACAAAATGATATTTTCTTTTTCAGCATTTAAATTGTACAGCAGTGGGCGATGCTGCGTAGCTACGTGTTGCAGCGCCCTTTCCCCTACTTGGATGATAGTAGATACACCTCGAGGTGCCCCGGCCCTCTTGAAATTTACAACTACAAGCTCCAGAGAGCCTAGATTATCGGATAAGAATGGATGTGGACCTGGAAAACGCATCCATGAACTCAATGTGATCCAACAAAATAAATGAACTAACCTCCACCACACTTACTGGAAAAGAAAGAATTAGGATAATGAGATTATCTGCCCTCACGTGACAAGCCCTGGAGGTATCCGGGACTCATTCGCACTGTCATAAAAGAAAAAAAACATGTTCTATGCTTTAGAAGAATAAAGATATAAGTGTAACCAAAAAGATTGAAACACTCTTCCATTTTGACTTTTTTCTATCTATTGATATCTTTTGATTGTAAGTATCTTAAGTATTGATAAGTATCTTTTTTCTATCTATAAGTATCTATAAGTATCTATAAGTATTGTAATCGAAATTTTTTTAGATTTCCCGATTTCGACGGATGTACACGTTTTAAGGGTCAGAGATACACAAAAACATGTTTATAGAAAATGCCTTTTTGTCTGTGTATCATCGAAAAGTGTATGAAATATGCATAGAATTAAACCAAATTACATATACATATATGTTTTTGGCTATGGCCAGCAGGTCCCCGCTGAATTTGAGGATACTCCGTCGAAAGGGGCGCTGCGATGGCAATATTTGTGCCCTTTTTATTACTATATCATCGGAAAGTATCTTTTAAAACTTTTAAATATAAAAACTAAACTTCTTCACCCTTGTGTGTCAGCGGTTTCGTTATTCATCTTGGATCCAATTCAAAATTTTTCCTCTTTACCAAAAATTATATAACGTGTAGACCTACTAAAGGTTAATCAATACAACCTTTTGAAAACCTTACTTCCCGTTCCTTAAAATTCTAATGGATCACGATGATGTGAAGTATGGGGTCGTCCTTCACTCACATCTGGGATTTGTCTTTAATTTGTTACGAGTGTTTTTCTACTTTAACACTGTGCCCTGTCTATTTTGCAATGTGCATCTACATTATGTAAACTACATATTAATTATGTAAACTGTACATTAATTTGAATGTAGCGTAGGATATCCATATGTTCAGACCCATCCCACGAGACATCCTGTTTGTCAAGGTAGTCTCGTGGGGTTGAATCCATGCCTCACGAATCCATGTGACGGGTTGGATCGTCCCTAGCAATATTGCATTTAAAGTCTCTTTCGTCGTTTCAGAGGTAGAAGTATCCTCTGCTCATATGAGATGTAATCTTCCCAACTGGGTTAAAAGTCCGGGCCAGGACTCGAACCCGGGATCCCTTGACTAAAGCTGCCAATGCTTTACCAACTGAGCATCCTGGACCGGATTTTTTCGCCCAAATATTAAGATGACATCTCATATGATTTCTTTACCAATTTGAATAATTTTGTCTTAATTAATCGAGTGGAATCCTCTGCTCGTTTGACTGAGCCGTGTTCAGCTGAGATGCGTCTGCCCGGATGCGTTGTTGAAGACGCGTCTATTGACTTCGTTTACATTGGAGTTGTCACTATCTATCTCGGTTCTTTTTGCGTTTGCGCTGATTGTGTCGCTGTTGTTGAGTTGTAGTCTCGTCATGTTGCTGACTTGCGAAGATGACGCAATCGCTCCGTCCGTATTTCAAAATTGGGGTAGCTGCGTTATCCTTTCGGTATTAGATTTCTTTTGTCGAGCACTATTCATGTATCACGAGTGTCCCTTTCGCCTAACTCGTAACTATCTCGACCTGCCATCTTCAAAGGAAATGATTATGGGTCACTAAATGTGTTCATTATTTATGATTCTTGGTGTATGTCTCTGTTTTTTTACGCACAAATTGACACCAGAATTTCTCCGAACCGAATGGTCGCTACAACGGTCTTGCATACTAAGCAGCTCAAAATGCGAGATTCGATGACGTCGGCACGATAAATTTGTCAATGAAGCATGGAGCCAGAGGAACCAACTCAAGCTGAGCGAGTTGTTGTTGTTGTTGTTACTTATCCTCCAACTGTCTGACTAAGTCAGACAAGATTCAATAGACCGTTAATCTTCAGAAAATCAAGAACCAGAAGGGGGAAGCATATAAGTCCTCCCTGGAAAGACCCAAGCAGTCCAGTATGTGTTCTGCAGAGGTCTGTTGATCTTGACATTTAGAGCAGACTTCAAAGATCTTTCTGCCCTTATGACTTCATTAATCCTTCAGCGAGTTATTGCGAAGGACGCGAGGGTAGGATTGTAGTGGAGGGTATACGATTGTATATGAGGTATAACTTCTGGATTTTTTTTAAAAGAACCTCTGTTTAATCTCTGTTTCTCACGTAAAGGTATAGATAGTGTATTCTCTAACATATACCCCCTGGTTGTTTCACGAGTTCAGTACTGCCCGAGAACAAGATTTCGTGACGCTCACTTTTCAGACATAAGGCTAGGAGAGGTGGTCAAGTCAAAAGCACAACCAACGACAGCTAACACTCTATCGTTTTCCTGTTCATAGTAGTAGTACGAGAGAGGGACCTATTTGTCTTGAAGCAAACATTGGTACCCCTGCATTGGCAGATGGAAAAGTATCCCCTACACTTCTAAATTATGTAAACAATCACTCGCGCGGCTTTCAATTTAAGCCTAAAGCCACATCAAGACTACGGCACTTATGATCTGTAAATATTCCTCAAGACATGATTTGTGTCAGATTCTTGAATCGAAAACATCTATATAGGCCTAATGACTTATATAGGCACATTTTTCCCCCTGGGCAGTGATTTAAGCTGATCAGACACGATTCGGGATGAAACGTTTATTTATGTAATAAAACGCAGATGGCAATCGGATTTTTCTTCTGGGTAGTGAATAAATCTCATTTGTCACGCTTGGAAGTGAAACGCTTCTGACACAAACAAAAAGCGTGATGTTGTGAACTGAAACGAAAAAGAGAATGAGCGCTACCATATAGGAAGCTCACAGTGGCCTATTGCCGCGCGACCTCTACCGGCCGCCTCTGGAACCATCACCGTTTTGAAACCGTGCACTCAGTAACAGCAGATACGCTTTCTTGTGTGTGGGACGAGTTTGGCTATCGCGTAGATGTTTGCCGTGCAGCAAACGGTGGACATATTGAACATTTATAATGTCATTGAAACCTTCAACGGCATTCTATTTATATTTTTTACGCAAACCATGCCGGCCATGGCATCTATCGCTGTGCTCTATTAGATAGTCATCGACCGAACAGTTTAGGAGAAGTGGAGTAGCGTCGCCATTGGAGTGGGTTCCTCAGCTCAATGACTACCCATCGAATGGTACACTTTACTTAGCGTTGACGGACAGATGCCCCTTTCTTGAAAGGTACGGATTGGAACACACATGCAATGAAAATGAATTTCGAACATGCTGTTAGACTATCTCGTTAGTATGGATCAAACGCATGCGCAGAGTTAATCGATGGTTAGAAGAAAAAATCAATGATGGATAGGTACTGATTCGTCGGCAGGTGGAGGCAATTGTTGATGTTCGGCAACAGCGGACTTGTTCTTCCCCTTGTTCCTTCTCTTGCTGCCGCCGCTTTCACCACGCTGAAAGAGAAGCTTTTTTAACGTGTATTGTAAAAACAAGAAATCTAACTAACACAAGTAAGTAAGGGGCTCTGACAAGCCCCTTCCCCCTGCCCTAACGATATATAAAATTTGCTTTGGTTCAAAACAGACTAATAAGAATGGCCGCAACCTTGGTAGGCATTCATTACAGCCATAAATGCACTCGGTTAAGTGAAGTAGGCTAGAGGTCTGTAAGGGCCTAAATTTCCATCCCCAGCTCCAGCCAGACCCATAAAAAAATTTTATTGTCCCGGCCCGGTATAAAAGCTAAAAGTTTGGCCAGAACAAAGCATGGCCCGTACAAAAATGAATTGGCCCGTCCAGGTTGTATTTCTACCAAACATGCTATTTCTGAAGCAGCATTATCCTACAATTCAAATGATTCAAAAAGCACACTTACCGATGCGTAGATTTTATTTTCAGATTAGGTTCGAAATGCATGGAATACAAAATAACAACGATATTAATTGCCTATTAGACAATTATGTAACATAAACACTGATTTTAAAAAATGGGACTTTAAAAATTACATTCAAATTCAGCAAGAAAAGTCAAAGTAGTTTAGAATGAAAGAAAAAAACTGCAACAGAAAATCAGAATCTGAAAGCTCTACAAAAGAACAAGGTAGAATTTAAAAAAATATATATTTCTGTAATTTATGAAACCAAATTAATTTTTATAAAGATTTCACTAAACAAATGTACGAAATCGCTATATATTTTACTGAAATAAATAAATAAAACGCCAGCCTAATACGAGCTAAGTCTGCATGGGCCTTGCCCAAAACCCGAGTCCGGCCGATCCAGATTGATATCATTGGACTCGAGCCGGGCGAGGCATTGCTCCCGGGCCGTGCAAGATATCAGTAAGAGGCTATAATACCTTTAAAACAGAAGCTAAAAATTTCCGATTTTCTATATTTCTTTATCGAAACTTTTTTCAAGGATTTGGCCGGATTTAGCCAAATTATTCATTATTCTTGGGCCGTGTCATATATCATTAAGATACTACACCGTAAAAATAGAAGCGATCAATAACACGGACCCGGAAATTTCAGCCCGTGCAGACCTCTACGAAGCATGAAGCCAAGGCCCGAGTCTGTAGAGAAACGTAACTCCCGGGTCCGGTCCGGATCGACCCGAGTCTCGTGAATGATAATTAGTCTGAGTCCAGTCCGGGCCGGGCTCGTGCAGACCTCTAAAGTAGCCATTAAATGCTCTTTAAATTTAAATTTCTAAACATTTCGGGGAAAACTGTTTGCAGCATAATTTAATTACGTTACTCTATTTGAAATATAATGAAATCGATACACATTACTGAGGATTACTGCAGGATACTTGTTGTATAATGCATTGTTGTATAAAGTATCTGTGCATATCATTTACCTTTCATTTTTCAGAGACACACACAAGATTTCGGATACAGTACTGTATCCGAAGTATTATCAATAAGCGGTAATTTCTGAAAGTGTGGTTTCTAATTAAATTTTTGCATACTATGTATGTGGTATGTATAAATGCTATACATCCATCATACACAGAGCTACACAAAAGAATTCGTAAGCATGACTGTATCAGCGTAAATTGCTTATTTATTATTTTTTTATCGAGTTACAGTCGGCCCCGCTTAAACAAATATGTGTGGTTCCAACATCTATTATTCGATTAAGCGGGGATATTCGATTAAGTGGGGAAATTTATTCTACCTTACCACATCGTTAATAATATCTTAAAATCTAACTAATAATCTATAGCAGTTAAAAAAACAATTATTTTAATTGTAATAAAGTTACTTTCTTTTAAAAATAAAAAAGAGAACTACAAAATGAAATAAAAATTCTTATATTAAGCATTATAATACACATTCACTTAAATTACATGATGAATATTTTGGTTTTATCGCTTACCTCATTACAATTTTTTGAAAAAATCCAAAACAGTTGATTGTTTATTTAATGTTTTTTGCGCACATTTCTGCAGTTCTTTTTCCAAACCATATAATATTTTATAATCTCCACCTCGAGCTTCAAAATGTCTTCGTATAATTGATAATGATTTCTGTACTTCACTCAAGGATGGGGGAGGATCTATTACAACTTCATTATTTTCATCTTCTTCTGTGCAAGCAGATGATTCTGACACCTCATCAGTTTCTGTAGCCTCATTTTCCTCAAATTCTATAAATTCCAAAAGTTCTTCTTGTGTAATTTGGAGTTTATCGAGCTCTTCTTGAAACTCTTGAAGATCACAAATTTCAGTTTCTGTGTCCCAACAATCATCTTCATCAGATTTAGGCTTTAAAAATTTCGCTTTTTTAAAACTGTTTTTAATTACACTAACAGGAACATTATTCCAAGCTTTGTTGCAGAAATGCATAGCAGTCAAAAGGTTAATTTTTTTTTGAAAGACTGGAAAATGTCTCATTACAGTTCTCTGTTTCCAAGTCCAAAATATGGAGAAGTTCATTTGTAATCTCCCGTCTATATAACGCCTTGAATGATCTTATGATTCCTTGATCAAGAGGTTGTATTTTGGCCGTCGTATTTGCAGGCAAAAATTCTACTCTGACATTATTCAGGCGAATTGAGTTCTCTGTTTTGTGACTGCCAACATTATCCATTAATAGGACAATTTTTCTATTTTGCTTTTTCATGTTTAGGTCTAATTTTGTCAGCCAACTTGCAAAAATATGTTTTGTCATCCAACCATTCTGTGAGTAATCATATGCAACAGGATAATTTTTTACATTTTTTAGACATCTAGGCTGTTTGCTTTTGCCAATGAGAAGAGGTTGAAGCTTTTCTTCTCCCGTTTGATTTACACAGAGTAGCACAGTTACGCGATCTTTACTTATTTTAAATCCGTGTAACTTTTCGGTTTTTTTTGCAATTGTTCCTTTTGGCATAGCTCTATACAGTAGACTTGTTTCGTCACAATTAAAAATATCGCATGGTTTGTACTCAGCAAGAATTGGATGTAAAGTTTCTCCAATCCATTCATCACAAACTGCATCGTTTACAGAACCCGATTCTCCATGTAGTTTCTTAAATGTTAAATTGTGTCTTTGCTGGAATCTATATAACCATCCTTTAGATGCCGAAAAATTCTCATTAATAGAATCTTTCGCAATTTCTTCGGCTTTCTGCATAATCATTGCCCCGTTTATTAAAGCTCCTTTGCTTCTTTTTGAATTAAACCATTCCAACACAGCATTGTCGAGATTGTCATTAGATTTTCTTTTCCGTTTTCGGTGTAGGTTTCCATTATTTCTCCATTCTTCTTCAATTTTATCAGCATTTTTCTTAATGGTCGAGACTTGAGACTGAGAAATTTGAAACTCTTTAGCGATTTCAGTTTGTGTTTTTCTGTGCTTTATGGCATCCAAAACCTTCAATTTATCGCACAAACTTAAATCTTTTCTTTTCGCGTTCATATTTTTCTACTTCAGAACCTTAAAACAAACTAAATAAATAAAGTGAGAACCGAACTGTCTATTTTTTCAGTGTCACAATGCAATAACCTCGAATATTCTACAACATCACGTGACCAATCCGTTTTTCTTTACCGTAATCATCTTTGTTTCCCTCCCCCCCTCCTCAACACCCCTTTCATTCGAAACGTCCGTTGCTATGGCGACCCTGGGAAAAGTCTTTCGAATTTGACGTGACGCGCGTATGGTTTGAAAATTTCGAACAAAAGACCTTTTCTAGGGAAAATATTTGTCACACCAGATTAGTCGTTATTGCATTATCCGGGGAAATTATTCGAATAAGTGGGGAATTTTAACATTGCCTCTATGGGAAAAATTTTGGTTCTAAAAGATTTTATTTCTATAAGCGGGGTATTTGTTTATCCGTTACCCGATTAAGCGGGGCAGACTGTATGCAAGTTTGTTAAACGTGAAATATATTTAGTATACTAAGAGGTGTTTTTTGAATATAAATAAAATCATATACAGGGCCACACAAATAACTGGATAAATGGCCGCCTGCGTATGCTAATTTTTGGTAAGTGTGATTTCAATAGTTTTCAGCCTCAATTAAACTTTAGCTTAATATGTGGCGTGTATAAAATTCTTACGGTAGTAGGGGAGACCGGTACACACTGGACCTATGGGCACAGTGGACCACACCCTAATATTTCATTTATTTAAAATCTTTTTAAGCCTCTCTTCTATCCTAATAGACAACAGCACTGGATTGATTATTTACAGCCTCCACAGCACATGTTTAGCTCAGAGTGAACCATTTTATCCAGTTGGTGATTTAGAGTTTCTAAAAGTAAAACTTTCACCACCTTTTTCTTTTTCAAGCAATAAATAAGTAGTAATAATCCAGTAGTAATAATTTCAAGTAATAATCAAGTAGATAAATAATATAAAATAGTTATTTTGCAAAGGTAATATACTTTTTTATTTAACTTTAAAGTTAATAATGTTTAAAAGAAAGCTATAAACAATATTAATTGGATTATTTATTGAACTTCAACATGGGGTACAGTGTCCACAATCCACTCTGCTCCTGTAATGCAGAATATGTTCAAAATATTAAATAATTGCTTATTTTCTATAAAGAAATATTGCTTTAAAGTAGTTATTTAACTGTAAAATGAAATAGAAAAATAACAATTTATTTAAAATAGTAAGAAATATTTTGTTTTGTATTTACTAACTTTGAAAAATTTAACTGTAGTCTAATGGGTGATAATTCTATTCAAGTATGATTCATGAGATGCAAATTGAAAGGAGATCAGTTTATTTTATACAGAAATTGTAGGTGAATCTGTTGTTGATATCAATGATTTCGTAATGTTGCTCCCAGACCCAAAAGTATTTCAGGAAAATTCCAAGCTCAATTTTACTCATCAGTATTTTGGAATTTCATTTGCGAATTTTAATGTGAGCTGATTTTTTATACTCAAGTAATAACTTCATCTAAATTGCAATTGTTCCTGTATTAATCTGTTATTATTTTCAAAATATAATAATTTTTTAATTGTTTTGTTTTGTTTTGTATTTTTTTTTCAAAATGTTCCTTGCAAATTTATATTACTACGTTATTTTGGAGGTAAAGAAGAAATAAAGAAGAATTAGATTAATGCAAAATAGATTTTTAATACGTTTCAAATAACATCTAATAGCGGTCCACTGTACCCCGCTTCCAGGGCACACTGGACCACTTTACGGGTGTATATATATATATATATATATATTATTTTTATGTATTGAAATCTATGTTCTGAGAAAATTATGATGAATGTAAAACTGTTTAAGGAATATTCCCAAATATTTTCATGCAGATCGGTGTATCCGTTAAAGAGATTTAAAAAAAAAAATAACTGAACAAGTGGTCCACTGTGCACTAGTCTCCCTATAAAGTGCTGAGCAAAATAATTCAAATATGTTTTTCCGTCTATCCGTTAAAGAGAAAAAAAATAAATTGAACAAGTGGTCCATTGTGTATCAGTCTCCCCTATACAGTACTATACAAAATAATTCAAATATGTTTCCGTCTATCCATTAAAGAGAAAAAAAAATTAAACTGAACAAGTGGCCCACTGTGTACCAGTCTCCGTATACAGTGCTGTGCAAAATAATTCAAATATGTTTTTCCGTCTATCCGTTAAAGAGAAAAAAAATAAACTGAACAAGTGGTCCACTGTGTATGTCTCCCCTATACAGTGCTGTACAAAATAATTCAAACATGTTTCCATCTATCCATTAAAGAGAAAAAAAAATAAACTGAACAAGTGATCCACTGTGTACCAGTCTCCCCTATACAGTGCTGTACAAACTAATTAAAATATGTTTCCGTCTATCCATTAAAGAGAAAAAAAATAAACTGAACAAGTGGTCCACTGTGTATGTCTTCCCTATACAGTGCTGTACAAAATAATTCAAACATGTTTCCGTCTATCCATTAAAGAGAAAAAAAAATTGAACAAGTGATCCACTGTGTACCAGTCTCCCCTATACAGTGCTGTACAAACTAATTAAAATATGTTTCCGTCTATCCATTAAAGAGAAAAAAAATAAACTGAACAAGTGGTCCACTGTGTATGCCTCCCCTATACAGTGCTGTACAAAATAATTCAAACATGTTTCCGTCTATCCATTAAAAAGAAAAAAAATAAACTGAACAAGTGGTCCACTGTGTATGTCTCCCCTATACAGTGCTGTACAAAATAATTCAAACATGTTTCCGTCTATCCATTAAAGAGAAAAAAAATAAACTGAACAAGTGATCCACTGTGTACCAGTCTCCCCTATACAGTGCTGTACAAACTAATTAAAATATGTTTCCGTTCTGTTGGTAAAAACTGCTGAAGGTGAATTTTCAACTGTGTTATGTGTTTTCTTATACTAAATTAAATTGCAGCATACTATATAGAGCGCTATACTACGCTGGTCAATTTCTCTTAACGAACTTTTATTCAAACAAAATATTGACATTTCATAATCCACTTTTATATTTTAACAGAATAATAAGGCTACTATAATCTGTGACTCGTGCTATAGCCAGTATACACGTCAGGACACGTCGCCCTTATCATTATCTTTTTACGCGTGAAGGTTTCGCTAGGGTACTCCATTGTGAAATTTGGTAATTTTTGAAATTCGATATTTGAAAAACGACATAATCATTAGATTTGAAATTTATATCAAGAAAAATACAATTTTTTAACTTTCTAACGCAGTTTGTCTAACAATTTTCTGACAAATACTTTTCGAGCTATTATTTTTTCAGTCACTTCAAATGTTTCATTTTCCGAGATTAATCTGTGACAACAATTAGCGGAAAACCCAGTCGTCAGCAACGCATAGCTTTTTATTAAAGAGGCTGTTGGAACAGGGATTGTCACCACCAATTTGCCACCATCACTTTTGCAATCGGTTCTGTAGTTCCACAGATTCCATAGAAATTGTAATTTAGAATGATTTTAGAATGCTTTTCGCTTATTTCACCCTTTTAAATTTCGATTTTTTATTTCTAGCTCCTTCAGTATAAAAAAAATCGTAATTTTAGAACGTTTTTCGCTCCTGCACCCCCCCCCCCCCTGGGGTTAGTGGCACCGACATAAAATATAGCCTATGTTGGAGCAGGGGTTGTCACCATCCATTTGCCACCATTACTTTTGAAATCGATTCGGTAGTTCCAAAGATTACCCCCTACAAACGAATGAACAAACAAACAAACAAAAAAAAACAATCTTTACTCCTTTATAATATTAGTATAGATATACAAATCTATAGATTATATACAAGGCTACACACCTACACAAAAGAATGGGAGTACATTTCTGGCTATGGCCTGTCATTACTAAAATCTGGTTTTCAAATGAGTTTTGCGTTTTCTAAAATGTTTACTTAGGTATTTTATTTACCTTATAGCGAATGTTTAAAATTCATAAAAATACAAATAAATGTAAATATATTGCTTGAAGGTGCGTAAAAACATTTAAAAGCACATTAAAGTTCTTTTAAAAAATTAAAACGTTTTCAACCGAACTTACTTGGCCATCATCAGTGAAAAACTAATAGTTAAGTTGCGTTGTTGTCTCTCCGCATTTTCTAGCTTGCCCGGTAGAACACGCGAAGAGACAACAACTCAACTTAACTATTAGTTTTTCACTGATGATGACCGAGTAAGCTCGGTTGAAAACGTTTTAATTTTTTAAAAGAACTTTAATGTGCTTTTAAATATTTTTATGAATGTTTTTACGCACCTTCAAGCAATATATTTACATTTATTTGAATTTTAATTATTAAACAAGGTTAATTTGCACTGAAATTTTAACTTTTTATTGAGCGAAGGTATTTTGGAAGTGTTGGAAAATGTTTCATAATCTATGTTTGTTGCATGATTTTTCTTTCTTGTTTTAGAATAGAGCATTTTTTCTTTCTTATTTAAAGAAATGTTGATCAGAAATTCATTCTGCAAGACATAAAAATGTGAGAGTGACCCCTTTTTAATGACGTCCATGTTTTGTGCCTATTTTTACAATCGTGTTGCATAATCGATTGCCCTGGGAGATCACGAAGATGCACTCGATACTAGGGCTTCCACGTCTTCGATGGAAATCCCACAAGTTTGTCACTGTCACCGTCGCACAGGATTCTCCCGTTTAAACAAAGCAATGAATGAACTGACTGCAGCGGGACGTCCCGATGCCACGATTTATTTCTAAACAGTCTTAAAAAATATCATATATTCTAATACGAGCAAATCTTGTGTGTGTATATATATACTAGCTGACATGCCCGACGTTGCCCGAACCCGTGATAATAACCTTAAAAATACCTAAAATCAATGTTGAATGATTTTATATTTTTAAATGAAAATCTATTCAAACGAACTGAAGGACTGTCGTTATAGTTATTGCCGATTTAATGTCGATTTAATTTTTTGACGTTTTGATATATTAAACTTTCAATTCTGACCAAAAGTTCCTGAGGAAACCTAAATAATATAAAGCGCTTCCCACCTTTCCTCTTTTAAACTCAAAATAGTATACAGTATTGGCCAATTTATGAGTCCCATTCGAAAATAAATTCCAAAACCTTGTTTCTAAGATGATTAAATTCACTTTTATATTTTAACAGAATAGTAAGGCTACTATAATGTGTGACTCGTGCTATAGCCAGCATACGTCAGGACTTATGGCCGTTATATCATTATTATCTTTTTACGCGTGAAGATTTCGCTAGGGTACTCCATTGTGAAATTGGGTAATTTTTGAAATTCAATATTTGAAAAACGGCATAATCATTAGATTTGAAATTTATATCAAGAAAAATACAATTTTTTACCTTTCTAACGCAGTTTGTCTTACAATTTTCTGACAAATACTTTTCGAGCTATTCATTTTTTCAGTCACTTCAAATGTTTCATTTTCCGAGATTAATCTGTGGCAACAATTAGCGAAAATCCCTGTCGTCAGCAACGCATAGCTTTTTATTAAAGATGATGATGATGATAAATGTATCTATATATAATCGATATATCTATATATAAATGCGAATAATATCTTAAAAACGTCTCTAACGATTTTGACGAAATTTTGTACCCTACCGTTTTGGGGTAACAGAAAACCATTGGGCGAGGTCACATGTTCCAGAAAATTCGATTAGTGGGTCATTTTGGATCACCATGGGTCAGGGTCAAGCTCATTGTATCTAAAAAACGGTTCAAACGCTTTTGACTAAATTTAGTATCCTACAGTTTTGGGGAACGA
Organism: Maratus michaelseni; assembly: GCA_963931845.1. Taxonomy (NCBI): domain Eukaryota; kingdom Metazoa; phylum Arthropoda; class Arachnida; order Araneae; family Salticidae; genus Maratus; species Maratus michaelseni. The sequence continues at coordinate 317,924,116 of OZ007597.1, forward strand.
GAAGACTATTGGGCTAGGCCACATGTTCGAGAAATTTTGAATAGTGGGTCATTTTCGTCATGGGTCATTATGGGTCAAGCTATTTTTATTTTCAAAACGGCTCAGACGATTTGAACTCAATTTTGTATCCTACGGTTTGGGGGGCACGAGAAAATCATTGGGCTAGGTCACATGTCCGAGAAAATCCGATTAGTGGGTCATTTTTGGGTCACTATGGGCCAAGCTAATTTTATCTAAAAAACGGCTCAGACTATTGTGACTCAATTTTATATCCTGCGGGTTTCGGGCACGAGAAGACAATTGGGCTTGGTCACATGTTCGAGGAAATTTGATTAATGGGTCATGGGTCATGATATTTGAACTCAAAGCTAATTTTGACCGAGCATAGCTCAGTCTTCCCTGCTCGTATATACATATCCGTGAATGGAACGAACTTTTTTCGTTGATTCTATTTCATTGAATGACGAAAATTTCCGCATTGTTTTTCAAAAAATAAGACAGAAAATTCTTCAATCTAACGTAAAATTTACTTGAAAACCTCACATCTAAATCTGTCTTTTCGTCCAATCGCAGGGGTGTTCCGGCAACCGTGCTGCTTAAGAAGTCAGGTAACCTTTGATAGTTTACAGTAAAATTGGATTCTAAAGCAACATTTAAAAGAAACCCCCATGCAAAAAATCGATTTTGAAAGGAAGTTAGGTCCAAAACAGTTCAAGAAGTAATTTGAGGATATTCAAAGTCAATTTTCTGAAATCGGTGATTTTTAGGTGCGTTCCTAATTATATAAATACATAGCACCTAGGTCGTCGTCTGGTCGTCCGTCCGCCTGTCTGTCCGTATATAACAGTACGAAAACTACCCTACCTAATGGTTTGAAATTTAATATCTATTACCGTTGCAGAATTCTGTCATTTCCAATTTTATGAAAATCGAATCAAAAAAAGATTCATATTAGTAAAAGTTTTCTTCATTCTGTTAAATCCTATCAAACGTAATCTATATAATATAATAAAAGCGCAAGTCATGCGACTGAGGAAAACCAATACGGGCAAACCACTTCTTTTTTCATAGGACAGGCGGCCATTTTTATTCAAAATTATTTTTTCGGATAAAATGGCATAAAAGTGACATTTTTAGAAAGATTGTTCCAAAAAATGGTTTGCTTGAGCGATGAGTTACATTCAACAATGTATAGATTCGAGGTAACTTCAGTGAAAATGAGGTTAACAGCCGAATATCTCAATCCATTAAAGTAAATAAACAAAATATTCATTCATCGTGAGTCGTAGAAATATTAACCATGGAGGTCATCAATCGCAAAGCAAGATTTCCAGGGTAAATTTACAGAGCTGTCTGGAGTAAAAAAAAAATAGCATCTGTAAATATGGCATACGTAATAAGGGGGGGAAAAAACATCCTCATTTCGTTCTAGCAGACGATCTAATTTATTTCGCTGAAATAATAACGATGACTTTTAGATTGTAAAACGAGTTATAGCACGAAACGAACGTACCTCATTTGTCACGTTTAACGTACAATTTCCAACTTGTTTTTAATTGAATTTTAAAGTGCGTTTAAAAGCTTACCACGGGGTCGTCTACGCAGGTGGTCTTCATGCCTGTGCAGGTCTCTTTCTCCATGAGTTCGAGTGCGCAGGTCTTCCGCGCCCTGTTGTCCAGGTACTTTCGGTTCCGGGTCCGCAGCCCTTTGCCGCACGTCACGCTGCACTCGGACCACTCCGACCAGCCGGTTGTGGCGCAGCTGATGTCACTATCGTAAATGAGAAAACAGAGAGAGAATATAAAACAATTGACCCTTTCAAAAAACGGATACGCGCATTGTAATCTAGTGTGAAAAAAGGCTGACCACAGAGAAATGGGACTGTCGGAAATGTTGTCCCGAAGGTGAATACCGCAAATAGATACTAAATTCAAGATGTAGAAAAAAAAAAAAAAAGGTTCGATTCTTGGATGCTTAAACAATGACTGTAATTTTCCTGCATTTCTGTATAAAAACAACTACGTGAGTAAGATTAGCATTGAAGAGAAATCCCTGACGACTCGGCCTACAGGCACAGGTATTTCTTCGAAGACGCAGACCGTAGGGCGCCTGTTTATTGGAAATTGCAGCGCCAGTTGGGACCGCCCACTTCGAAATATACCTGTGCCTGAAGTCGGAGCCAGCAGAGATTTTTTTCTGTAAAAGTTGGTCCTATAAAAAAATTGTCAATATAAAAGTTGTAGATAATATTAAGAAGATTTATAATAAATGTAAGCGGATTTGACATCTTGTGAATGGACGAAGTTGTGAATTTTTTTTCTTCTTAAACCCCTATTTCCCACCCCCTCACCCATTTTTAATGAAATCAAAAATCTGTCCTACATACATTTTTGGCCCTTTTCCTAGACGTAATAATAACTTTAAACGGATTCATGTATCGTAACAAGTCGCGACCCGATGCCCAATTTGAAAATATGAATGTTACGACACAAATAGCATACTATAAAGTACTCTTTAAATGGAACATGTTTTTTTACGTAGTTGTACCTCATTCTCGAAGAATTCACTAGAATATTATATAATCATGCAGTCGTCAGTATCACTCCTCCAGGCCTTTGATCAAAATCACATTGGATGTTTTCCCGTAAAAGATTTGAAAGAACAAAAATTTTATTTACTCTCAAAGAGATGACAGATGAATACTTTAATCATTAAAAACTTCAGCCATCTTTAAAAACATAATACGTCGATGCTAATTGTAATCACACTTCGAAAAATATTCTCTTTCTCACACCGGACGACGACATTTTATCTTTGCAGCCGATATCGCAGAAAATCTAGATCCAGAACTCAAGTTTCGTGTTTTATACCAGATCCCGCAAAGCTCATTACGGCATTGCTGTATTACTAATTAACCCATGAGAGACCTTGGCGATGTCTGAACTCTTTACTGAAAGAAACAGAATTTCGAGGTAAAAAGGCGTCAGCAATAAAGCGCGCGAATGGGTTGTTGAAATTTTTTAAAAAAAATAGGAAAAAGAAAATGGTATAGGTGATAATTTTAAATAGAATGAATTCGGCTTTTTAAGAATTAAGAAATAAAAAGGTTTTATACGAAAAATAATTACGAGTTTTTTAGAATATTTTGAAGGGGAATAAAATATTAAATTACGGATTTTAAATAGAAAGATATTAAGATAAATAAAGTAAAAGAAATATTATTTAAGATGGGAAATAATTTAATGAACTAGGGATATAGGATGAATTTAGAAAGGAAAAAGTTTACGAAATAAACTTAATAAGTGCGTATGGTACTTTGAACTTTGTAATATAAGATCTATAATTAATAATTATAATTTGTAATATAAGTATCTAAGAACAGAATTTCTATTCATTAAATTGAAATATTTATTTAACTAATATCTCCCGAACTCTCATTTAAAATGGGTTTTCTTTTAGAACTTTAGTAATTCCATCCCTATCGAACGAGTAACATTAATTTATGAAAGGAGGCATTTTCTAGTAAAATCAAATACGATTCTTCCTATATAAATTAATTATTTCTCTCTCTCTCTCTCTCTCTCTTTTTTAAATTTTAAATGAAGCACTAATAAAAGCGTCCTATACAAAGGGTGTTCGAGCATTTTTAAAACTATTTTCATGGTACTATTGCGGAACTAGTTTACGTTCAATATTTGTGTTTTAAATGTACAATTCAGCAAACCTTATTCCAAACTACCTGTCTATATACCGTAATTTCCATGGCAATAATGCCTTTCGTAGTTTTGAAAGAGGTATTTTAGACCATTCCTGGAGATGGGAATGCTCGGAAAAAACCGGAAACTTTGGGAAAAAAACTGGGTTTTTTTCGTTTTTTTCCGAAGGTATATTTTTCAATTTTTCCGAATTGGAAAAATTGAAATTTAATTTATAAAATAATACATTCAAAATGTTATTATGGCTGCATTCTGATGTTTTTTCATGTTCAGTGTCTCGCATGAAAATGTTAACCATGAAAAATATGATCTGTAAGCAGTTTAGGAAAAACTTCAGTCCTGTAAAGGATCCTTCACAATTTTTCCCCCTTAAAACATAGGACACTTCACAAAATTCGAAAAAATTTTCCATCTTCATCCTGAATCCTCTATCAATGTACCAATTTTAGGATAACAAAACCTGTCACATGACAGCTGAAATCATCAATGAATCTGTTATTTAGCTGTATATATGTATGAAGAACCTTATTAAAAATATCTAAATAGGAATCTAAATATAACGATAATTTCTAATTCAATAAAGTTTGATTATATTTTTTATGACAATTCTGAAAGATTTTTTTTTATAAAGGCGATATTTTTTATATAAAAGTTTACAAAAACAGGATCGCATGAAAAAAAATGTAAGCAGATCCATGCAACTTCTCTTGTTAAAAATGAAAATCCGTGTGAAAAATTATTTTAATACCAATAGGTTGAAAATTGAATATAAAAATTGAAACATGCATTTATTTTTATTAGCATAGCTGCGATTTTTAGTGTAATCAGATGATAATCTCCAGAAATATTTAACTATTATTAGAAACATTCTTTTTTAATAACATGCAATTGAAATTATTTAGTCTTTTCAAGCTTTTTTTCTCTTCTCTTCCTTTTATTTAAAATACAGATTTTAAGACTTGTCTAACTGTATTTTTTTTTAAAATATAAATGCGTACAAATAAACTTTGCAAAGAAAATGTAAATTTTCTGTGAAAAATTTAGTTGAAAACAATTTTTATAAGTATTTAAAAATCCACTTGTTTTATTATATCCACTTGTTAACTTTCATTAAAGAAATGTACATACGTAATATATATATATATTACTTTGATATTAAGAATCTAAAACTTAAACTAAAACCTAAACATATAGGGTTGTTTTAGGTTTAGACTGGAAAGCTATGCCAAAACTAAATACACGTGAAATGGAAATTCTAATTGTGAGAAAAAAAATTTGTGATTTTGTAAATTGATATAAATTTTTAAGGAATGGAAGATTTAAAAATGATAATATTTATAATGTCACAACTACAATAATTTGTTTCTTTAAAATGACATTTTAAGCAATACTTAAGCAATACTAGGTTGACTTGAGGCGATATTTAATGCAATTTAAATTTGTTTTCAAATTGCAGTGATATTGGTTGAAACTGGAAACTCATAAGATTTTTTTTGTTATTTTTTAAATTTCCTCTACTGGTAATTGAAGAAATGCAACTGAAAAATCATTTCAACAGAGACATGATACACTATTACAAAAAATGGTGTTAAATTAAGCTAGAAAAGCTACTGTGAAAATTCTGAGACTGAAAGGCTAAACTTTTAAAAGCAGACTTCTTTTTTTGTTTCTTGTAATATATTCATTTAAAGAGAAAAAAAAATTAGTATGCTGAAATTAAAAAAATGTTTATTTTATATTTTTTAAGAAATTGTAAATTATTTTTGAGAAACATTTGTAAGAAATCAATTTTTCCAAAATTTTCAATTTTTCCAGAAAAAAAAAAACTTTTTTTTCTGCCACTTCAAAATTTCCGGAAATTTTACATCTCTAACCATTCCTCTTGTAGGTCGACATTTGGATAACGCACTTTTGAAAAATTCAAAAGCGCAAAAATCCATGGGTGCGATACATTAGGAGATTTAACAGATATATCAGTAAAAGAAAACCCTGATACCCGTTTCTCGTTCCGTTTTTTCCAAAAAAATTAACAGTGCATTGTGATGTGTGGCTGCTTGTTTTATCTTGATGCAGTTCTACAGATGGATGGCACTAGGGGTAAAGAGATATATGGTATTTCATGTTTGAAGATTGAGTTAGTTTTGCGGGTTCATTGGTTAAGTATAAAGGGGGATACGGGGACTAATCCCCCCTTAATTTTTTTCATCCAGAATTATCTGATTTGCTTCAAATTTCGTATATAGGTTCATTGTAATTAGAGGCTTCCCTGATTAGTTTTGGGGGTTCATTGGTTAATTATAAGGGGAGAACGGGGAGATGATCCCTCTTAATATAGTGTCGATTTCTTAATTTTTTAAGGGTATTATTTCAAATTCTTTGATGTAATAGTATAATATAGAATTAGTGTGAATAGCCTGTGAGCTCAACTGGACAGTTTTCTTTTTATTTATTTTGTGCCATGTCATAGTATTTTCTAGTCGGGTATTTTGGACTAGCACATGGTTCATATATTTGAATCTGTGTTAATCGTCTCCTCTCTATTTCACAGGTGAGTTATGCCTTTTTATATCTAGTTTTTACATATATATTACAGCTGGTTTTTTATTTATTTTATGGATCTATTATTATTTTCTTTATTTTATGCATCTACTATTATTTTCACGTTCATTGGGGTTTTTCGGTATGTTATAAGGAGCTTAATAGTGTCCTTTTCCGGCACAATGCTGACACCAGAGATGCCTAGCTCAGACTCATTTTCCGTAATATGTGGATTAATTTTAACCCAGTTTAACAACGTTTCTAACCAGGAAATTTATTGGATGAATCTTTATTTAGTTAGTTTCATATTTCTAGGTGGAATATATTTAATTTTATTTCTTAAAAAATTTTCTGGTGCGAAACGTATTAAACCTCGTTCAAATTAACCCATATATTACGGAAGATGAGTGAGAGCTTGGCACCTCTGTGACACTGTTTGACGAAATAACATATCTTTACTATGAATAATTATTGCGATGCTCCTCTCAAGATTCCATAAGATATTCACTCTACTTCATTTTTGATTTTATTATGTTTAATTTTTGCAGTGTCCTTTCCATTGATATTCATAATAACTCTTCCTTTGTTTTTCACACGTCATTTCATTTTAAATAGCTGACCCCCGCCCGGCGTTGCCCGGGCCCGTGACAATAAATTTAAAAAGAAACAAAGTTTTTATTATTTTATATCTTTAATCCGATTTTATACGAAATTATATTTTTAAATGAAAAATTCGCGAAAAAATATGGATGTTTAGTGATAAAAGAGCTCATTTTCTTGTTCTTTTCATCCGAACTCTTTGAAATCTTTATGGGTTATAAACAAAACGGTTTTACAGCCCCTTTAAAAATTTCGCGAAAAAATAGTGTTATCGATTTGTAAGAGAAATGTTTTCTTCTTGCTTTTGTTTGTTTGTTTGTTTGTTTTCGCGTCGGTTCCTTTAACATAGCAGTAAAAAAATTGTTCTCATCTTCCGAACTATCTGATATTTCAATCCGTTATAAACATATAACTGTATCCAAGCTCTTTTTAAATTTTTACGAAAAAATGGGCATATTTAGTGTTGGAAACATGAGTTCTTCAGCTTTCAATCTCAGAATAAAAATATATTAGAAGGTATATGCTTTCAATGCAATGCTGACTCCATACGTTTTTAATCAACCCTTTTCAATTCCTCTAGGCTAAACAGGGGCAGGTTAATCCATCAGGTTTCCCGTTTCTGAGGGGAGAAGCCTCCAAAAAACGTTGGCGCATGCGCAAAGAGACGATATTCGTGTGGAAAATTTGACAGAATGCGCTTTTCATTTTAAACATATAGATATATATAGAGAGAGAGCTTTTAGACGCACGCCATTTTTAAGGCGCACTTTAAAAAGATAAAAAAACTACGGTGTAATAATACTGTAACTTTTAATGAATTTCAAAATGGTAACTCACCCGACGCATATGTTGGAGCACATCTGCTTGTCGATGAGGGGGATGGTGCAACTGGCCATATCCGCTTTGGCTTTGTTGAAGTACTGGCGGGTGCGCATCAGGTGACCCTGACCACAACTCACGCTGCACGCCGTCCAGTCCGTCCAGTCACTCACTCGACACTCCACTGGGGGAGGAAAAAGAAAAAAAAAAGGAGTCAATTGGAATCCTTGTTCGAAAAACAGCTCAGAAAATTCAAATTATTAAAAGACAATTACTTAATAAATGATTATCACTTAGCAATAGGAACTACACTGTAAAAAAAAATCACAGTATTTTTACAGCAAAAAATGCTGGCAATATGAGTGCCAGCATATTTGGCTGTAAATTTACAGCAGTTTTGTTTTTTATGGATAAACAGCATTTTTGTAAATTCACAGTATTTTATACAGTTAATTTTACAGCAGTTCAGTTTTTTTTATTTTACAGCATATTTGTTAGTTTTACAGCAATTTTTGCTGTTAATTTTAATGCAATTTTAACAGCATAACTGTAAAACTTAAAATTGTAAAGCTGATATTTTTACCCCCCGCATGATTTTTTTTCTTATTTCAACCTGAGACATATTTTAAGGAGTTTGGGTACTAAGTATTATCTTTTTGTTTACTCATATCATTGTTTTAATATCATTATTATACAATCGATTCTATTATACATGTGTAAGATACAAATTTCGATTTTTGGTCAAGTATATCACCCACAAAAATTTGAGTCATTTGCCTATAGAGATAAAATGTTTTTTCAATAAATCATAACAAAGGAAGATTTTACTTTATCTAGCTTTTAATTAATTATTCAGTATTCCCTTACAGGACTTTGATTTATCCGTTTGTTTGTATTTGAAAATATCTCTAATTTAAATCATATATATATTTCTCCAACAACAATTTTAAGGTTATTTTTTGCATGTATTTAAATATTTTTGTTTATTCAATGTAGCCATTATTTCCCCCACCCCACCACACGGATATACAAAACTTTCTGATATTTAAACTATCATACATAAATAATTAATAACAAGAACTTATTGTATGCAACTTGCTGATAGGGGAACTTTATATTGATAAAACAAACTTGTTTATGCTAAGATAATTTTATAACTCTACATTTAATTCCATAAATATCAGGTCCGATTGAAAAATGAACACAGGAAGGGGAAAAAAAAAACACTTATTAGTTCAAGAAACTTAGAATAAATAATAATGAAAAAAAAAATCTGTTCACATAAAAACTTTAAAATTAAGCGTAAAAATAAATAGATAATGGACAAAAGCATTAGTTGCTGCAAATTAATGCTGCGACAGTAAACTAACTCAAGGAATATTTTAGGAATTGATAAAGTAGTGCATCCAGATTACTCGTAATAAATGATTTGAAATTTTAAATTAAATCACTGTCCGAAATATCGGCTAAATATATTAAATAAATAAAAATATTTAAATTACCGGCGAAAGTGAACCGAAAACTGATAGCGAATAAAATATTTAGAAAGTGTATTCGAAATGCCAACGCATGAACTGGAGTTTTGAAATATATATAATGGCGTAATAAGGCATAGCTAAAAACAGGGATCTTGTTTAAAAAAAAAAAAATGCTTGCATAAAGTTTGCCTGTGATACGACACAAATTATACGTAATAATAACAAAGTCCTGGGGGAAAAACCCACATAACCAAGCAAAATAATCTAATTTTACGATTTGAAACAAAATATTTATTCTAGACAAACGTCTTGAAAGTTACTATCGTGATAGTGATATACACAAATTATACGTAAAAACCTATGTTTACGTAGGCGGCCTTACGTAGGCTTAAAACCTATGTTTGTAATTATCCAATATCAGGTGTAATTGTTACAACTTTATTGGCTATCATCTAATGTAATGGCGGCCATTTCTCGTAACGTTCAAGCGTCACTTCGCTACTGGCCTCTACCTGCCACCTGCCACGGACCTGCCTGTCGCCTGTGTTTATTCCCCTCATTGAGATAATGATCAAGAACGCCAACAGATGTCGCTTTCTATACAGCTTTTATTGCTGTAAATTAACCAAAGTGCTGTGTTTGAATATTTACTCCCGAGAAGTGAATATTCACTCTAAACAGGGGTGGATACTCACTCTTTCAGAGGAGTGATTATCCACTCTTGCAAAAAGAGTGGGTTTTTTCACCCTGATAGGAGTGAATTAGTCACTCTTTCATAGGAGACAATACAAACTTTTCAACACTATTCTTTACTTCTTACAATATACTTTACTTTACTCACTATACTTAACACTATTTTTTCCTTATACTACTTATACTTTTCAACAATACAAACCTTTCAATAATAAAATATTCATGCTGTTTGTTTGTATGAAGTCTTATGAAAATGGAACGCAGATCAGAAATCCGGAGGTTATAGACTAGCTCACTAATAAAGTTATTTTGCGAGCCCAACGTCAACCTCATAGCAGTCATTACTTAAATTAGTTTAAATCACGTCCCATAGGAAGAGGCAGTAGAATAATAGCTAGTACTAAAAAATTACCATCCTAGTAAAATTACCAGCTGAATAGCCTAATAGTCCTAAGTTAGCCATACAAATATTAGTTCATAAATAAACTGTACTGAGCACCTTCTCTTTCAGGTTTGGTTTTTCTTTTTTCTGACCGCCTCTTTATGAGGTGCATATTGGGCTAAAATCAGCACAATAGCTACCGGACCCGCTCCAGTAGTAGCCTACGGAGTAAGTTTTTACCCAGTGGGGTACGGTAGAAAGGCGGGGTCTCGTCACCATTGCAACGATGAGTGTCAGTGACAATTTAATTAGAGCAACCAATGAGAAACATGAAAGCAAAGATCTAACCAACCCACTATAGCCGTCCTGCCAGCTATGGCCCGCTGCATCCCTTCTTTTAGTCCGTGGAGTTAGAGACAAATTTCACCAAAATATTTCACTCCAGTATGAGATTTGGTCCAAAGCTTATATATATACTAAGAAACAAAAAATCACCGGGAGGAAATTGATCAGGTGTCAAGATCCCCCCGGAGGTTGAATGTCGTATGACAGATATTGAGCTCATTTTATTTTTTTATACCTATTTCTGTACTAAAGCTTTAAAAAGTTTGTATATTATATAAAATATGTATCCACTGACCGTGTAAGATTTTATTGCAGAAATATTGATATTTAGGGTATAAGGTCTGTCTCAAAAGTTTAAGCACAAGCATAAAATGTCGATTTTCAAAGAATTATAAAAAGTTAGAATGAATAACATTTTTTTATTTGAAGATCTTGCAACATTATTTAAATAAATGATATCAAAAGTAGAAAAAAATAAATTACATAATTGTAAAAAATATAATAAAAAAATTTAAAAAAAAACTGTCTCAAAAGTTTATGCACAATGTCAAAAACAAGCAGATTTATAATTTTTACAGAACTTTTACTTACAAATTATTTTTCCGTGATTTCGGATTAGTTCAAATTAACGTGCGTCCATCGAAATTATTAGTTTTTGTAGGATTTCTGGTGGCAAAGAGTACCATGCTTTCTCAATGGCCTCTTGGAGTTCTTCAATAGAGTCACACTGCTTTCCATTGTCGTAAACCTGGCAGGTTAAAATACCCTAGACATTCTCAATCGGGTTTAAGTCTGGACTTAAAGCTGGCCAGTCAAGAATTTTAACATTTTTCTGAGAAAGCCAAAGTTTTGTAGAATGTGATACGTGGATTGAGGCATTGTCTTGTTGAAAAGTCCATTCAGGACCCCCCCCAAATGTCACCGAATGGAAGCAAATGTCAGTTTAGCGTCTCTTGATACTTTTTTGAATCTTGTCTTCCTTTTAGAAAAGCCACATAGGTCTGGCCGTTGAATCCAAATGCCCCCCAAACCATAACAGATTTACCGCCTCGCTGCCTGCTGAAAAATGCCCTTGGTTCCTTTCGTAAATCATGCCAATACGCGTTCCAACCATCAGGGTCATCTAAGTTCCACTTTTTATCATCGCTGAATAAAACAGTAAGCCATTTGTCCCCGTAGGACATGTGTTTTTTAGCCCAGTTCATTCTTGCCTGTTTGTGATGTAATTTGAGTGACGGTTTGCGAGCCATTTTCTTTAGTATGATGTAATCACACTCTTTAATACGTCTATGTATATAGTGTCTTTGGACACCTGTACACTGAGATTATTTTTAATGTGCCGTATGGATCCGTATTCTCCGATCAGTCTGAGCAGTCGTCATACGTGGTCGTCCACATCTTGGTTTTCGCTTAAATTTATCATTTCTAGAGAGTACTTGATATATACCTCGCTTTGATCGATTTAAAACTTTTGCAATTTCAGAAACAGTTTTATTTTGCGATTTCAATTTAAAAACTTTCAAAATCTCACATTTTGTGAATTCTTTGCCCTTCGGAATTTTTAAAACGAGAAGAAATAATTTCTCCACCTTTTATCTACCCTATATATATAAAATCCTAATGAAACGAATTTGTGAAACGATTTTATGAAACGAGTTTATGAAACGATTTTATGAAACGACTGATTAAACGACTGATTATGTTTCAGGGCTATTTTTAATAAAATATTAAACGCTTGATGGTGAAATTAATACCAATTGTCCATAAAAATCCGCGGATGTCAAAACTGGTAATAGAATTTTGAAATTGGAATTAGTTTTCGAGATATTAATTTCTTTCTAATTTTAATGACATTTCTGTAATGATGGCAACTAATTACAGTTTTTTCAGTTTTTTCAGTAACTCAGTTTTTTTGTGACAAAAAAGGGAAAAAAATTCAAAAGGATCTCTATAGGGATTATTGATTTCTTTTTATTCGTCATTTTCAAATTGAAATTGAATTTATCTTTTATTTCAATCGATAATGAAGACAAGATTGTGATTAAATTATGTTTTTCAGGAAAATTTGAAAAAAAAAATCTCATTTATATCGTCAGGATTCAATCGTCTGTCAGCATTTAATTTAATTTATAAACTGAAAATATTTTGAATAAATTCGTCCAAATGACGTCATTTATGTAAACGCAAAAGAAAGGGGGGGAAAGGGAATTAATAGTAATTATTATTTATTGATATCATTTTGTAACTTTTTTGTAAAATTTAATTAAACGAATTTATAAAATCACTAATTCGGTAATAATAAAATAATAATTGCCCACCTGAACGGAAGGAGAATAAAATATCCTGCTTGGTTTTTTCCGCCAAGCTTTTTAAAAAAGCGTCAAGACCCTATAATAGAAAAGCACCAAATGTTCATTGGGTTTGTTTTCATAACTTTTGGCAACAAATCTATGTATATTAACGAATCTATCCCTTTTTGAAGCTCGAATTACGCCAAACCTAAAAGCAAAGGATCCTATACAGGAAAAGTACCTGATTTTCTTATGGACAATATATTCAAGTGACATAACATGGTGTAAAATTATCGCGGATAGTAAATTTGTTTAAATACCTCATCAATTGATGCCGAATAAATGCAGGCATGCATGCACAAAATATTTAATTAATTTTGTATGATAAATAATTATTAGAAAATTTGTATATACATATTAATTAAAATAAATTATTTACATATTTAAAACAAGTAATATAAAGTTTTTTTAAAGTCAATTCCTACTTTTTAATCATAAATATATAAAATAAACCCGTGCAGCATGAATGTCCCACGTTATCTTTATTGAACATTATTTTATAATCATCGTTGCGGTATTTTATTTCTGTGGCATCACTCATTTGAGATAAATTTTTCATTTCATTTATGAAAACAATGGGAGGAATTTTTTTCTCCCATTTGAAACTAAAATTAATTAATTAAATTTAATTAATGAATTAATATTTGAAAAAACTGTATTAACATAAAGTGTCCACTACAAGTTAAAAAAAAAAATTTGAACTTGAGTGGATGAATAGAACATATTTTATTAACGATTGAAAATTTGAACAAGATATATATAGAGAGAGTGTGAGCTAATAGTAGGAATTTAATAACATGAAAATATGCATGATGGTGCACTAAAATAGAAAGAAAATTAAAACCTGTTACTGAAAATGTCTATAACATAGTACTTTTCAATATTGTGGTTCTTAATGTTATTCACAAGAAGATGGAATTTTTCTCATCCTTAAACGCAAAGGAAGAATAGAATACAGATCGTTCTTATAAAAGTCCGAGAGGTAGCCACAATTTAAACCTAAGCACTTTATACAAGCTGGTTTTCAAGTTGTAATTGATTTTACTTATCAATCCCGAAAGCAATCGTCAGCTGTCGCAACAGCTGTGTATGAGGCCATGATAATAAAAAAAAATGCCTCATTAAAACGTTAAAAGCATGGCAACCCAATTACAGATTTACCAATATTTTTAAAATAAAGCACGCTGTCATGTTTTCAGAGGCCTCGAAGTCTAAACGGGGGTTGGCGAGCGTAGCTCGCAGGGGGTAGGCCCCCTAGTACTTTTATAAAAGTGCAATATGATGTCACAGAACGTCATTACACATGGCCAATCCCGTATTTCTAAGAAAATTTGCATTAAGTGCTTAAACTTTTGAGACAGCGTTTCTTCAAGAAAAAAGAAAAATTAAATAAAAATAAATATATTTTTTATTTTAACCACCCAAAATGGCTTTTTTTATTTTATTTTGATTAAATGTCGAGTATTTATTGTAAATTAGCATAAAATGTTTTCCTCTTCACTTATTTTAAACCAGATTTGCAGAGTGCTTAAACTTTTGAGACAGACTATAAATGACCTTTTTGAAGGGAAAAAAAAAATCTCAAAACTTTTTCTGTATTTTTCGAAAATCTTTTTTTTTTTTCAATAACTTGAAAGTATATTAAAGTTTTGAAACTTTTATATGTTAAGTAAACCATTCTTATGTTCTCAGTGTTAAATTTTGGTGTATTTATAATGATTTCTAGGTTATAAAGGCATAAGTTGAATATTTCAGCTTTTGACAAATTACATCAGCTTACAAATTATTTCCTTTAATATTCAGAGAAGCTCTGTTCCCTACGAGCTTTATTAGCGTCTTCGTATAATTTACTTTCAAGAAAAATGAAGTCTACTGCCACCGGGACCTTTCGAAAATGCAGGTACGTTTGTATTATCTTATCTATTTGTTAAGAAAATCAATTGATTAGAAATAAATCATGTATCTATTAAAATTAATTATCCCGATATATTAATAGTAAGAAAAATTGATGATATTCCGACTAATGTCGATATTATGTAATCGTGTTTGCCATAAATTCATTTTGATTGGGGGATTTTTCGTATCAATCAAAGGCCATATCAATCGCAGTCGCGATAGCTAACGGCTGTTTTCGGGATGATTAACTAAGATCTATCACACATTTGAAAATATGTTTATACAACATATTAAGTATATAACTGCCTCCCGGTCTTTTATAATAACATCTAGAAGAAACGTTTCTTTTAGACGCCATAAGAAAATCGTTTTAAATATGTCGTCATTCTCTCCATTTAATCTTTTTCAATTTAATAAATTAATTATTTTAATGTTTCTCTTTTAATATTCATGTGTAAATACTTTTCCCCTTAAAAAGTTTTGGGAAATATATCATTATTATACACTGCACACTGGAATCTAACCCAGTATTTGCCTGCAAGAGATGGTTTTATTACTATGCATACTTTTTGATCCTATAAAACTTTTTTAAGTGAACCATTTTGACCGATTTTAATATTAAATAGTCCTTAAAAGAACTTATAAATTAAACAACTGTCATTTTCAGTGTGTTTATCATACATTTCTCTATAAAATTACCAGCTGAGAAAGTAAGACATTTTATCAAATTAACAAAGGACTTGGATAGGATCGTAATGACAATAATCTTTTGTCACTTGATTTGCTTAACTGAACTGAGACTGCGAGTGTCATGCGCGTGCTTTAAATTGGAACAGCGCCGTACTCAGTGGTTTTCATTTAGCAGAACAGCTCTTCCCATATCCCTTATAAAAATAGCCACCATGACGAGAAACATAGGCTCGGTAAAATGCTAATATAAATTTTATTGCTCATAAAATTGCGATACATCATTTGAAAGTTCTTCAAAAAGCTAAATAGAAGATAGTATAACATTTTTTTCTTAACAAACTGTTTAGAATTTACCGCAGCTAAAATGCGAGAGGCATTAAAACAAGAGTTTGGAGGATCATTTCACTACAGGGTATCTGTTATTGGTAGTGATTATATTATTTGATCTTTTCATTTGTTCATTTCAGCATATAATATATAATATTTTCTTTATTTGTTTCAGATAAGAAAGTAGGAAGACATAATTATGAGTAGCAAGAGGTCAATACACGTTTACGAGCAAAGTCTCTAGCACGCAGGTATAAATTGGAATATGTGTTTAATTTGCCAAAAAGATTCAAACGAATCTCTAATACAGCCAACATTTCAAGGTTACAGCTCCCTTGCACAAAATCTCCAAGATTATGCTGAGGTCGAGTCTTTACCCCTTCACTTGACCACAGGAAATTTGCTTCATGATTTCATGGAAAACCAAGGAAAATATCACAAAGTATGCCGATTAAGATTCAACAGTAAAGAAATTAACCGACTTTCTAAGGGAAAAAAACAACGAGTAGATGTTTCCCTATCATCAACTCAAACAAAGAATTATCCGAAGTTGGAGGGCAATCCCGTGAATGTCAGCTGCATTAAGGAGATTTTTACACGATCGCATACGTCAAAATCCGATATAAAGCTTACATGTATTTTCTGTGAAAAAGAGGATGGATCAGAAACATTAGTTTCAGCAACAACTCTAGACATTGGCCCTAATATATACGAAAAAGCTTTGCTGCTAGAAGACGAAAAGCTCATCGCGAAATTAACCAATAACACCGATCTTATCGCATTAGAGGCGAAATACCACAAACGTTGCTCTGTAAACTTCCTTAACAGAGCACGAACTGTGCACAGGACTCAGTTTCAAGATTCCTACAACAAATCTTCCAAAGTTGCATATGGATCCGTTTTCAGTGAACTTATTACGTTCATGGAAGATGGCTAACTTGTTACTTGTACAATAAAACAGCACCGGTCTTTCGTCTATCAAACCTTGTGAGCCTTGTAGAATCAAGATTACAAGAGTTAGGATATATAAATATAGATATTAATAGGACGCGCTTAAAGGAGCGACTACTAGCTTTCATTCCTGGTTTGAGAGTAGGTAGAGATTTTGTACTTTTTTTCGAAGGGGATGTCCACAACGCCATCTGAATTGCTTGTGAGAAAGACTCTCTTAGTGATGGAATGTGTCTTGCAAGGGCGGCAAAAATTCCTCTTGACGATATGTTTCAAAAATACCATACGTTTCATGGATCATTTGCCAAAGAGTTTACCCCCAAAAATAGTGTTTCACCAAAATTATTGATGTTTTTCAGGATGCTTTTAGAGGGTGCAACTACAGGCGAAGTACCGGACGAAGTTGAAAATGATGAAAACCAGAGTAATTTCTCTAATGCCGCAGTACCTATAGCGCAACTAGTGAGATTTAACTGCATACAAAGAGAACGAAAGATCTCTACTACTTCAAATCGTCATCCTCTCCAGATAGAAACACCTTTACCTCTCTATATTGGCCTCATTCTGCATAGTCAAACTGGTGGAGCCGATGTAATTGACAAGTTTTTACACCTTGGATTGAGCGTTTCGCCCCATAGAGTGAAAACTGTGATGAACTTAGTAACAAGCTCAATTTGCGAGCATTTTGAACAACAGGATTGTGTCCTTCATGTTCGGTATGCTTTTGAATACTCTGGCCATACAAAGATTATAGTAAAAACTGTTGACAGTGATGTTGTAGTGATTGCCATGTATGCCTTCTCTATGCTACCAAATCTAGAAGAATTGTGGTGGAAAATATGGAAGTGGAAAACATTTCCAATACCTTCCCATCCCCGAGTTGCACAGGAAAGTCCCACGAGATGTTCCAGATCTTCTACCTTTTTTCCACGCCTTTACAAGAGCTGACACGGTATATAGCTTTGCAGGCATCGGAAAATTTACTTTCTGGAAAATATGGATGACATTTCGAGACGTAGACAAGGATTTTTGGCCTATTCCAAAATTCCCGACAATGTCACAGAAGATGAAGAGTAATTCGTACTTATTCAGCGGTTCGTCGTCCTTTCATATCATGCATCAAGTTCAGTGGGTACCGTAAATGAAGCCAGGCGAATTCTGTTTACACAGCAGAACAGACCTATTGAAAATATTCCACCAACGAGCAACGTTCTCCTACATCACCTGAAGAGGGCTATCCTGTAGTGTTCTTTATGGACAAACTGCCTTCAACGCAGTTTTCCACGTTTGAATCCGTGTCAATGGGGATGGAAAAGGGTGAACAATGGGTACGAGCCCCTCTAGTCTTCAAACCTGGAAATCACCATGGAAAAGCTGCAAGAACTAATTGAATACAAGTGCAAAGAAATGTGCACACGTTGTCGATGTGTAAAATCAGGTATAAGTTGCACTTTACTTTGTAGCTGTGAGGGACAATGCGATGAATAAAACGCTTTTATTTTGCAAATTTGTAAACATTTTACATTATAACAATGAATTTGTTTTAAATATAAGTTTTGTTTAAGCTCAGAATCATGGATATGCTTTTGTTTTTTCCATTTTTACTCCTTCTTATAGGAATTTGATTTACAGGTAACATATTCATACGAATAATTGTATAAACACACATTCTAAGATATACTTAGGAAGCTAGGGAAACATGGCAAGTAGGGGCCTGGTCATCGGTTTGAAAAAGACAGAGACAAAACAAAAAATGCTCCGGAATCCTTGTATCGAGGCCTAACACTTAAACAAAAAATAAATTTTCGAATTTTTTCTATTTATTCGCCGTGGAACTCGTTCCGTGAGTGACCAATTTGTTTCAAGAAATTCCGTTTTTTCCTGGTTGTTTGACCTTTAGCTTGGCCAATGTGTACATCATGCACATAAATCTAAAGAAGGACTTCTAACGAAATAGCTTTTCCAAGAAGAAAATCATTCCTGGAAAAATGTCTCAAATAGGTATAAGACAGCTTCTCTATACGTCACCAGTTCATCTGCTTCTTCAAACCGTCTATCGTCTGGTGGGTATCTGATATACAGCTTCGGTTTGATGTTGTAGGTGGCACTGCCTTAGCACGGATTCTCGCCGGCTGCGCAGAACCGTGCGCGTAAGCTGCCATTTTGTGCCAAAGTCGCGACACGATATTAACACTATTTCGTTGGAAGTCCTTCTTTAGTTCTATGTTCATGATGTACATGTTCCCTCGTTTCTAGAACAGAATGCTCGATGACCCATAGACAGATAAGTCGTTCATGGCCTTCTTGTGATAGTTACTACTTCTGATAATTATGCAAATCAGATATAACAGATTTAAGCCTGCAGTTTAAATTGAGTTTCATTTTATTATTTTATTGCATGTTCTGTTAGTATATTTATACTGATATAATAAAATAGCTCGTGAAAGTCTGGTAATTTTCCAAATGTATTTTTAATTTCTTCTATCTTTACAAGAAGAAAGTATTGGATTCATGAAAATTTTCGACTTCCGGTTTTCGACGGATTGATACGCCTTAGAAGGTCTTGAACACGATTGGACCGTGATTAGAAAATGTCAAGCTGTGACTGTCTATCTGTTCGTGTGTGACAAAAATTTTGTGGGCGCTCTATCTCAAGCACGGAATTTAATAAAACTTCAAATCCAGTTAGTCCCTGATATAAATGGGTGTTGATTAGTTTTTGGTGTAAATTGCATAACAGGTCGTTCTACTAGGTTGCATTTCTTGAGATTTCCACAATGGCTCTCTCAAACACTAATCACTAATTTTCATCAAACTTAAGATTCAGTTAGACCTTGACATAAATAGACGCTGATTACCTTTTTGGTGTAGTTATCCCAACAAGTGGCGCTGCTATGATACTTTTTTATGATTTGCTCGATAGCTATATCTCAGGAACTAATGCACAGAATTTCATCAAATTTCAGATTCTGTTATAGTTTTGTCATAAATAAATGATGATTACGTTTTGATGTAGATATCCCAGCAGGTGGCAATGCTATGCTACTTTTTTCATGATTTTCACTATAGCTATATCTCAAGAACTAATGCACAGAATTTCATCATCAGATTCTGTTAGACCTTGACATAAATAGATGCTGATTACGCTTTGATGTAAATATCCCAACAGGTGGCGCTGCAGGCTACTTTTTTCATGATTTTCACGATAACTATCTCAAGAACAAATGCACAGATTTTCAT
Source organism: Maratus michaelseni (assembly GCA_963931845.1). NCBI lineage: Eukaryota > Metazoa > Arthropoda > Arachnida > Araneae > Salticidae > Maratus > Maratus michaelseni. The sequence goes on from OZ007597.1 coordinate 317,944,142, forward strand.
CCAACTTCAGATTCTGTTAGACATTGACATAAGTTGTTACTGTTTAGATTTTGGTGTAAATCTCCTATATGAAGAACTAATTTAATAAAACTTTAGACTCAGTTAGACCTTGATATAAAGATTCGTTTTTAGTGTGTGCAAATTATGTGGGAGATAGAAGAAATATCCGAGTAGTTTAAGCGTGTTCTTCAATCCAAACGGGCAGCTACTTTATGACGACCTATTTTTTAATTCATTTTTGTTCGGAAACGCATGAAAGGGGCAGGTTGTTCAGAATTAAAAGACGTTTGACTCATTTTTGTCAAAGGCAGATCTTTCAGAAAATACTGGTAAAGTTGGCGTTTTCAACCGATTTACCGATGCCGCAGCACATGAAAAAGTAAAAATGTGTAGTCCCCGCTTATAACTCCATATTGATCAAAAAATGTATTATGTATTATTGCAGAAGACTTAACTAATGAAATATAACATAATCATAATGGAGGTGGACTCAATAAATCACTCTAAATCTTTTTAATTTACATCACAGAACAAGAACTTACACATAACACAAAACTACATCTACATACTGCATTAAAACAACATTTGACCGACAGGTGACAGTAGCTACTAACACCGAATTTCCTGTGGTGCTGCCATCTAGTATTTATAATTTGAAGTAAACACCCCAAAATGGAAATCTAATTTTGTTTCCAAACCACTTTCATTAGTCAGGTCTGCACATTTTATGTCTTTGCGTTTAAATATGAGTCAGAAAATGTGTCAGAAAGTTTCGCGTTGTTAAGCGGGTCATTTGAGAACCACCTTAAATGGTCACTTTCGCGCCAACGTTATTTTTTTTTTCAAGTAATTCATTTGGAGTCCGCTATTTTCGCTTGGCGGAAACGGTGTTGGTATAACGCAAAATTATCATGAATTGGTGTAACCGCCTTTGTTGGAAGTCGGTTAAGTGAAAAAGGGGTGGTAAGTATACTCACTCCTCTCGACGTCCGTGGTGCCGCCGCCAAAACCGCTGGGTGAGTAGGTGGGCGTCATGGGAGTCTCGTAGTCGTCACATGACTTGTCATAGACGCGCTGTCGCGTCACGGTGAGACGGGCGACGGGTTTCATGGGCTGGCCCGACGCGTCGTAAAAAGGGGAAAGAGGGTTGTTGGGTGTGGAAGAGGTGATGCGTCGGATTTTTTCCTGCGGGACCGTCGGCATCTTGGAACTCTGGAAAAGAAAAAGAAAAATCATACGTCAAGCATAGATTATGAAACACTTTCCAACACTTGTAGAATATTTTAACAAACCTTCCCTATTCAACACTGTAAAAAATTGCTGCAGTAAAATGACTGCAGCAGGGATTCCAGGCAATGGCCATAAGCAAACGGTTTTTGTCCCTAGATAAACGAGATATATTCTTACATAAAAGGTTTTTGGCCGTAAAAATATGAAATTTACGGAAATTAACCATTTACTTTGAAAAGGGGGCATTTCACGTAAAATTGCGGCAGCAATTCGCGGAAAATGCCCGTGAATTTACATTTTTTTTTTTTACAGTGAATAAAATGAAAAATGGTACTAAAAAACAAAGTCAAGGTCAAACCGGGTGGGGAGTCCTACCTTTCGGCTTCAGATCAGCTAGCTCCGCCCAGCAGGTTTGTTTACCTAAATATATTGAGCATTACTAAATTATACTTAGTGATATGGAGCAATAATTATACCATGTAATGCTGAAATACAAATTCTGAAAATACAATTTAGCAATCCAACTGAGCAGTACTCAATACTACCATGTGATGCTGAAGTAGATAATAATAATGGATAGAAATAAATACTCAATGAACAATAATGAATGAATAATTATACTAGAGTAAACAATGATAAATTAGGATAAAAATACCATATAATGCTGTAATGATGCCATTAAGAACAACTACCTTTAAAATTCATAAAGATGCAAATATATAAAATCAAAACGTTTTCAACCGAACTTACTCGGTCATCAACAGTGAAAAACTAATAATTAAGTTGAGTTGTTGTCTCTTCGCGTCTTCTAGCTTGCATGGAACAAACCATTCTACTTCAATACATGTAAAAACAACTTTTGACTAAGGAAACAGCATTTAAGATGCTTTAACATATTTTTAATTAATTATAAATGACAAGACAGATTTTGTCTTCTGTGTATCTGTGTGTTAATGTTTTTAACCCTGATGATGAGCCAGTACGGCTCGAAAGCGCCAGGTTTATAATGTGAAATACAGTTTTGTATATTTTAAAACACCTAAAGTAAAAGTTTTTATTAAACGATGCATATATGTTTTTTGTGACATTTTGTGTTGTTTTTAAACAAAAGTCATAAGTTCGATTCCTGACTTGCACATTAGTTCCATTTTAATAAAAATTTCCACAGTTAGGTGCGATAAAATGAATATACTCACGATGTAGGTGTATCCGGAGTCGGTGCCTGCGTCCCACGGATACAGGTTCATCACTTTCTCCGCGACCCAGGAGCAGTTGCGGAGGCAGAGTTCGAGGGCGCTCACCCCCACGATCCAGTCGGGGCTCGGTCCCAGCATGGTGAGCAGGGAGACGAGATGGTGAAGGCGGTCCACGCGGAACACGGCGAACGTCCGTCCCTGGACGTTGGGGTACCACAGACCCCGCGCCTTTATGATTGTCCGGATCTTGTTGGACTGGAAAGAGAAAGATCGCGAAAGAGGGCTAATAACGTCATACATGTTAACTAGCACGAATGCAGCGAAAATACATTTGGAAGAATTCGATTGGATTTTAATTAAAATAACCATAGTTATGGGATTAAAAGATTAACATAAGACTATTTACCATATAATGAATTTTCATTGCTTTACTTTACATTCTGTTACTTTAACATCGCACCATTCTTACATGTTGTACTGGAATGACAGCGATTTGAAGAGATGTAGGGGAACTTCAGATATTATGTAATGCCATTTACGTTTCAGGCAATATCACAGCTCAATATAGGTTAAAACCCGAACACCGAATACAATCACAAACTGTGATGAGTTATTTGTGGACAAAAACCATTTGACGAAACATGCAAACAAATAATAATAAACTTTTGAAGGGTATTATGAGTTAGTCATAGTCAGCCAATATGCTTCAGTTCATACTTCCGATTTGCACACATCATAAAAATAAGGATTCTGGCGTTGCACCACTATAATCAGGGTTGTATTATGAGATATTGGTACTCCATACTTTTACTGATCTCATCGATCGATTCCATCCGATACCGCCGATTTGTAAAAAAATTACTTTATGTTTATTGGTGTGAATCGTGAGGTAAAATATATTACATCCTAAATTGTTAGCATTTTGGTGTACACTATGCTTAATTTCAATTTTAAAATATTATTTCTGTGAGATAACAAATAATACCCATCTATGCATCAATAGCCACAATAATATGAACTCAGTGAATTAATTAACAGATACGTGATATCGCGAAGTTATTACAAGACTCGTGATAGATAAAAAGAAAGCGAGAAATACGTGTTGCTGTTTCATAGTTTGTACCCAAGTAGGGTGGTCGATAATCCAATGTATGTGTATAATAAAGGATTAGAAGTGTAATTCTACGTGAATAATGTCGCATATAAACATATTGTTGAGTAGTGCCATTTGGTTAAGTAATAAAAACTGTTTAAAACTGAGATTGAAGATCTATAATCATTTCATAATTATAAGCCTTCCTAAATTTCTAATAATGAATAAAAAATATTGAAGAATTATCTCCCGAAACTTTTCAAAGACGAACAACAATTATTTATTCACACAACGCGTCATGACGTCAATCGACGAACTGCACGCTCTAGAGGGCATTCTGGAAGCGTTCTTAAGTAGTTTATAATATTGCCGTTAGGTGGCAGCACTTTACCAAACAGAAACCTTGGTATTCCATATTACCCGAAGTTCCTTTACTCTCTTCCATATCCGGATAGCAACCCTGGTACCTTTACATTTTAAACTATTGTTTGTTCACAGTATTTAAACTTTTGAATCCCGCAATAGCCGAAATCATCCCAAAGCTGTCAAACCCACAATAGCCCAGGACAGCTAAAAAGATTTTCCTTCCCCTTAAATGGATCAGGAAGCTGTCAAGTGAGTGGTCTCTCTCAGTGATGGATAAGGTAATGTGTTGGCATTTCTGGGTAGTACAGAAAGAAAAACAAGATTTTTTTCAATAACTGGAGCAATGATAAATATAGGGATGCAACACCTGTCGAAATTTCAATAAAGGGAGAAGGCAGTAGGGTCATTTCCACTACTTACCTAGTGAAAAAGGGGAACGAAAAAAACTAGCATTTTGTTGGCATTCTAAGGTCATTCAGTGTTTTAAAGCTTGGGATTTAAAGAGTTCTATCTGCTCATCTGTCTTTGTGACGACGCTGATAACGTACGTCATTGAGATGAACCTATGGAAAAATGCTGTGGTTTGCTTGTTACTACGTCCTTTGTACAACGATGCCAGCCGTACACATATAAATGTAGTAGAATGTTGAGTTATAGGAACAAGAGTGGCGAATCCTGCTATACAAACCGGGTATGCCCTTTCCTACCGCTTTTCGCGAACCGTCATCTTGCCTTACTTAAACCGTAAACTACGACTAGAAAAAAAGAACAAATCTTACTTATACACTAATTATTTTTTCATCAGAGCTGAAATGACGCTGTAAATGAATGAAATACAAAGGATATGAATTATCACGTTACTAAAGAGCGTGCAGCCAATACAGTGCAAAATCCCCGGTCTGGACATTTTTTCACTCTATTGGTTGTACGCTGTTTAGTAAAGTGATCATTCACAGACTTTGTATTTCATTAATCTACAGCGTCATTTCAGCTTTGATGAAAAAATAATTAATGTATAAATATTCAACGGTAGTGGGTTTAAATTGTCTCGTGCATGCCAACGTTGTTGTGCTCATGATTGACTATCCATCTCGTGCTACGAGGCCTTGTCATTTAAGAGTGAGAGAATGCTAGACTGGATGTCATCCGGATGGAATAAATGGTAAAGCACTTGGTGCGCTATACCAAGGGATCCGGGATCGATCCCCGGTCTGGACATTTTTTCACTCTAATGGTTGTGCAAAGTAATCATTCACATCATTTGTATTTCACATATATTACTATTTGGAAAAAGTGGGGGGAAAGAGCGTGTTCCGTTTGAATGCCAAGAATGGGTGCGAACTCACCTCTGTCTTGAGTTCGGACTCGAGCCTCTTGGTGATGCCCCTTTCGGCCACTTCCTTCACTCCCTCCGAGGCGATGCCCCCGTACTCCCACATCCGGAAGTCGCCCGTATGCGAGGCGCCGATGATGTCCGAGAAATGAGTCAACCACTCATCTGGAAGAGAGAGAGAAAGAACAGTAAAACTTCAGGTATCCAGATCGTCCAATATCGGGAAATAACAATAATACATTTTATCGAAGTGTCATGCATTCCATCGTAAAAATGAAGTTTCGTCGAACTGTCCGCACATGACAAGTTGACCAATCTATTCAGATGAATTTATTTTATCTTTAAGGCTGCTAACAATAAGCAGAACAATTCAATCATTCATTTCCTACAGCGTTTGCGCTTGTTAGCAACTTTCTTAACCACCGCGTCGGCCGAGTGATTGCGAACGGACTCTGAAAATTGCAGGTCCGTTTCTCTTTTGAACACTTTCCACTGTAGTGTTTACGCATTCAATGGTATGTCCGTGCTCCAACTCTCGTCAATAGAGTCTGATTGCCATGTCATTTTTTACCCGACTGCCAAGAAGGGTTATGTGTTGGACGCGTACCTGGGTATGTATATGGATTTCTTTATACCCTCGAAACATTTTAACGGCTGGATGGATTTGAATGAATGAGGTCGCTATCGATTCGTCTTCACCGTCCGATGGTGATAGGGTAGGTTTTGTTTTCATAAATTCAAAATGGCGGCCGTAAAATAGAAAATGTCGGTAGAGACGAAAAACAAACTTTACGCACCCTATTGAATGGCCTATCATTGGATAGGTCTTTCAAAATGAAGACGATGTTTCCTAGACTATTTTACAGAACTCAGTAGCACCAAATTTATATCAGGGACTCACTGAATATAAAGTTTTATGAAATTTCGTGTCTTAGTTCTTGAGATAAGGCGCTCACAAAATTTTTGTCATATACAGACAGACAGAGTCACGGACATTTTCTAAAAACAGTCCAATTGTGTTCATGACCTTCTAAAACACATTAAATCTGCTAAAAGCGGAAATCTAAAATTTTCTTGAATCCAATACTTTCTTCTTGAAAAGACAGAAGAAAGTAAAAAACTATAAAGTTGTCCAAAGGAAAGCACATTGAAGAAAAGATCCATAGAAAAGGAAAAAAAAAAAAGAAGAAGAATTTTAAAATTGTTTATAGAGAGATCTTATTTCATTCTATGAAAAAATGAAATTTGCTAGAGATGGAAAGTGTTTCATAAATTATGCCAAATGCAAGATTTTTTTTTTTTTTTTTTTTTTTTTTTTAGCAATGAGTGCACGAACGGGAAGACAAACCGAAGTCTTCGACATAATGTTGTGGAAGGCGAAATTGCGTCAACGAAGCGTGCGTGTCTTTCGGCCGCCAGGTGTCTCTTTTCCTTAATCCCTTCACGAGGGGGGGAGGGGGGGGGCGAGAGAGTGAAAAATCGATGAAAGGCGGGAAATGCAATAAATGTTGTTCGTCGGCATAATATGAATTTCCTTATTCGAGAGAATATTATTGAATCCGGGGATTTCGCACCCATAAACACATTCGCATTTCTCTAATAATACCGCATTTATATTTCATCGGAACGATGCGATAGAGTTATAAACACGCAATTTATCGTAAGCTATTTATTTCTCTGATACAGGTCGATAAACAGTCGGTCGGGAATAGTACAGTCAAACCTCGTTAGTACGTCACTGTCGGGACCATTTAGAAAAGACTTACTAAACAGAGTTTAATATTAAACGTGAAAATCCAATGTGTATATAATAAATATACCTATATCCAGGGTTTAACAAATTCGGTCGCCAGGTCGCCATAGGCGACCAAGTTTTTCTATCTGACGACCAAGTGATTTAATTTGTTGTTTTTTTATATACAAAAATTCACCTAAGAAATTAGCACAAATATCATTTTTTCTTTTCCCCAACCCTACTAGTTCTTGGCAAGCAGTGGTATTCCTCTTATTTCGTACTTCATTTCCGTACTTGCCAGCTAGCATCTCACGTAATTAGAATGATGAGGGAGGGTGTAGATTTCAATAGAACAGTAAGAAATACTGTCAATCCAGCCTCTGTGGCATCTAATATTGGACACAACGGTAAAGAAAATTCCAAATTAGGTTTTTGTGTTCTTAATTAAAACTAATAATATAATCTATTATATTCATTTTAAAGAATAACAATTTGGAAATTGTACGTTAAATGTGACCAATGAGGTGCGTTCGTACTATAGCTAGTTCTATAAATATTCCGATTATGATGATTTTTAATTCTGTGAAATGAATTCTATCGTCTGCAAACTCATTTCTGTCATAAAATAAGTATCTCTGTCGCTTCACCATTCAACCTCGGAAGCTCCTATAACAAGGAAGAGCCGTTTTTTTTTGTTAATTTAAATTTATTAATAAATATTTTTATTAATACCTTCTAAAGTTTTCATTCGATTTTCATAAAATTTGAAATGTCTCGACAAAATTCTGCAAACATAATATATCTTAAATTTCAAACCATTCGTTTGGGTAGTTTTGCGTTGTTATATGCGGACGGACGGACGGACCAGATGACGACAATAGGTGCTACGTATTTATATAACTACGAACGCACCTAATAACATATAAGTGATTATAGGACATTCAGTTGAAGTAAAACCATAAAACGTAATTAAAATTGCAAGAATAATTAATTATTAATGGGGGAGTGGGTAAATATTTTTACTGGCGACTACAATTTTTGGCTGGCTACCAGATTACATCAAACTTGTAAAGCCCTGTATCTATCTAAATGACGTTATAAATGATATAAATTGGTAGAGTAAGAATTAGAATTAGTAAAATGCATGAAAAAATAAAGGAAAGTATAGTAAGTATGTATGTTATGTAGTACATTTAATTGTACAATTCAATACGTATTCATTTGTTACTGGCTTAAAAAATGAAACATTTATTTTTGTTTCATGGCAGTTTTCTTAAATTAAATTTTTTCTCTCTTTGAGGAATATAGCCTATCCTATTCGCCATTTGTGATAAAATGTATTTTGTTGCCGTTCTTAGGAGACAAGCCAGGTCCTTTAGCAACAAGAAAAAAAACTCCAGTTTGAAGAATGTTACGAATGTTTATTGCATCAAGCTGACATCGACCAGTGGGCAGAAGAGAGGGGCCGTGAAAAGCATTCAGACCTACAGCGGTCCGTACTAGTGATGGGCGACATCGATCTTTTTAATCGATTTAATCGATACTATGGCCAGATCGATTTAATCGATGTATCAAATTTTTATCGATGTCGATCTTTCTTATCGATTTAATCGATACTATGGCCAGATCGATTTTATCAAATTTTTTTATCGATGTCTCTCTACGGATATTATCGATCGTTTATTTTTATTTTCTTTCAAATCGTTATTGCAAATCGATCTTATCACCATCAAACACCTAACGGGAATCTACAGATCAAATCTGACCATAATTTAAAAAGTTATGACTTCTCCCATTAATTTTTATCTCACATTCACGATCTTTCATTTTCAGCGGCTTGGGCATCAGCCATTCTTCTTTCAAAATTTTTATTAAAATCGGACAAGAAATTCTAGCTAAAATATAGTTAGCTCTCTTCCCCCCACCCCTTGGTTCCCTACACGTATCGTTCATATTTTGAATATTATTTTTTCTCTGGATTCACTCTTAGTACCCTCTAACTCTAAACTGAAAAGATAACAATGTAACTTGTAAAGAAAAAGGCATTTAAACAAAATTTGACAGTAGCTAATATATTACATACTGCTATGCAAAAAAAATGAGCGCCAGAAATATCGATTATTATCTGCTAATTCCCGTTATCACGATATATGATCAAATTTCCTGCCATTTGATCGATAAATTTAGGAGTTATTCTTTTTAAGCTATCAGTGTGAGAATCGATTCTAAAACATCGATACTAGAATTTGTTAATCGATTATTTTATGAATCGATGTTGATCGATTATCAAATTTTTCAAAATCGCCCAACACTAGTCCGTACAGCGTAAGCGATAGGAGCGAAGTGAAGTTCCTGCTTGTAGCAGAACTGAAATGGGCTGATTACAGAACTCGCCAATGGGGTTGCATTTGGCGATGATACTTTCAGAGGGAGCATAGCGCATCAATGAGAATCATCTTCGCGAAAGGGCACTGTTTTCAGCATAGAACTCCTACTTACTTCAAAATCATGTCTGCCAAGGACAGTTTAACGACTCTGGTCATCGTATGAGTTCAAGAATTTTGGGAACGTCGAAATTACATTTTTCAGCTGCCGTTGAGTTATTTTTAGACTAACGAAAGATAGATACTCGTTAATGATACCATATTAGGAGTTACGTCATTGTATTGCTTGCCAGATGGTTTTTATTAACTAATGAATGTTGCGCAGCTAAAATAATTGATATTAAAAATTCGTTGCTATCTTGATTTAACAAAGTAGAGTATCTATGAATTTTGTATTCTTTTTTATAAAAGGGTTCCCCGAAGGGTTCCGAAAGAAAAATGAATAAAGGACATAAGAATAATTTAATTAAAAAAGGACAATTATTTTAAGTTAACTATTATGTGATCAGATTTAATGAATGATTTATTAAATAAAAGGGAAGGGCCTACCTAATATATGATTCTGACGAAACATAGCTCATTAGTTTCATCAATGTATTCTAAGGCCTTTTTCTCTTTGTAACATTCGATGTTAGAAGGTTCCTGTTATTCAGAATCTCAATCGGATTCAACTGCTGGCCTGTTCATCGCTTCTAAAACATCAGCTACAATTTCAGTTATTGTTGAGTTCACAGAATTTGTTGATATATGGCAAACAATCCTTGTAAGGGAAAATGCTGTGCATCTGGAATGTTGTTAAACTTACAGTCATGTATAGCAAAAACGAAGTGTTTTTGCAGATAGCCTTGACAAACAAATAGGATTGAATTTGCTTGTCGCACTTGTTAGAAAAGTAATTTCTGAGATATAAACATTTTATCTCGAGATCATGAGTCAACCTAATCATCCTCCGACTGCAACGAGGTGATGAAATGGAACACGTGCGCCGTCAAAGAAGTATTTTCTACATCTGTGAAATACTCATTGCTGACTCGTGTGACCTCAAAAGTTCAAGGCTCAATGACGTAAAACTTGACTATGTTTTCTCATCTAAGAACTAAATATTCAGTCTCTAACTAACTCTCTTTAAATAAAGAACTGCAGAAAATTCTCTGCAGGTAAATGTTTTAACTTTTAATAGTTTGATGAAAAATTAATAATTCTTTTCTTTTATTTAATAGTGATTAAATAGTTAAACTAAACAAATCTTGCAGTTTAATTACTTTCGTAAGATACTAGTGTTTGTGGACTCATCACATCATCGGAAAACGGATTACGTAAAGTTCTGTCATATTTCTTTGGATTAATCACATATATTGGATTAATGATGCACCTTCGCGGACTCAACAGGTATGAAAAATTTCATTACCTTATAACTGTTATGAAGTTTTGAATGATTTTAACTAACATTAGAAGAAGCACCAATTGCCGTAGTTCACATTTTCTATTAGCACTCTTAAAAGTAACGTCTTAAACGGAGCGGAAAAAAACATAGTGATGCAATAAGCGGGGTACAATATGTGTAAAGTCGTATGAGAATGAGTTGGGCTACTTAAACATGACGTAATATGCGGACGGACGTTTTATCCGGGTGACTTACTAACGAGATTTGACTGTAATCGACAGGTCGAGCGTATTCAATCCAATTGGGAAGTTTTTACTTAAAATCAGATCAGGTCTTGGGCATAAAAATATACAAAAGTTTTAACCCGAGTGAGGTCATTTGAAAGTAATCCCGGGCAGTTTGCAAATAAAGTTTCATATACCCAGGGAATTTTCGAGAGATAATCCATTTTTGGTACGGCAATGCCATTGGAACGAGACGGAATAGATGGATAAGTATACACACCTTTTTAAAATGAAAATAAGATGTTTTGTAAACATGAGACGATAAGATTATTCCAAAAGGGAACTGAAGAAATGATATTGAAATCACACACGCGAAAAACAAAGAAAGAGATAGTATGGAAATAAGAAAATGGATAATGAAAAAATAAACATAATAAAAATAAAAATTCAAATATGAAGTACTACGAATATCTTATGGAATCTTCAGAGGAGCTTCATACGAATAATTCACAGCAGAGATATATTGTTTCATCAACTATTGTCAGCGCTATGCCTAATAATTATGCTATATTAAGTCCCTTATAACATATCGAAAAATCAAAATAAGTTTTAAAAAAAACAAGAGATCCAAAAATAAATAAATAAATAAACCATGATTCAACTGCAGTTGATAAAAAGTCGTAAAACAATATACACAACTCACCATGAAAACAAAGAGTGCAAATGATTAAACAAAGTTAAAACTACTTTCAAGAGCTAGTCCGCATCACATCACCAGAAAACACCAAAGGGTGTCATATAAAAGGAAGATAGTAATAATAGAAAATGAAATGTGTAGTGCTGCCATCTATCATAAAAAAGACAAAGCTAGAACTACAATGAGCTTTTTGCTTAAAATAAAATTACAGACAATGTAGTAATTAATGTAAATAAGATTTAGATAATTATGAAGATAACAGAACAGTATTTAGCTTGTATCAGGAGACATTCTATAAATGGAAAAATGATGGTAATAGTGATGGAATGATAAATGATTGTGTTGAATGCATGAAACATGCCTTTTTTTTTCTTTTTGGAATAAATTTTATAATTTTTTTTAGCAGCTCCACCTCACACCTGAAATTTCAACAGACTTGTGCACATCTGTTCCTAATTCATTCATCGGTAGAAATTCAATGTAATGTATTATGATAACCAATTAAAATTTCTTTTAATTAGGAACATTTTAAGAAATTTAAATTGTGTACGGATGGATGACAGACAAATTAATTTCCTCCCAGGGGGCGCACTAAACGTAAAAGAAAATTTTGTTGAATCTATTACCTAATTTTAACTTGGAGTATGGTTGCCACATGAGAAAACATAAATAAATCTATTTTAAAGTTTTAGTTATGCAATTTATCATCAGGGGCCCTACAAGCGAAAAAAAAACTATAATGAAAGAATTTTTATTAAAACAAAAAATTTGACGCTTCAGAAGCTAATTATGAAAATTTATTATAAAACATAAAATATCAAATTTATTAAAATTTAGTTACTCTATTTACGACCAAGGGAGGCAATAAACACAAAAAAAGTTGTGTTAAATCGGTATTACATAATTTTAACTTAAAGTTGGTTTCATATGAGAAAATATTTTTTTAAAAATCTATTTTAAGGCATTCTATGTAATTTGTAAAGCTTAATTCTTAGTTCGGGGGGGGGGGGGACTTGACAACTTCACATGTATTCAACAAAGATTTCTTTGATTTTCAGCTTTAAAAATGGCGAGGAAAAGTAAATAATAGGTGGGCAAAACCTGAGCAAAATAATAGCACAATTGTTTTTTAGCTCACAGGCTAACAAAGCCTGAGAGCTTATGTGCCCGCCGGTTCTGTATGTATGTATGTACGTATGTATGTACGTACGTAACGCGATAACTCTTCATAGAAATATCCGTTTTCCTTCAAATTTTGTTTATAGGTTCACTGTGTTAAGGCGCTTCCCTGATTAGTTTTCGGGATTGATTGGTTAAGTATAAAGGGGGGAACGGGGGGCTAATCCCCCATTAATTTATATAAATGGGTTTTTCATGCAGAATAATTCCGTTTTCCTTCAAATTTTGTTTATAGGTTCACTGTGTTAAGGCGCTTCCCTGATTAGTTTTCGGGATTGATTGGTTAAGTATAAAGGGGGTGAACGGGGGGGGCTAATCCCCCCTTAATTTATATAAATGAGTTTTTCATGCAGAATTATTCCGTTTTCCTTTTAATTTTGTTTATAGGTTCACTCTGTGAAGGCGCTTCCCTGATTAGTTTTCGGGATTGATTAGTTAAGTATAAAGGGAGGGGAACGGGGGGGGATAATCCCCCCCTTAATTTATATAAATGGGTTTTTCATGCAGAATTATACCATTTGCTTCAAAATTTGTTTATAGGTTCATTGGGTTAAGACGCTTCCCTGCTTAGTTTTCGGGATTGATAGGTTAAGTATAAAGGGGATGAACGGGGGGGGGGGGCTAATCCCACCTTAATTTATATAAATGGGTTTTTCATGCAGAATTATCCCATTTGCTTCAAATTTTGTTTATAGGTTCACTCTGTGAAGGCGCTTCCCTGATTAGTTTTCGGGATTGATTGGTTAAGTATAAAGGTGGGGAACGGGGGCTAATCCCCCCTTAATTTATATAAATGGGTTTTTCATGCAGAATTATCCAATTTTCTTCAAATTTTGTATATAGGTTCATTGTGATAATGCGCTTCTCTGAATAGTTTTGGGGGTTCATTGGTTAAGTATAAAGGGGGAAGGGGGGGGCTAATCCCCCCTTAATTTAGATAAATGGGTTTTTCATGCAGCATTATCCGATTTTCTTCAAATTTTGTATATATATATTCATTGTAATAAGAGGCTTCCCTGATTAGTTTAAGGGGTTCATTAGTTAACTATGAGGAGGTAACGGGGGGATGACCCCCCCCCCCTTAATATATTGTCGATTTCTTTATTTTTCGAGGGGCTTATTTCAAATTCTTTGAAAGACGAGTATAATATACAACTAGTGTGAATAACCTGTGATCTCAATGCCCTTAGTTTAACTGGGCAGTTTTCTTTTTATTTAAATTTCGTATTGTGAAGTGCTAGTATGAAAAAGGTTAAAAAAAAATAAAATGCGATTTACAGCGTTATAAAAGATGGTGAAAACTAAATAATGTGTGGGTAAAACTTCTACATAATTCATGTTTTATTTCGTAATGGGGGGGGGGGGCGTTCCAACTTGACACATATGAACTTCAGATCTGTGTTAAATTCAGAAGTGCAGGGGGAATGATCCTCCCTCCCAGATTTTGAAATGTATTTAACATAAATTTGAAGTAAAACTGTGGGTCCTTAATAGACTAAAGTTTGTCTGACACAGTACAAAATTTCATAGCGCAATGGCATTCGTATCGTTTCCGGCAATGCGGAAAGACATCCCAGCTAAAAGTCCATGATACTTTAAAACACAGAGACAAATTCACCGGCCTATTTCGTTTGATTCACGGTTCGGTTGGAGAAACCGACAAGCGTAGCGGGCGAATCCTGCTAGATACCTAATATAAATAACGCTTGTAATATAAATATTGCTTATCTTCACAAAGAAGGCGGCCCATGTAGAAGGAGGAGCGAGACTACAAAACTTGTTTTCCTACTTTTTAAAAAAATACCATTCATTTTGAATATTTTGACGAAGTGAAAATTTCGAAGTCTTCTTGCGGAAATCCTTAAAATGTAGGAAAATCATTTTCGAAAACTCACTCCTTCCGCAGGGAACGCATTCTTTCTGAGGATGAAGACAGTTTTCTGACACTTATATAACATGGTATTAAACACCACCTCATCACCGGGAAGAGGCAAACGTGCATTATCGGTTTCGCTCCCTGTGCCGAGTGACTGACGGCTCCTTGAAAGAGACTGTTAAAAGTCTGCCCCGTGTCACCGCGAGAAATCGCGACCCCTTTTTTCAAAGACTGCCGGCAAGGAGTGCAGCCCCGATCACAGAAGATCCCATTACAAAATTTAAAAGCAATTTTCCTTCATTTAAAGACATCGATCAGTGCTGTCAGGACGTTTAATATATCGGGCGACCGCAGCGGTTTCGAAATTATTCATTCGCTGAGCGTTCTATGAAAATGTATAGGATGATGGCTATCTTTCTCACTTGTTCCGATTTCATCATCATGATGAGCGGAAAGCAATGCAAGCTATTTTGCAACAAAACGTTTACTACTACTAAATTTATAAACAGATATCTGGATTTCTGTTTGGTGTCAGACATCTTGTTTTTTGAACTGAATAAGACAAAAATTGTCCGGTTTGCATCACACCTTACAGTTCTGAACATCTGTTCTGATACATCCTGTATTATCCATTCGGATCAGTAAAAATGCAACGATAAATAATGTCGTGCTTGAGAGCTTTACTTTTAAACTAAAAGGACCTGAATAATTCCATGGATAAATATCATAATTAAACGTATGCGAAAATTCCTTGTAAATTTAGCTAAGATCTTTTGATTTATAATTGGAAGAGATTGTAACTGTCCAACTTACTGGTGGGGAAGTCTTTCGGGTGGGTGTGCCTGGACCAGAGTCCTTCGAAGGTCAGTTCGTACTTGGCCTCGTCGCAGGCGCAGCACTCCTCGATGATCTCGGGCTGCTCGTCCTGGTTCTCCTGCTCTGGAAAGAAAAAGACATTACATTGACTCAAAATCCGTTTTACTCTGCAGATGACGGCGTTAGGAGGGAATCGAATTCGTCTCGAAAACATTACTTATTAATGAGCGGTTTTTTTTAATTTAAATAATAATTATTTTTAATATTTGACAATGAAATGTTACATTTTAAACGTGTGCTACTGGGAAAAAAAATCCACAAAATGGACATAAAAAACCTTTCACTTCGCATTTCCTACCAATTTCGTATGGGTTGCGTAACATGTTCTCTTCCAAGAGGTCACGACCATTTCTTGCTCTTTTGACCCTGCCCCCCCCCCCCCCCCCACCTGTTGTGACGTTCCATTTTAGGCAACCTTTTATATATATAAAAAAAGGGGGGTGGGATCTATACGATATAACGATACAAACGTACTGAGCTTTCACTTCAATACAAAGGAAAGGGAGAAATATACCCAAAAGATACATACATTTATTATTATTATTATTATTATTTTAGAAATTATCATTCTGTTTACAAACAACTCGCCAACCGAATTGTTTTTCTAATTTAGATGGATGTCCCCCTCCCTCTGTCGCAATCACTTCAAATGGCAAGCCGGCAGCATGGTGGCTTTCTCAAATTTTCTTCTCGGTTCAAGTCCTAGGCAATCTCTTCTTTTCACATATTTGAATCACAATCGAAAAAAACCTACACAGTTGCTTGAATTTATGAATAATACACATACAGTTTTATCATTGAAATTTTACATTTCTATGCATTTAATGAAAAGTAAAAAGAAGAAAAAAACCGCAATTTGTGTTTTTGTAGACAGCAGAATGTTGATTCTTTTTTCCGTTATCCACAGTAATTTACACGAATAAATAGCCATTTTTT
Source organism: Maratus michaelseni (assembly GCA_963931845.1). NCBI lineage: Eukaryota > Metazoa > Arthropoda > Arachnida > Araneae > Salticidae > Maratus > Maratus michaelseni. The sequence goes on from OZ007597.1 coordinate 317,960,651, forward strand.
AGAGTAAAATAAATAAAAGTACAATGATAATTATTAGAAAATCATAGTTTTTTTTTTTTTTTTTTTTTTTTTGTTATAACGTATTTTAATTTATACTATCCCAGTGAAAAATAGGCAGTTTACACATAATAACTGATTTTATATAATGATAAAAGTACAAACTGATTACATTCTAAGTCTGTAAAAATGTAAAATTTCATTAGTTTAAAATGTGCATACACGCAAAAGCCTATTTTATTTACATTTCACGTAAACTGAAATAATTATACACATTTTATTACTTACTCATCATATGTAGTATAAGGTAAATCTTGTAATCGTTTTAAAAATCGAAAAAAAAAAATGGCGGATTTACACGTTTCAGACACTGGAGATTCCGAAAAACATATTTTTAGAAAAAAAGATTGCCGTCTGTGTGTGTGTCTGTAAACCCGAACAAATTGAAATAGAGACCTGAAATTTGATGTATACTTAGTATGTCATAATGAGAAGCCTATTGAATTTCAGTTACCTCGAGGATCCGGAACTCTTTTTTTCGGACCCTCGAAAGAGTCGTTCTGATAAAAGGTCTATAAAAAATTTCGAAAGGGTTTATTTTAAGGAGTGACTATAAAAGACAATTTAAAAAAAAACAAATTTTGCATAAAGAATGAAGTCGATCGGATAATGAGTTGCCGAGATAGGGGTCATCCAATTTCCACACGCTTCGATGTTTCGTGATCCTGTATTTCATTCCAATTTCCATTCAAAGATCTATTTCAATTGGAAATGAGACGCAGCAAACTCTTAGTTAATTGGATTATAATTTTTTAGAGTTATGAGGCTGTTTCTTTGACGCCATTCAGTCATACAGCCTTTAAAGTTGAGGACGTCATCAAGCCACGATATTTTATTCGAATGGCGATGTATTTTATAAATTGTTTACGCATGTTTTATTTTAATATATTATATTATGCCTATCCATGATGGGTAAGTATTACGGTGGCCCCCAACGACTAGTTACATTTTATTTTGATAATTTTTAAAGGATTCTTTCGACAGAAATATTTGATATACGGACATCTCTTGAATGATCTTCTTTAATTTATAAAACTCCCGAATCCAACAATCACAACGACAACAGTCTTACGAAATGTTTGTTAGCGCATACTATATATATTGCTATCCTCCTCTAAATGTATGTATATGGAGTAAAACCCCCCGGACGTTTTCTCCGAACAAACGGTAATCGGTTATAGCGAAAATCGACGTCGAATAACGTCGCAATAGAGTCGATCGGCTTGCAGAAAACCGAACGTCTCAGTATCTGATGGGGGATGCCTTGAAGGCTTTCATCAGTGAGATCTCGAATTCTCCCTAAATCCTGTTTCACCTATGGCCGTGTTATGCATTCGTATTTGTGAAATATCTCCTCGGAAAATCGATATTTTTATCTGTTTACTTTTCATAAAGGGTGTTTCTTTCTTTTTTTGGATGTCGAATTATTTCAAAAATATACACTAAATTTATAATTTATGAGTTAAAATCTTAGCGAAATGGAGCAAGATTTTAACACTTCACATAAAATTAAGTATATATATTTTAGAAATATTTTGGCAACTAAAAAAAGAAAGAGACATCCTTCAGGAAAAGTAAACAGAAACAAGTAATATAAAAACTTTTTTTTAAGTGAATTCCTACTTAAATCAAATAGAAATTTTTTCCCAGCGATCTACACGCTTCGCCACTGACGGTATTGATTCCTAAATTTATATCCTGCTAAATATCTTATAGAAGAGAAATTTTTGAAATGTATTAAAAATTAAATAAAAAATAAATAGCTAAAATACCAAAAATGAATAGCTCGAAAAGTTAGAAAGTTTAAAAAAAATGTATTTTTCTTGATATAAATTTAAAATCTAATGATTACGCCGTTTTTCAAATATTGAATTTTAAAAATTACCAAACTTCACAATAAAGTGCCATAGCGATGTTACAGTTAACGATAATAAAGTTTTTTTCAAATATATATTAATTAAATTTTATTATTTAATTTTAGTTTTATACTTCATTTCTGTTCAAAAGTATAGACTCACTCCACATTTATAGTCTCTTTCGCCCGCGAGCCGCCTGATCTTCGTCCGTGAACAGCCCCATTATCTTCTTACGTGTGAAGGTGAGACTATAAATATGGAGTGCGTCTATACTTTTGAACAGAAATGAAATATAAAATTAAAATTAATTAATTAAATTTAATGAATGAATTAATATTTGAAAAAACTGTATTAACATCCATTGTCATCCAGTACAAGTTTAAAAATATTTATTTGAACTTGATAGGATGAATAGAAAATATTTTATTAACGATTGAAAATTTGAACAAGATATATAAATATAGAGAGAGTGTGAGCTAATAGTAGGAACTGAAAAAAAGAAGTTAAAAATGTTAATTTCCTAAGGAGATATTTCATAAATACGAATGGAACACACGCCCACAGGTAAAACAGGAGCAACGGGGAATTTGAAACGTGACTGATGAATAGCTTCAAGGACAGTGAGATCCGACCGCCGCCCAAGAGCAATGAGGAGCTCGAAGCCGCAGCGGTCGTCCAAAATCCTTAGAGCCCCGAACCCAACCGTTCCCTCTTTTTAATGCATTAAAATTGTGCAATTTACTCCACATCGCAGTGTTTTTTTTTTATTCGGTATTCAATTCAGCTTTTAAAGAGTCCGTTCAAGTGTGTCAGAAAAGGGTGTAGGGATGTTAGACGTTAGAACAAATTTATTGCACCGAAAATTCAGGAAGGGTTGGACTCGGGGCTCTGAGATATCGGACGACCGCTACGGCTCTCTAAAAACTGAATTCAATACTGGAAAAAAATTAAATGGTAAATTCCACAAATTTAATGCAGAGAAAAGCGGAAAAGGTTGGGCTCGGAGCTCTGAAATCATCGAACGACCGCTGCGGCTTCGAGTTCCTTATTGCTCTTTGAAATCTCTGAATGCTCTGTTTATATGCTCGGTAAGAAAATCTTGCTAAGAGAGCCGTTAATAGTTCGGCTGGCCATTCTTTTTTAAAGGTTCTGTGGTCATCAACAAAAGAAAGGGGAATCTCAACAAAAGAAAAAGGCGGTGATATGCCTGTCAGCGACGTCCCCTGTTGAACTTTTACTTTTAGACATGCTAGAGAAGTTATAAAAGTTGAAACAGACTTCCTTAGCGCAAAAAAGAGACCGCATTCAGAAAACGTGTTCTGGGACAACTTTAAAAAAACTGCAAAAGCAGGGCCAGAAATAAGGGGGGAGTGAAGAGGCATAGGCTCCGTCAGCCTGTGTAGAAGAGGGCGCCAGGAAGAAAAGGGGAAAAAATCTGACAATTGAAACCGGACAAATTTAAAAGGAAAAATGAACAAATTAAACATCTCGAACTGTGGGAAGGGTTGAGATTGGGGCTCTGAAGCTATCAACGAACCCCAGCGACTTCGAACTCTATGTTCGCCCATTTCAGTAACAATCGGAAAAAAATATCCAAAATTTTGTGTGCTGCCCTTTATAGGATCAATAGATTTGTCTATATACTACATAGTATGCTTCAATTGAGTTCAGATAGGAAACGCATAACACAGTTTAAAATTCCCCATTCAGCCATTTCCGTCCATGAGCGGCGACGTACTCGAGATCTTTTGTGCAGCCCTGTATAGGATAATGATGTATATTCATCAAGCAATATGCAAAACATTATTTAAATTAAAAAACCCGTGAATGCTATGTTCTCTATGATCTATAGTAAGCCTCTTGTAATCCACGTTAGTGATATATATCTATTTCAATAGGTTTGAAAGTGTGAAACATTATTAAAATAAACCGCAAGCGATTTTTCCCCATACGCCGTCATGTAAAGGAAATCTTTTGAGTAGCCCTGTAAAAGTACCATAAATGCAACGTAATTCATCTTCAATACCGACCATGCCATAATAAACCTCAATAGAGTATATCAGTTGCATGACCATCCGAGTCTATTGACGTGAGTTAGAGCACGGACAAACCGAATCCATAAACACTTTTCAACTTTGTTGGAAAGTGTTAAAAACGGAAGTAAGGAGAAAAACCCCTAAAATCTGAAAGAATTTCTTTGTGATTTCATTAAAAACGAATCAAAAATATTTCTGTAAAACAATTACGCGTGATAACAGAATAAATGTATGTTTTTGTCGTATTTGATAAAGCCTTTTTAAGCTCTGAATCTTTTCATTCGCTGTATGTCAAATTAGGTAGGTGCAGGGCTTTACAAATTTGATAAAATCTGGTAGCCAGCAAAAAATCCTAGTCGCCAGTAAAAAAATATTACGCCCTCTCCCGACACTGATTTAAAAAAAAAATAGAAAAGTTTAGGAATTAATTGAGAAAAAAAATAATAAGCACTAGTAAATCTACAGATCAGGAGCCTCAACGTCAGCTCTGAAAGTCAATGTTTTTTAAACTCACTTTTCATAATATTTAATATCTTACAATCCGCAAATTAAATTATTTAAATTACTACATATATATTTATATGCATATAAAATAATTCGAAGGTTTCAGAACTTAAACGTTAAATTAAACACGGCTTATGCAATAATATTCTGACATTCTTATGAATTTCTTATTCTATTTTTTAGATTAAAAAAAAATACATTTCTTCAGGGGGTGGGGGCTCAACCCCACTGAATCCTCCGTAATCTTATTAAATCTTTATTCGTGATTTCCTATTATTTGTGTGAATGATTCTAGTATATCTTCCATTTCGTTCTGCACAGTGGTTTTATTACGATAAGCAAAAATTTTGAAAATAATTTCATGTTATCCTAATACCTAAATAGCAATATTTACCAATCACGAAACACTCGTATCTGATTGATATTACGTTGAATAATATCTCGTGTACAAAAGTAACTTATGGAAATGTAAACTGAATCTACTATATATTTCACTTATCTATTTCAGAAATCTAGTATTATTACAATTTTTGTTTCGGAAAAACAGTTTTGATGGTCATTGTACAATATTTATTTGACCTAAGTACATCCTGATCTAATCGATGGCAATAGCATACTAAAATCTCCCCAAAATAGGCTTATTTGGAAACTTTTAAACCTATTGTGTAATCATTCATAATCGTGCCCACTGCCAATTCACTAAATAGCAACCTTGATTTGGCGCTATAATGTATTTTTTGTGATAGCAGTTTATGATCTCAGTTTCCAGTAATTGTGCTATTTCAGGCTGTATGGATGCGTTTTACTACGCTAATTTCTTTAGATTAACTATCTCGTTGTACGAGATATTACATTCTATTTTTAAAATAATACTAATTTTCAACCACGAAAAATCTACATCTCTTCCAGAAAATTAATAATATCTCATATAAAAATGTTTCGGCTATCATTCTATAGTAGTTAAAAGGTAACTTGTACAAAATAAATTCTCATTTATTTCAATAAAATATTAAAATCCTCCAATAATATTTTATTTTGCGAATAAAATATTGTAGCAAAATCGTCTGAGTTACTTGAATTTTATCATTTTGATATTCTTTGAAATATGGTTGCTAGGTTACTGTTAAATTGAAAAGGAAAATAAAAATGAATGCATTTTAATATTTGCAAAAAGTGATAAAATAAATGTATTATATTATTAGAACAGATGTATAAAATTGCACCAAAAATTATACACCTAATTTAAAAAATCTGACGAATGTATAAACAAAATTTCAAATTAATTTAAATAATTTAACACCTGACTTGATAAATTTTAGCCTTCATAACTTACCGTTTAATTACATTAATCAAATGCGACATTTTATTTTCAACGACTGAAAAATTTCAAAATCGTCTGAATTCCTATAGGAAAGCATTATGATCAGAAAAGAAATGTTCTATATTTTCCGAACGAATGAACCAAATGTAACTAAAAACTATACAGCTAATCCCGGGTATCTCACCAACATACCTACCAAAAATCAAACTAATCGGATCATTTTTACGGCAGTTATCGCGGAACAGACAGACAGACAGACAGACAGACAGACAGACAGACAAACAGACAGACACCAAAAACTTTTCGGGTTTCCACAGTAAGCCTTCACTGACGTTTCGGCAATAATTTAGGATAATTACACTGTAAAAAATGAAGTACTCAAAAATGAGTAAGTTCGTGTACTTATTTCGAAATGAGTATTTTTGGATCAAAAATGAACATATGATCAAACCCAACATACGTGTATATTTCAGAATGTGTAATGACGAAATTTCGGAGCCTAAAAAGCTATTATTTGAAGGAAAAACGAAGAATAAGAGAAATGAAAAGTGGATCTGGTTGTTCTGGATTTTCATCAAAGTGGATCCACTACAACACATTTATTCTTTTTTTTTTTGTCCTCACATTTTACACATCTATTTTTTTTCTTTTCTTGATAGTACTTCAAAATTATGATTTTTTTTTCCACTAATTTTTTTAAAATTTATTTTAACTTTTTTAACGTGAGGCAATATTGTGTTATTTAAAAGTTTCATAACATAATATCTTTGCAAATTATAGCTATGCAAATTGGTATTAAACTAAACTGATTTGGCTTACTAATTAATGAATTACGCTAAAATTTATTATTTTATAAATTATAATTTTACAAAGTTTATAATTTTAGTATTTCAATCTATGATCTTTTCTAATGTCATTTTTTAATTAATAATTCTTCGAACTACCTGTTACTTCAGACATTATTTTAATCTTTAACACATATAGACAGGCACTGTACATCCTTAAAAACATATTTAAAAACACATAAAACCAGTCCACACGCTAAAAGTTTCGTAAAAGTAGAATATTTTCGCCCGTTTGCTCAGGCATCTTCAATACTGATATCTCGTATTTCTGCTCTGTCAGTCCGATTTTTCTAAAACTATCCCTTCCTAACAAATCTATCCTCTATAAATATATATATATATATATAAATATCTATATCTATATCTATATAAAAATAACTATCCTCTATTCCTTCCTAACAGATGGCGCCACATGCTGTTAGGAAGGGATAGAGGGAGGGTTTCAAAGTAAGTAACAACATTTTTTGAAGGAGGCGTGACCAGTCATGGGGCTTTGATTTGGGTCGTCAGGTTAGTAAACAGGACATCGCGGGTTCGATTCCTCTCTTGGACAAGGGTTGGTTAATTACTATAAACTCACGTAGGAATGAAAAAAATGAGCAGAAATGTATATATCCCTTATAAGGTTGTCCTCGCGAAGTAACTTTTTTTTTTTTTATCCTATAAATTTTATTTTAACGACATAAACTTTTTTTATTTTGAATACATCCATGGGATCAAAAATGAGTACATAGCAGTTCATATTTGAATACATCCATGGGATCAAAAATGAGTACATGTGTTTCTCAATTTTGAGTACATTTGGATCGGAGCTATTTTGAGTATGTGACATATTCAAAATTGAGTACTTTTTACTCAATTTTGAGTACCCATTTTTTACAGTGTAGTTATATAGTTTGGAATTGTTACATAATTTAGAAAGATAATATAAACCCAGTTCTCTAATGATATTTGTCAAAATTATTTATATGTGAGGGTGGTGAAAGAGAGAGATAGAGAAGGAGAGAGAAATTCTGTAAAAGCTGGATTAACCAACATGTTCATAAAATTGTGATTGCCGTATGCTTCCAATGCTCGGATAGGAGTGCTACAAAATCTATATATTTTCCTTTCGAAGTCAGTCAAATAATTCTGTTTTTAAAATTTGCATTTGCTGAACTTACTTTTAGGAAATTAAAAAAGAAGAAAAAAGTACCCATTTCTCAGGTCAATTTTTCTACAAAAAATTATGATAATTAAAAAAGCCTGATTAAATAAATAACTTGATGACCAGATAGAAAAACTTGGTCACCAGCGGCGGCCTGGCGACCGCATTTGTTAAGTAGGTAGGTGTCTTATAATTATGTCCACCACTGTGGGTTCGAAAGTGATAAAGAAACCTTTTCTTCGCGTACATATTTTATTTAAAAATTCGGGTGCCATTGTGAATGTTGGTGATAAAAATTAAATGGGAGGAATCTCCTATTCCACCGTCCTGCAAGGGGTTAAAGACGCATAAAGCATTTGTAGATTTATTTATTTATTTATTGTCAATTTTATTCAATCGGTTGCTAAATGAATGAAAAGCTGTTGTTACTGAAACAAATAACAAGAACGAAAAATCGTGCATCAAGCGTAGATTATGTACCACTTTCCAACGCTTCCAAAATAATTTTGCAAATCTTTACCGTTTAATAATGTGAAAGAGGATATCCAAGTAGATAATTTGGCAAACGCATAACATATTAAAATTCAATTTCACTATTCCGATAAACATCCGAATTATTTTGTGTGTACAGGATCTATAGATTTATATATAGACTACCTAGAAAACTAAATTTTAGTTCACTTAGGAAACGCGTTGCACAGTTTAAAATTCCCCTTCTCGAATTTTCGTCCATAAACGAAAATGGACACGAATAGCACGATCAATAGAATTTATACACACTAAGTGAAGAACAAAAAATGAGTTCAATTTAAAAACACGTTCAGCAACTGCAAACGCACTTCCAGCCATTATCCTTAACAGACAGTACCAAATTCTTTTGTGTGTACAATAGTATATATTAACCCTCTTGTAATTCACCTTAGTGATATTATAGAGCAATTTCGATATGTTTAAAACAGTAGAATATTATTAAAATTAACCGCAAACGATTTTTCTCCATAGACCGTAATTTAACAGAATTATTTTGAGTGCCCCTGTAAAGGAACTATGAGTGCTATGCACACCCTATTCTATAGTAAGCCTCTTGTAGCGCATTTCAGTGATCTATATCCATTTCAATACGTTTGAAATTGTGTAACATCATTAAAATAAATCACAAATAATTTTCCTCCACAGACCGTCCTGTAACGGAATTATTTTGAGTGTCCCTGTAAAAAATTATAAGAGCTACACACTCCATTTTCAATACCGATCATGCTATAGTAAGCCTCAATAACATATATCAAGTGCAAGTTACGCTAGTTAGAACACAGACAGACAAACCGAATTCACAAACACTTTTCAACTTTGTTGGAATAGTTAAAAATCTATTTTAAATGTATATAAAAGAGAGGAAAAAAGAGTGAAAAAAAAGTGTATAAAGTTTAAAACTCGTTCAATAGAAGTTTATTTTTCAGTTTCGCAAAATGGCTCAAACTTTGTCCTTTAAAAAACAATAAAAGCGTGTAGATCTATTTAGTTAGATAGATAAATTGGATTAAAGAAGATTTTCTGTAAATTTCAAGTCCGTCGGTTGAATTTTCTTTCACATCAACCCTTTAAGAAAAGTTTTGAGAGAAATGCGATTAAATTTTTATAGATTAGAAAAATTACCAATTTTTTTTTCTTCCGTTTGCGAAAGTTTTTCCTTTTCATGAAAAGCCTAGAACTCTTTAATTGGGGAAAACTTTTTTTTTAAATGCAGGCACTGTAGAGTATAAAAGAACAGATTTTCATGAAGGTAATTTCATTATGATCATTTCATCATTCAATTCATCATTCCTTATTTTTTTGTCCTTTCTTTATAACACTTTGCAACATAGTTAGAGAAGTGGGTACTTCTCTATTATCGCGTCGACCACTTTTCATAACCAAAAAACTATCGCCAAACGGTAAGATGAAACGCCAAAAATGCGGTCCCATTGACTGGATGTCAGAAGCATTCTACGTGTTTGTTAGGTCATCGAGTGGTTTTTAATGCGACATTGGCGTGTATTTTTTTTCATTCTGTTTTACTGTTTTATGAGTTATTTCATTCATTAAAATAACCACTGTGTCCTTAAATTCTTATATTTTATTTTTTCATTTATTTTGATATTCCAATGACAAAGTTCTCCCGTTTATTGGGCGTTACAGTTTGGTGATAGTTTTTTGTTGTGAAAAGTGGTCGACGGGATAATAGAGAAGTACCGAATTCCTTGATGGTCTATGGGGAAAAATCGTTTTCAATGAATTTTAATAATGTTAGACTATTTCCAATTTATACATATCATTGAGATGGACTACAACAGGCTTACTATAGAATTGGGTGTGCAAAGCACTTATATTTCCTTTACAGGGACACTCAACAGAATTCCGTTACGTTACAGTCGTTGAGGAAAAATTATTTGCGGTTTATTTTCATAATGTTTCAAACATATTGAAATTAATATATATCACTGAGATGCACTTACCAGAGATTTACTATAGAATATTGTGAGTATACCATTCATCGTTCATTGACAGGGACACACAAAAGAATTCGGTTAACGTAGTGTCTGTTAATAATCATTGCTGGAAGTGCGTTTTCAGTTGCGGCACGCGTTTTACAGTTACCTAATTTTTGCCTATTACTGGGTGCGTATAAATTCTCTACATCCTATACAGGGCAGCACAAAAGAATTCCCAGAACATTTCCGTTTATGGACCAAAATTTCTGAATGGGAAATTCTCAACGGTGCTTTGCGTTTCTTAACTGAACTGAATGTTAGCATTCTATGTAAATATTACATACAAATCTATAGATCCTATACAGGGCTGCATAAAATAACTCATAGATTAAGTACAGTACAGTAAAAAAAAAATAAAGCATATAGATGGCGTTACCGTAGAGACACATTTTCAATTTTTAGTGCTGCCATCTAGAAACTATTATCCGAATTAATGTTTTTTCCAATTTTTTTATCGTAATTGCTGGCATTGGATTTTTCTGACGTGTTAATGAGTTTTCCAAATTCTTTACTTACACGTCCTCTTTCACTTTTTGAGACTGGAATTTTGTTATAAAATATTCTGGACGCGCATGATCTCTATACTTGACGCATGATGTTTCGTTGTTGTTTTTAATAAATTTGACAGATCTGAAGAATCCGTGCCATTGAAAGGTGCAGGGAAGAGGACTTCAGTCTTAGAACATTCGATTCCCAATCAATTCGGTTACTTTTCGTTTATCGCTTTAAAAAAACAACCTCTCCAAGTTAATGCACATTAAAGGTAGTCCCCCTTCCCTCCTACCGCCCCCCAGAACCATGAATGAGCTCGTCCGATCTATTAAACTATTGTTTTATTTTTTTTAAATATCATGCTTGAAAATTATTTAAAAAGTCAGAAAGAGCTTATTCCATAGAGCTCCAAAATTTAATGAAAATGACATCGGCTTTCCTATTGGATAATGTGAAAATTGAAATGATGCGATGTTTAGAAGTGACGTGGGTGCGATCTGAAATTAGCAACCCGCTTTTTTGGCAAGCACCTAACATTAACCTGCAGATTTATGACGACGACAAAAAAGTCCGTAGGGGAACTATAATATCCTGAAGATTAATTAATTAAAATAACTAAATGCTTCAATGCGATGCACGAGTGAAGCATTTTAATATATAAACCATCAAGACCATACGCTACATTCAGAGACTAAGTACAGTACAATAAAAAGTAAGGGATATAGATGGCGTTACCGTACAGACACATTTTCGATTTTTAGTGCTGCCATCTAGAGACTATTAACTGAAGTACGAACACTTAATAGAAAAAAAAATAAGAGAAAAAAAACTTCTCACCTTCTTCGCAGAGTTCCCGGATGAGTCCTCCTTCATCCATGTACCAGAGTTCACGGTTCTCTTGAACGGTCGCCCTAGAAAAGAAAGAGGAAAAACATTTAACACACAGGCGAAAGTGGAAAAAAAAAAGTAAGTATAAAATTAAAAATGTGTTTAAAAATAGCAAGTTGGAAATTGTATGTTAAACGTCACAAATGAGCTGCGTTCTTACTATAACTAGTTTTACAATGTAAAAAAATCGTCGTTATTATTTCAGTCAAATGAATTATATCGCCTGTTATCAGCGAAATGAGCATGCCTTTTATTTCTCTAATTACGCATGTCGCGTTTACAGATGCGATTTTTTCTTTCGACACCAGATAGCGCTGCAAAATTCACCATGGACCTCCATGGTTTAATATTTCGATGGCTCACGATGAAGGAATATCTTGTGTTTATTTACTTGAATGGATATTGGGATAAATATTGGGCTGTTAACCTAATTTTAATTGAAGTTATATCAGAATCTATACACATTTGAATGTAACTCATCTCTCATTTTTTTGAACGATCTTTCTAAAAATGTAACTTTTACGCAATTTTATTCGTAAAAATTATTTTGAAAAGAAAAGGCCGCTAGGCCTATGAAAAGGGAAGTAGTCAGCCCGTATTTGTTTACCTCAGTCACATGACTTGCGCTTTTATTATATAGATTACGTACGATAAGATTTAATAGAATGCAGATATCTCGTTTATTAATATCTTTAAGTTTCGATTCGATTTTTATAAAATTTGAAAAGACTCGACAAAATTCTGCAACGTTTCTATATGTATTCAATTTCAAACCCTTCCGGTTGGGCAGTTTTTGCATTGTTATATGTGGACGGAAGGACAGATCGACGACTATAGATGCTACGCATTTATATAATTACGAACGCACCTAAAACAGGGGAGGGGTAGTTGCAGGAATGTGTGAGGGAGTATTAGCAGTTTGAATAAATGCGAGAACAGCCTTTAAGTGTGATGAATGTATTTTCATTATATCGGTACTTAAGGGTATTTCGTGTTCCGGCGGTAAGAAAAATACTTCTCTAATGAGACACCATAAACGAAATCTCTTTTCTTTTTCTTCCTGGCCACCCCCCAATGGCATAAGAGTTTTTCCCGGAGAGCATTCGTTTGGCAAATGGATGGCTGCCACGTGTCAACCCGTAAAAGCCAATAATAAAAACGGGAGAAAGAAAGAAAAAAGAGAAAGATGGACACGACATGCATTCCGCAGATTCTTAGGATAATCATTAGCAGTTATTACATTCGGTCGAAGAATTCGCAACATTAAAAGAAGAAAATAAACGGAAGATGCCTTTCTCTGTTTTTTTTTTCCACCCTTCACTCTCGATGAAGGATGCCACGAATGGTCAGTCATGCTTCAGAATAATTTTATACAGGGTGACGCAAAGCTACACTGTTAAAAATTTGCAGCAAACTGTCCAATCATTGGACCGTTTTTGTATAATACGGTTACATAATCGTAATTTAACTCTATTCTGACCCTAAAATGAGCAATAATACAGTCAGAATATAGTTAAATTACGGTTATGTAACCGTATTCTACGTAAACGGTCCAATGACTGGACAGTTTGCGGCAAATTTTTAACAGTGTAGAGTTGCCAGATGACCTGATTTATGCGTGACGCAAAAAGACCCGAATTTAAATGACGCAGTAATTCTTGTCTCACCATGCTATTTGTTAGTCTGCCTAGAATGGAAATGAATACGGTAAAGCCTGTGAAAACAGAACCTGTCTATAACGGAAAATGTGTATAGTGTTTTGGAAAGGAATGCCTTACAAATCTACATACATAGACAGAAACTTGTTTAACCCTCTGCCTGTGGAATATATTTGAGAAAAACGTGCCCAAAATGATATTTTTTTCTGTAACCCCTTGCCTGTGACGCACGAACACAGTTCGGGTTACGCAAATGCACCCATTTTGGAATGCCCGACCCGAGTTCGGGCAAGAGAAAAATCGGTGTTTCAATTCCTTGAAGTCCGAACTCTGTTCGCCCAATACATAATATGTAATTTACCATTTTCCCAATAGAAGGCGATACTTTCCCGCGAAAAGTTCGACAGTTTCGCGCCATTTGTCGGATTTTTGTAATTTTGCAGTTCCTTCCAAATTTCATTCAAACCCCATTAATAACATAAGGTATATAAATTTTTTGCAAGATAAACATTTCTTTACATTGTTTTTAAACATTGGACCTGAGTTAAGGCTTCACGGAATTGAAGCACCGATTTTTCTCTTACCCGAACTGAGATCGGGCATTCCATAACTTAAGCATTGGACGAGCTGGGTTCGGGCTTTACGGAATTGAATCACCGATTTTTTTGCCCGAACTCAGTCGGGCATTCGAAAACTGGCGTATTTGCATTGCCCGAACTGTCTTCGGTCGTTACAGACAAGGGGTTGAAACGGATATGTTTGCGGCTCCTAGCAATTCTGTTTTCACAGGTTGTACCGCACTTTGTTCGGTAATGCCTGTGGTCTGTTCAAGAGAGTTGAGCTCCCTCTCTCTCTCGTTCTCGAGAGATTGGGCGAGCAAAGGGGCTCACCGGAAAACCAGTAGCTCAGAAGCGAACCCGGGGCTATCCTGAACTGAAATTACTTTAAAAATTTTAAGGTATCCTGTGTTGCTTAATATACGTTACCGTGACCGTGCTGTGCTGCCATTTGCTTAATTAATTAATGTTTAATATTTATTCTTCATATTACTAATTTTTACACTCAGACATTATCAGGGCTTTACAAATTTAATAAAATTTTGTAGCCAGCAAAAAATTCTAGTCCCAAGTAAATAATGTCTCCCACTCCCCCATCATTGATTTTCGAAAAGCACAAAAGAGAAAAAAACAAGTTGGAAATTGTACGTCAAACGTTACAAACGAGGTGCGTTCGTACGCACGTTTTAGAATTAAATTCATGATATCCCGTGCGTAGAACGGGTTAAACAGCTAGTTAAGTATATATTTTATGACACTGTTCATACAAATATCTTAACTAGTTATATAAATATTCAGATATATATGTATCAGCTAGTTATATAAATATTCAGATCTTGATGATTTTTAATTCTGTGAAATGAATTATATCGTCTGCAGATTAATTTCTGTAATAAAATAAGTATCTCGGTCGCTTGACGATTTAACATCCATCGGAAGCTCCTATAACAAAAAAGCACCGATTAAAAAAAAAAAAAATTCAAATTTCTTAATAAATATTTTTATTAATATCTCCTAAAGTTTTGATTCGATTTTTAAAAAAATTGAAATGTCTCGACAAAATTCTGCAAAGATAATATATTTTAAATTGCAAACCATTTGGTTGGGTAGTTTTTGCGTTGTTATATGCGGACAGACAGACAGACGGACGGACAGACAGACGGACAGACAGACAGACAGACAGACGGACGGACAGACGGACGGACCAAGCGACGACTATAGGTGCTACGTATTTATATAATTACGAACGCACCTAAAAAAGAATAGTTGCATAGTTTAGACTTATTTAGTTACATGCTTTTGAATAGTACTGGATTTTTTTAATTAGATTTTTTAATTTAATTTTAATGTAGCGATTTCTTCGCTTTTCGTTGCGATTTTTCAACTGTGGTGACAGGAATCCAGTTTCAGTCTTTTAGCCCGTTATATTAAATTTTGCCATTAGCTATTTTTAAAGTTTTAGCGATTTTTTAATGTGATATGGAGCTTTTCTACTTCATGTTCTGCGGGAGTTTATTGATGTTCATAAAAGGAATCCAGTTTCATTTTTTAACCAATGTAGTAAAAGTCGTCCTCGGCTAATTTTTAATTTTTTGTGTGTTTTTTAGCAATATTTTAGCATCATAAAATGAATTTTTGCCAATACAGTAAATTTTTATATCTGCGATTTAAAATTTTTCTAGAATTTATGTAAATTTAGCGTTTTTTGTTTTTTTTTTTTAAGTTTTGCGGCAATTTTTAGACAATTTATTTCTGAAACGGAAACAACTCTCCGGTAACTAGTTCTAAATGCTGTTTATGCTCATTTCTTAGGTAAATTTTTTTGCACACACACACACACACACAAAAGAAAAAGAAACCGCCAGATTAAACAACTTTGTCGACAGTGGCGACCTGGCGACTGCATTTGTCAAGCACTGGACATTACCTAAAAAAACATGGTTGAAAGTTCCATAAAAACAGTCCATCATTATTGAAAATTCCAAAAAGTTTTCCATAAAACTGTCATCACAGAAAAACGCTTTCTCTCCGGCTAGAGCATCCTCAGTTGTAACCCTCAAGCATCCGTCTCGACTGAGGGTTGAAGAATTCCCTCTTCTTCCAACATCTTTTTCCAGTGGCAATCTAGCATTGCATGTACCACATCATTTCAAACGTTTTCTTTGGATGTATTAATCTTTTTGCTTCCGTTATTAGAACATTATGCAGAATTTCATACTTCGTCCTCTTTCGATGGAATAGCACCAAATTCAACTGGCACTTGTTGGCCATAGCCAAAAGCGTATAAATGAAGTTGGGTTCAATTTTATGCATAACTTCATCTACTTTTCGATGATAGAAAGAGGACAAACAGGCATTTTGTAAAAACATGTTTTTCGGAATCTCTGACCCTTAAAACTTATAAATCCGTCGAAGAAACTAAGGGAAACAAAACTTTGAAAGTAAAATACGTTGAACGAAAAAGGTGGCGAATTTTGTTCCGATCCAGCGCCCATCGTATGCAAAGAAAGCAAAATAAACAGTTTTGGTCAGTCGCCAGGAAGACGATATAATACTCTCTCCAGACTCATTTTCCACTCGGTAATCTGCAGGCGCAAATTATTAAGTCCCCTCGAAACGCCTTAACATCATTTTATTTAATTTTATTTATTTTAAGAAGAATGAAGGGCAATGAAGTCGCTTCAGTTCACTAATCCAAACGAACCACTTAGGACCCATAGAGAAATTCATCATCATTTGTAAATACGTCAGGTTAGCAGGTATTGCTATTCAGAAACTATGAAATCGAATGGCGTCTTTCATTTTTCGCCAAAAGGAAACAGTGCAATTGCATATTTTCCTGACCTTTATCGAATAAACTTAGAAAAGGCTCTCGGAAAAGGAGCGTTTTGAGCGAGATTTTTCAGAAACGACAGCCTGATACAGATCGTTAGAAGACAGTCATCGCTTTCAAATTTATCCGTGCATCGAAAAACACTCTTCGATTCCAAATCACTGCAGGTGTGCTGATGTAATTATCTCATCATCACATATCATAAATTATCCGACAGTTAAAATTAAAAATATTTTCCTTTTTGGGATATAAATAATTAAAACTTCCTTTCCTTTTCAGAAACAGATTCATTTCTTCATCTCATGTCCGGATAATAAATGTCATTTACTATTTCTTTCCAGTCATTAAAAAAAAATCAACTTTCTCATCTTAAAATGTTAACAGTGCAATTGCATATTTTCCTGTCCTTTAACTAATAAATGAAAAGAAAATCATTTACCCTATATCTCATTCATCTAAACGCTTTATCCTTCTCACAACTGTAACAACAGTAAGCATACGTTATTATTTCAACCTTAAGTATGTACTTTGTTTACCTTAAAGGAGCCATTGCTTTCACTGCTGTCTCTGCTTTTGCTTCTAAATATAAATTTCCCAGAGCTCCTAGCATTTCGGTTACGCCAATTAATGAATTGCTTGCCTTGATGTTGGCAACCTAACTCATTTTATGTAAATTTAAAATTTACATAAAATGAGTTAGGTTATACTATGTGTATAGGGGTTCCATTTTTTGGCTTGGTATCCAAATTTGGTATTTCAGGTGTGCACTTGGTATTTCAAGTGTGATTTTGAAATACACACCTGCTGATCACTCTTAAGATGATAATGAGGCCAGTAACTCTCTTCTGACTGTTGGCTGACCAACTTACTCGGTGTCCCTTCTCTGTCACTGTTGACATTTCTCTGGTTATGCGATAATTATTCGTTTACACTCTTTGAAAAATAAAACCAACTTTATTTGGACATACTGTTTATTCTTTTCAATCAACATTCTTTTGCACATGTGCCAAAGAATAATTTAAAGAACTAGGACACGTCAATCGACCTCCATTTATCCGACTAGCAGAAACTATATTAAGGGGACCGTGGACTTTTATTTGAGAAAAAAACGATCCAAAAGTCGAAATTTATTTTTATGTGTATTATTATTCTTCAGTTTGTAGTGAACCATTTGCGAAAAACTGCATGTAGCTGCGATGATTTTTCGCAAAGTTACAAGCGTTTGAATTTTGTACACAAACAATTTTTCAGTGCTTTAGTAAACTTCATGACTGTTTTTCTCAAAAGAGATTTTACAATTTTTTTAGATTTTTAAAATGCTCCATGCGTCTTAATTTTTGTTCAAAATTCATGAAATGGATAAGGATGAATTCTGGTACTGTTCACAAAGAAATTGTGTATGCTTTTTACAATTAGACTTCATTAAGATAATTAAATTTGATTTATAACTTATTAAAATGCAAAATTTTGATGAAAATTTGAATGTAATTAAAAAAAAAAATTATCTCAAAAAATAATTATTCAAAGGATTAAGTAACTGATACACAGATTTGTTTGTAATATAGTTTTAAGTGATTCAAATGCAAAATCGAGGATATCGTAAAAATTAAGACGCAGGGAACATTTTAGAATTTTGTTTACATATTTTACATTTTTTTTTTAATTTTAAAATTATAATAAGATAAGAATTTTTTAAAGTATTAGTCAATTCCACAGAAAAGTCTCATTTTGAGGGGAAAATAAAATTTATAACATGTTTAATTTAAGGGTATGATTGAAAAGCTTGGTATTTTTATGTTGTATAATAAAATCCTAATACAAAGCCTTTGTTAATTACTGTTTACAAACTGAGTTAAGAACCATTATTGTCTTCGTAAAGTCATAATGTTACGTCAGTTACAGAATAAAAGTTACGTCAGTTACATGCGTAAATGCCATTTTTTCTTTTTTATTGTTCAGAAATTAATTAAACAAGTTACTGTTATAATTTGTCATTACTTAGTGTTGTTAAGAACATTAAATCACTTTTTTTAACAGGATAGTTTTGATAATTTTTACACTTCCATGAAGGCAGAAAAAATGTTTGCCTACTTTACGTTACATCAGTTACAGGATTTTGAATTACAATTTTTGTGACTAAAAGGCAGATTGAAATAATCTGCAGGTATTTGGGTATTAAGTCCTTAGTAAGAAATATTTTAAATTGTAAAAATAAAAAAAATTTCTAGATTTATTAAATTTTCTGCACAGTTTTGAAAACAAAATTCGATGGTCAAGTGTTACGTCAGTTACGATGGAATTGACCTATTCTATCTACTTATGGTGAACTGTATATTTGCACAAAATTTCATATCTCTATGATGAAAAATAAAAAAATCAATTTTAACGTCCATCGACCCCTTATAGCAGTCCATTTCATGCTTTTACGTACACAAAATTGAATCCGTGAATGCGTTAAAAATGTTCGCGTTGAATCCATTTGTCGAAAACATACTCTCTTTATATTTTTTTTAGAATAGTGTTAACCAAAAAGGCATCATTATATTCCATACGCATTCTTTTTTCCGATCCATTGCCCATCGGGAGAGACGAAAAGAGAATGGAAAAAAACAACAACTAAACAGATAATTGTTCGAAATTGTTTTGGTCATTCGCCAGAAAGTGAGAAAAACACTTGTAGACGACAACAAAAACGCCCTAATCTCTCTTCCCCACTCATTTCCCTCGGAAACTGCAACTCACTCTCTCCTCTTTTGATTTTTATGCGCCCTCCTCCTCCTTTCCAATAAAGAGGAGGATTTCCTCCTTATTATTCGGGAGGGAGAGTGTCTGCGGTCTGTTCGCCGCGATAAATCGGGTTATTGGTTTCGATTTTTACACACACACCACTCACCTTTCTTTTTATTGTTGCTATTATTATTGTTGTTACTATTAGAGTTTTTCACGTCCGAGACTGTTATGGAGAGACTTAAAGAAATAGGAACTAAACTCCTTTTCAGTCCGTTAAACTCCGTGGAAGTAAGTCCATTCTTAGCTGGAGTTTTTTTTCTTCTTTTTTTTACGTTCGTGTTTCAAATTTATCTTAAACGAGAAATTCAGAGGACAGGGAAAGGCGGGGGGGAATTTCTGGACGAAAAAAAGAAATTCACCTTTTAGAAAAAGGTGGGTCTTCTCAGAAGTATTTTGCGAGAATCTTTTTTGACTTATTAGATCGCAGAATTTATAATCAGTGCCTGATTTATGACAGGGCATTCGGGGCACAGGCCCCTGATTTTTAGAGGCCCTCAAATGCTACTGAAGATTTTTCAATTATTGACCAAAATCGGATGAAGTTTTAACTATTAAAAAACAAAATTAATATGGCAAAATCTGTTTTTTTTTTATTTTTTCATTTAAAAATAACTGTTTCTCTGACACGAAAACACACATGGGAGAATTTTATTTTATCTAATGGAGAATTTTATTTTTAATAAATGATTTGCATTTCAATATTTTTAAAAGATTTTTTTTCAATTGGATAGTTGAGGTACAAAGGCCGTTTTTTACTTTCCCGATTTTGTTTCCAGGTTTTTTATTAGGATACTTTCACTTTCGGAAGCCATTTCTAAAAATCATCAGCGAGATAGAACACTAAAGGTTGATTATGAGGATATTGAAAAACTTTTACTGTTAAAAAATTGAAAAGAAAATTTATAAAAAAAATCATTAAATATCACAAAATTGTTAAAGTCAGGAGTGGTTATCTAATAATGACCGCTTTCAATAATATATATATTTTTTACTCAAAACCGCTATAAGCATCGGTGCAAGCTCCCCCCCCCCCTCCCCCATAAGCATCTATGCAAAGGGCCCCAAAATTTGTAAATCGGTCCGTCTCTATAATAATAAGGAAATAAGTTTGTATGTACGAGTAGGTCTGTCGACAAAGTTCTAAAGAGACCGCTGCACACAGAGCTACAAAATTGGATAGGAAGGTACTTCTCTGTTATAGTTGTGCCCCTCGAAGCTCGATTTTGGAATTTTATATATTTTTTAATTGATATAATTTTTAGAAGTTTTTTAATTAGGTTTCTTTTTTTTAATTTTTATTCGATTTTTAGAATTTATTTGCGTTTCGAGCCGGTTTTTCAATATTAGTAAAAGGAATTCGATTTCA
The DNA here is from genome assembly GCA_963931845.1 of Maratus michaelseni. Classification (NCBI taxonomy): domain Eukaryota; kingdom Metazoa; phylum Arthropoda; class Arachnida; order Araneae; family Salticidae; genus Maratus; species Maratus michaelseni. The sequence goes on from OZ007597.1 coordinate 317,981,529, forward strand.
AATTTTTAGCCTAATAGAGTAAATTTTGTCTTTTGCGTTTTTCAATGCAATTTTTAGCATTTTGCGATCGTTAAAGAATTTCGGTTACATGTGTTTTAGCCCACGGTAGTAAATTTTGTTCTTTGTGAGTTTTGTATTTTTAGCATTGTTTTTTTAGTTAATTGGCTTTTATTTATTTTATTTTTTTTAATAGTTTCGAAGTGAATTTTCCACATTAGTAAAATGAATCCGGTTTTAACCTTTTAGCACACATTGAAAACTTTGTCTCTTTTCAATAAAGTTTTTTCGAAATCTGAGCAGACAGATGTTTACAGTTTTTTGCGTTTCGTGATACTTTTTGAAAGGACCGGGCAACGCCGGGCGGATCAGCTAGTTCGTAAACATTGTATTAGGTTCAATAAGGTGGCGATTACTGTTTGGAAATGGCAGGTGACACACTAAAAGCCGTATGCACTTTTGTCTCTGCTCTCTGCTGGATTGGGCGCGGAAATGGCGACGGTGAGTCAGCTCCGTCAAGACTCCCCTTTCCAGATCCTCTTTCTTTTCCAAATAGAAAGAGAATTTCCAGTTCTGTTTTTCTCCTCCCTCGTTATTATTCGAGAGAGAGAGAGAGCGTAACAACCTCTCTTTCGCTGTACAATTTTGATAATCGGGTTATTGGCTCCGATTTTTACAGACCCCCCCCCCCCCCCCCCATTTCGGAACAAACACAGACTATTTTTTTTTTTTTTTTTTTTTTTTTAAGGTATTTCTCGTGTCTGTGATTAAAGGAGAAACAAAAAAAAAAAAAAAAATGGTAAGGTAAAAGAATTTTCCTCTTGAATTCCATTTGCAATGATTCGGGTTGAGGGGCAAACACACAGAAAAATGAAACAGACGAAAAACCAGTTAAAGTAGGAGGTGGGGGGGGGGGGGTGTTAGGAGAAGCGTTTCAGACGCTTTATGAGTTACGGAAAATTGTACAACAGCCATACGCTCTTGGTTACTATTCAGGGTTGGCTTGATTTTGCCCAACCCGAAAAAACCCGGGTGGGTTTTTTCGAAAAAACCCACTTGAAAAAACCCTTGAAAAAACCCAAGTGGGTTTTATCTAGATCTTTATTTAAAATTCCACTTATCTAACTAATAATAAATATATTAAATTAAACCAAACATAATATACATATTATATGTCACAGATATAGTTTTCAGAAAATTCTAAATGGGCCTAATTGCTCTATCTGAAACAAACGTGGAAAATTCACAGAGAAAAATTATTATCTTAAAAAAAATACATGTAAAATTATATAAACAATTAAAAATCAGGATTATTTGTCAATATGACGAAAACAGTGGGGGATTCAATCAATTCTCAAAAATTAGAGGCACGAGTATTTTAGTATGATTCAAAATATATTAAGCATAAAACTAAATTAAATATGTAAAACTGTAAAATAAAAATATTAAACTTCTATGAACTTATTTTTAATTTTTCCTTATACATTAAACATAAAAATATACAAAATACAATAAACAAAATTATTACATAAACATTGATCTATGATAATTTAACTCTTTACCAGTCACCATTCTTTTTCTACGCCTTTTGATGACTTTAAAGATCTGTACACTTTGACTAATTTTTTTGCAGTATCACATCCTAGTCTGTTTCGTAACTTTGTCCAAACTAGTCCAAAAGAGGAAAAGATCCTTTCAATAGATGCTGAAGTCGATGTAATCGAATGTAAATTCTCTAAAAATTTACAAAAATCAACATTTATTAGTTTATTTTTTTCTGCTTTGCAACTCATCACTTTCCACCATTTTTTAGCTTCAAGTGACTCTACTACCTTTTCTGTAAACATCGAAAGTGGAAAATAATCTGAATCCTGAATTTGGAACATCTTTAATGATATATTAAACTCAGGGTTCAGAGTATCAAGCCACTCTTCAGCAGTAGCTTCTTGTACTGCATTTAATCGTTTTCCTCTCACAGCAGGATCGGTCATATTTGCGAGGTAATGAAATGGAGTGAGAGCCTGTTCTAAACGATATTTTATTTTATCTTCATAAGATGATAACTCTCTGTTTTCAATGACATCTAACCAAATTTCTACAGTTTGTGAAAGAGTGCAGCTATCTTTTTGCAATTTATCTATTGCTTTAGCAATAACAGTTACTTGTGTGTGCAAGTTAGCACATTCTCGATACAATCCCTTGTTATCTAGCAAAGTCAAAATATTTTTTTCAAACTCTTCACCATGCTCAATAGAGATTTCAATATACTTTTGATAATTATAAATAAATGTTGACAGGCAAGCTTCTTCAGATTTCCACCTGGTATCATTAGGTATCTGAGGCCTGAGACCTCCTTTTTCAATAAGCCTCCCAAGAGGTATGTGGTGGTTCCGAAAGAATTTCTGAACTTCAACAACATATTTCATCACATTTTTAGGTGTGATTTCTTTACCAAGAAGATTCATATAATGGGCTGAGCATCCTAATGCAAGTATATGAGGATACTTTCCAACAATTATTTCTCGAAACTTCTTCATTTTGTTTTCATTGTCACAGCATACAGCAAAAATATTTTTATTATACTCCAATTTGATTTCATCAATAAATTTTACAGCTATTTCAGAACAAAATTCTGCAGTTTTCTTTTCTGATCCACAATCTATGGCATCTAATAAATATATTCCTTTTCCAGTATGGATACTTACAGCAATAATTGGGTCAGCACTGGTACTTGTCCAGCCATCCAGCATAAGAGTAATGGTTGCATTTTTCATTTCTTCTTTCATTAATAAACCAACTGATTTATCAGCCTCATCTAATAACTCTCCAGCTAATCTCTTTCTATTAGGAGGGTCATAACCTGGACGCAAAGCATTAATCATTTCTCTAAATGCACCACTATCTGCAATATTGAACGATACATTGTTAGCATAAAAAAATTCAGAAATTTTCCGATCAAGAAATTCTTTTTGCCTATCATTTGTTTTTATTGTGAATTCTCCCATCGATAACTGACGCTTTGGATTTGATGATGTATCTGATCCCGATGATAAGCTGAAACCACTATTGATATTGGGTATTTTATTTACAGGAAGATGGCATTCTTCAAGTGATAGCTTTCTTTTTTGTGTACTGAATATTTCTATTTCATTTGAAGTTTCATCATCATAATCTATGGAACTTGAAATAGCTTCACGTTTCTTGAATTTATTCATGTGAGCACGTATTCTTTCTACTTTGGCACTGACTATATCATTACAAAATTTGCAAGTTACTTGAAATTTATTTTCAGTTTTATTCACCATAGTCCATTCAACAGACTGCTTTCTTCCAGAACCTTCAACTTTAGGCATAATGGAATTATATCTGAATTAAAGCTCAAAATACATATAAAATTTTAAACCACTAAAATAAAATGCAGCAGAAGAAAAAAAATGACACTATAGCTAAGAACACCAAACAAAGTGAATGAATTTTCTGTCTACTCCTTTATTGGGATCTTTCTAGAGAGGATTGGCAGGGTGGCCTGCCCTCATGACCTTTTCTAATAAAATCTCACCCTTCTTGCCCCTTTTCCAGGTAGAAACCAGCCCTCCTGTTTTTCCAGATAAAAATCCCTTTTCTTTTTTTTTTTTTTCAGTGGTAAAATCCTGTTTTGTTTGTATTGTACTTTCAAAAATTCCTTACACATCTCTCTTTAGAATGCTAGTATAATATTTCCAGAGTAATTGTTCCCTTTCTCCCCCACTTTCTTTGTTATCTTATCTGTGGTATGTCACTAATCTTGGACTTGACATGAGTATTCAAAGTTGAACAAAACATAAAGGGTAGATCATTGATTCATTTCACTTTCTTTAGTGAAATAGTATTATAACTATAGTGCAGCACAACCCACCATAATAATGAATCTTTTCTGCATAGCTAAGAACATTCATTATCAGATGCAAGATAAAGATAGTGATAGTAGTTTTTTTTTTTGAGGGGGGGGGGGGGGGGGTGGGATTCTAATTTTCTGAAAACTTATTGCATTTTAATAGAAATTTGGTAAGCTGCCTAATTCATTATTATTTGAATTTGCTGAAAATTTAAACACAATCGGATAATTAAAAGTTTTTTTTTTATCCGATTTATCCGATTTTTTTTAAATAAGTAAGGAAAAGAAAAAAATATCGTTTCGTTCTTGTTTTAATTATTATTTCTATTTGCAGTTTAAAACTTTAATTAAATCTCAGTCATCAGCAGCCAGCTGGGGAAAAGAAAATTGACCTGATAAAAATCCATCAATAAAATAAAAGAAAGATACACTGGAGTGTATTTTTTTCATTTTCCAATTAATGATGATCCAAACAAATTCTGTGCCCCCCCCCCCCCCCCCCCCCCGTACATCAAGATGTCCGCTGGAAGATTTAGGAATTTATGCTTACAATTTAGATGGTTTAAAAGTGAATTCACCCCCCCCCCCACACACACACACACCTAGTAGGGCAATAATTCCAAACATTTGATAAAATTCTATTACATAAGAAAATTTTAATAAAACAAAAGTAAATGATTCACTGTTTAAATCCAATTTTTATTTATAAAAGAGAAAGAAACAAAATTTTAGACTATTAATTTAATTATTTTGACTTTAAAAAATTTCTTTCAATTCAGTCATAAAATGTCTTTAAAATCATTACAAATTTTTAAACTATTTTTATATATTAAATAAAAATTCTAAATAATTATACTTAAATAATATATTAAATAAAATTTATTAAAGTATTAATATTTATTTTTTAAAACTTCATCCCATTAATTATATAGTTGTTACAAAACAAACAAACAAAGAACGACAAGAAGAAAAATCTTCAAAACCCTGAAAAAACCCCAAAAACCCGAAAAAACCCTGAAAAAACCCGAAAAAAACCCCAAAACCCTGAAAAAACCCACTGGGTTGGGTTTTTTCTGAAAAAACCCGGGTTTTTGCCAACCCTGTTACTATTAGCTCACACTCCCTATATATTTATATATCTTGTTCAGATTTTCAATCGTTCATAAAATATTTTCTATTCATTCACTCCAGTTCAAATACATTTTCTTAAACTTGTATTGGATGACACTTAATACAGTTTTTTCAAATATTAATTCATTCATTCAATTTAATTAATTCATTCATTCATTCAATTTATTTAATTAATTTTAGTTTTATAGGGGAGAAAACAATTTCTCCCATTGTTTTCATAAATGAAATCCAATGAGGGATGCCACAAAAATAAAATACCGCAACGATGACTATACAAAAATGTTCAATCAAGATAACGTGGGACATGAATGCTGTGCGGGTTTATTTTATATATTTATGATTAAAAAGTAGGAATTGACTAAATTTTTTTTTATATCACTTGTTTTTAAGTGCGTTCTCATTTATATAAATACGTAGCACCCAGTCGTCGTACGATCCGTCCGTCTGGCTATAACAGCGAAAAAAAGACCCAACCCAATGGTTTGAAATTTCATATATATTATCGTTGCAGATTTTTGTCGAGTCCTTTCCAATTTTATGAAAATAGAATCAAAACTTTAAGAAGATATTCATAAAAGTTTTCTTCATTCTATTGAATTCTATCGTACGTAATCTATATATAATAAATGCGCAAGTCAATGTGATTGAGCAAAACAAATACGGACAAACTACTTTTTTCCTATGCCGACGGTCATTTTTATTCAAAAATATTTTTTCGAATAAAATGGCATAAAAGTTACATTTTTAAAAAGATCGTTGAAAAAAAAATGATTTGCTTGAGAGATCAGTTTCTTTCAACAATGTATAGATTCTGAGACAACTTACCGAGTATCCACCAACATTAACCGAGTATCTCAATTCATTAGAGTCAATAAACGCCGGAGATTCGTTCATGATGAGTCCAAAAAATACTAAACCTTGAGGTCATCATTCGCGAAACAAGATCTCCAGGGTGAATGTTGCAGCGCTGTCTGGTGTAGAAAAAAAACATATTCACATTTGTAAACATGACATACGTAATAAGAAAAAAAAAGGCAAGTTCATTTCGGTCATAGCAGACGATATAATTCATTTCATTGAAAGACTAAGGATGAATTATTTACATTGTGAAACTAATTATAAAACGAACGCACCTCATATGTTACTTTTAACGTACAATTTCCAACTTAAAAAAAACAAAATCCAGAAGGTATAGGGCGTTCACAGGAGCCCTGTGTGGACGCATACGCAAAATAAATGCGCGTAATAAAAGCCAAATTTTAGGTCATTCAAAAGAAGCCGATTCGTTGCAAATGTTATCGTTCCGAAAATATATTTCTATTGATTCACGGATAATGGACGGGAAATAAATTCCTGATTGAACAATTATTTTACTATTCTTGAAATGAATCTGCAATGGCTCCATTCTATGTTGTCTAGCTAAGGCAATTATTATCCGTGAATCAATAGAAATATATTTGCGAATCGATAACATTTGCAACGAATCGGATTCTTTTGAAAGACCTAAAATTTGGCACGCGATGCTTTACAGATTGAAAAAGCAACAAAAAATAAAAAAATAAATAATAATATTCACGTTTTCCAGTTTGAGCCATTTAAGTACCTGCTTGCCTTGGATATGCGATTTCGGGATTTATGTTTATTATTTTCAGAAACTTTGCGAGAACATTTTATTTATCATTTTGATCTGAAGATGCCGCCGTTAGAACGAAGAAAACATATTATGTAATCTACATTAAAGGGTATTTTTAAACGTTTTGTGTTATATTTTTATCACTTTAAGCAATAATTACACTCTGATTTAAAGTTAACAAGTGATTTTATTATATTATTAGCAAAACCCGCGGCTTTGCTCGCATAATTCTTGAAAAATGGCAAGTGGTATTCGTGGGCCTATTTTCATTAGAGGAAATTTTACTGCCACAGATAATTCAGAAATTACTAATTAAGCCACACTAATGTCGAAAAAAAAAATCGAAATTTTAGAATGATTTTCGCTCTTTCACTACCCCCCCTATCCCCCCCCCCAGTGTGGTAGTGTCACCGACATAAAATATAGCCTATGTTACAGCAGAGACAGCTACCATCACTTTTGATAACGGTTCTGTAGTTCCAGAGTTTCCCTAGAAATTGTAATTTAGAATGTTTTTAGAACGCTTTTCGCTCCTCTCACCCTTTTAAATTTCGGATTTTTTTAGAATTTGTTCTTAGAGAGCATTTACATCTTACAAGTAAGTAACACACTAAATTTCATGTTTCTAACACCTTCAGTATTAAAAAAAAATCGAAATTTTAGAACGTTTTTCGCTCCTGTAACCCCCCCCCCCCCTCCCGACATAAAATATAGCCTATGTTGGAGCAGGGACTGTCACCATCCATTTGCCACCATCATTTTTAAAATCGCTTCAGAAGTTCCAGAGACTACCCCCTACAAACAAACAAACAAACTAACAATCTTTACTACTTTATAATAGGATCTATGGATTTGTATGTGTACTACACTACACAGTATGCTAAAATTTACTTCAGTTAGGAAATACATGGCACCCTTGAAAAATCCCCTTCATTATTTTACGCCCATAAACGGAAATGTACGGGAGATCTTTTGAGCAGCCCTGTATAGGATCTATAGAATAGATATACACCCCCATTAATAAACAAAAAGTGAGTTACATTTAAAAACGCGTGTCAAAACTGAAAACGTGCTACCAGACATTATGGTTCATTAGACACTACTGTAACCCAATTCATTTTGAGTGTCCCTGCACAGGCGTAGAGTCGTATGGGCTCGAGCCCCACCAATCATTTCTAAAATGGACTTTTTTTCCCCCTTTTCCTTCTATATTAAAAAAAAGTAATCTGGAACTGAGCCAAAAACGATTTAGCCAATCAAATTCTGCGTAGATATTCCGGGTTATTCTCATCGCATTTTTACTAGGGACTTTTTTGAGGAGCTATTACTTTCTTTCTAGCCATCCTACGGATTCAAAAATCATACCACCAGACGCGAAATATAACAAGCTTTCAGAAATTCAAAAAATTATCACGGTCGGACAATAAAAACTCAAAAAATCTTTAAAAATCGAGTAAAGAATCTTTTATTGAAAAAGTGATTTTTTTTTATATTGTTGCCAAAATCTAAATAAGCGCAAAGGATTATGTTTTATCTCAAATAAAAAATGTATTTGCGCGAGACTATTAAAAACAATAATGAAAGTTTAAAATAATAATTAAATGATCACGTGTTGAAAGCAGGAAATAAAGAAAATTGCGTCATAAAAATTGTGTTTACACATGAATATTAAAAATAAAAAAGATGAATTAAATGAAAAAGCATTATAACCAGTTAAATGAAAAAGCATTATAACCTGATTACAGAAGATAGTCGCCGTTCGTGATATCATCATCATCATCTTTTTAAAACAGGATACATTACCAGGTTAGGGGGCAGGGCCCCCTAGTAATATAAAAAAAAGTTTTTATTTCTTTTACTTTCTAGTATTTTATAGAACTTTTAAAATATTCCATTTTTTCCTATTTTTCTTTTGTTATAGATAACCGACATTATTAAAACTTTTTCATTTTATGTTCTATTTTTTTTTTTTTTAATTAGAATAAAATGCTCAACGTTTAAACTTTTTATACAAAAAACAAAAACAGAAAAAAATCCATATTCCGAAAAAAGAAAAGACGTTTACACAAAGTCACGTTTCGTTGCGATTTCTTTTTTATAAACGATTTGCGATTGTCAGCTACTATAAACGGATCTGTGCATTTGAATTTTTATATTGACTTAATGTTTTATTTAACTTATTATTTATCAGTATACGATTCTGTTTAATGTCTTTAAAAGGGAGTTAAAAAAGTAACATTAAATTGGTAATCGATCTTATTTACACTGACATACATATATTCGTGTTAAAAAGAGTTGAGCCCCACCAATAATTTTCAAATCTATACGCCCATGTGTCCCTGTAAATAAACGATATTACATTCTATGCATACCCTATTGTACAGTAAGCGCCTTGTAGTGCATCTCCTTGATCTATATCCATTTGAATAGGTTTGAAATTGTGTAGCATCACTAAAATTCGCTGCAAGTGATTTTTCCCGAAGAGCGTCCTGAAACGGGATTCTTTTGAGTGTCCCTGTAAAAGAGCCATACTTGCTACACACTTCATTTTCAATACCCACCATGCCATAGTAAACCCCAATAGCATAATCCATTTCAAAGCGATCTGAGTCTATTGACGCGTGTTAAAGCACGGGTAGACGGCAGACAGACAGACATACCGAATCCATAAGCACTGTGATGTTTTAGGGACCATCCACTTAAATTCTTTCTGATGGGATTAAAATAATTCCAGAATAAAGTGATTGACACCTATTGAAAGAAGATTATTCTAGAGTAAAGAAATTCTTAGTTCATTTCAAGCGGAAATGAAAAACTTTCATATCTAGAAATAGTCTTGCTAAATGTTTATCTATAATAAGATCATCTGAAGGAGTTTAAAATGTGTCAGGAAGGTATTTGTAATAATAGCAAGACCAAAGAAATGGATTTCGATGTACTCTGAGAGAAGAATTGGAATTAGAAGGATGAAAGAAGGGTGTGTCAATCAAGTAGGATCAGTGGATTATGCACAAGCGAAGAAGAGGAGAGTGTTTTTCGCCATTGAAATGACAACTTGTTTTTGAATTCTATGTCTTATGGGGTTCCTGAGATTGTACAAAAATGTCTTGTCAATATCATCTAAATTTTCACAATCCTGTCATCTATACAATTGTTGTTTTTAAATAACACTTTTTTGTTTCATACGATAGGATACGTTTAATTATATGTATGCGACCACGATAGCACAACACTTTTCAACCATGTTGGAAAGTGCTAAAAAATGGGTTTCAGTAAATAAATATAAGAAGTTGTTGATACGAGTGGGTGAGTACCTGATGATTCCCTTTACAGGCGAGATCGAAATTCGTTTCCCCAACAAGGGGTGGACTTTTCTTCTCTTTTTATGAGAAACGATGCTTTGAACACGAACAAACGCCCCGGACAGGAATACGATTCGCGCAAGATCACTCTTTATAAGGAATCGAATTCCCCTCGATGACAGGGGAAAAGAGAGGAGGGGGTGGGGGGTGAAGCATCCCGGAGCGCGATTGACAGGTGTGTGTGTGTGAGAATGAGACCGCAAAGCTGGTCTGCGTTTTTGAGAAAGTGCTTGTTCGTTCGTGTGTTTTAAAACCTTCAAAAAATCATTTTGTTTTTCACTTAAAAAAAAATATATATACAATGAAAATAGTCCAGAACTGGGGTCTATTGGAATGTTTTCAGCCGCATAAGTTAATTTATACATGAAAGAGTAAATAAATAATCTGAATTTTAATGTTATTGTTAACGCTGTTCATTTTGCATGTTTGTCTGTTAAACATATTTTTTGAGCATGAAAATGTTTACTTGAGAATGGATAGCATTCGAAAAACAGGTATTCCAGGCTGAGGACACTCATTAATACACTATAAAAACCCTTCGTAAACGTTTCTGAAAAATACAGGTAGCGAAAAATACTTTGTTTTTATAAATAATTCTTTAAATTTTGGAAATGTATTGCTTTCTGGGGATTCAAAAGACAATGGAACAGTCTATTTGGAATTTCGGATAACTCAGAAGATTATATTTAAAAACAGGACATATTATTACCAGCACTTTACGTACCATTAATGCACCATATTATGTCAGAAGATTATATTATAGTTTCGTTCGTGGTTATAGTATATTTTCATAAAATAAGAAACATTGGTCATTTTTTACAGTGCAGTGACATGGTTGTTGTAAAGCGAATGAATTTTAATAAATTACAAAAAATTAAAGCACAAAATCATAAGTTTTGGGAATCTTCTGCCCTATTAAAATCCATGCGCGTATCATGTAACCTCAAAATCCCGGAAACCACAGGTCGCAGGGCTACGAAATTGGGCACACGGGTTGCTGGTAGGGGGCCGATGAACGATTGGGGCAAAAAAAATCAAAAAATGTTTAATAGATTTTTTTTTTTTTTTTTTTTTTTATGTTTTTGACGAATTTTTGCCTTTTTATATGTTCAACCCTTCATCGCGCAAGTTCTAACCCGTTCAAAATGTTAACTGTAATGTGAGATATACCTATTACGAACGCCACACTTGCCATACTAAGAAACTGTAGCGGGTATGACGATCATTCTTTTCCTCGCATGCAAATAATTAGAGATTATTTAATTGTGCTTAACCGATACTTAAAAAAAAAACATTTTATCGCAAACATCAACAAAACTTTTTATTCTATTTATTCCCTTATTCCACAGATCATAGAAACTCGACAGAGTTTCTCGTCAAGCATAAGAAACAGCAATGCATTGAACCGTAAATGAAAAGAATTTCCGCCAATGGATGCCAAACGATTTTACAATTTTTTTTTAACTCTGTCTAGTTTATATTTTGCGGACGGGACAAAACGGGTTTTTGACACATCTATATCTCGCGTTCTATTTACGATAGAAACAAAATTCTTGATTCTATGGAATGGGGCGTGCCACGGGACTAAGAATTCAAAAGTAAAGCAAAATCCGACGAATAGTTTTTCAGTAAATGCGATTTTAAAAGTGCTGTTTTTTGCACTTTTTAAATCTTGTTCAGACCAAAAACTGTTGACAGAGCTACAGCAATGTGTAATTATCGGATTTTTACGCGGTTTACGTTATTTGAATCGTTTTTATGAGTAGTTCAAACCTTTGTAAGTTTCATGTAAAAATATTAATTAGTTTTTGATTTATATCAGTTTAAAGTTATTGATTCCTATACTTAACATAGAGCAAAAAACTGTTGACAGGGCTACAGCAATGTGTAACTATCGGATTTTTACGCGGTTTACGTTATTTGAATCGTTTTTATGAGTAGTTCAAACTTTTGTAAGTTTCATGTAAAAATATTAATTAGTTTTTGATTTATATCAGTTTAAAGTTATTGATTCCTATACTTAACATAGAGCAAAAAAATAATAAATGACCCAACTCTTTTAGGAATGGTCGTATACACATGATATTAAGATATGTTATTACACTCGACCCAAGTAAGCTTCCTATTATAAAAAATCTTAACATTTAAGGTTCGTTTACAGGGTCTCACAAAAGATCTTTTGATATAGAGCTAAAGAGTTGTGTAATTATTCGATTTTTACGCGGTTTGCAGCATTTGAATTGTTTTTATAAGTAGTTCAAACGTTTAATATTTCGTGTAAAAATATTAATTAGTTTTTTATGTATACCACTTTAAATTGATTTATTCCTATACTTAAGATGAAGCAAACAAAATATTAAATGGTCTAACTCTTTTCAAAAAGAACGTATGCGCATGATGTTAAAATATGTTACTACGAACAACCTAAGTTAGTTTCCTATTGTAAAACAGGAGTGTAGAATTTACTGTTCGTTTACAGGGTAACTCAAAAGATTTTTTAATAAGACTAAAAAGTTGTGTAATTAGCAAATTTTTACGTTGAAGTACATGATTTCTGTACTTAACACAGAGGAAAAACAAAAGTAAATTGCATAACTTTTGTCAAATTCGCTATATACACAAGATATTCAAATATGTTACTACATCCTCTCTATTGTAAAGCGGCATTGAAGAATATACGTTTCGTTTACAGAGTCTCTTAGAAGATCTTGATTACTCTACAACCGATGTATATTTACTGAGTGAGATGTATTTTAATGATTTTACACTGTTTCAATCTCTGTAAGGTTTCATTATCTTGCTTTAAAATTTAATATAAGATCATTTTGTCCGTATGAAATCTCGTCGATGTTAAGCTCTAAATCTATTAATATATAGTATTTTCATCGATTAAAAAAACTGTGTTTGTTTATAAATATATAATTCTAGCGTATTAGGAATTGATTGAAATAGCGATTACAAAATTCCAACTTTACGTTTATGCGCTGAGTAATAGAATGTAAAAATGTTGATACCCCAAGATTACAAGTTTTGCGTTTAAATATTTGCCGTTCATCGAATCTCCGGCTATGACGAACTTAAAATGCTAAATTTCGAATACAATAGGTGATCGGTAACGAACTGTTCGGTTTACGAACAAATCGGTTAACGAACACTTTCACCTGAGATTTTTATGTTCGGAGAACGAACTCCTCTCGAAACAAAGCCATGATGAAGCAATGCCGTGTTTCATATTTGCCAAGCTATACTTATTGCCTCTATTGTCAACTTTGAGAACATTTTAACAGTTGCATACATATGTCCTAATTAATTCATGGACTGCCTTAGATTGGGGACCTATATTTTAGGATCACCGAATTGGAATGAACAGACCATATGAACAGAAATCACTTTAATAGTTTTTATACTTTTACAAACGTTGCGAATTTTATATTTTTCAAATTCTCGAAACGTTGAGTTAAAAAATTTAAACAAATAAAAAACTTCTAAGGTGCTCAGTAATTTTCAAAAATAATATATTTAATATGTTAGTATAAAAATCCCTGTAAATTTTTATACTAATAGAAATAGGTTCGTAGAAAAAAAAAAATGTTGATTATTCTCGGTAAAGTATGCTCCATAAACTTATCGTTGTAGTTGACCGAAAAAAAGTGCTTCTTATTTTTCCACATTTTTCTGAAACTGTAGTATTTTAATTAGTTTGTAAACTACTGTAAAATTGTGTAATTTTTTGTTTTTGAATGTATATAAACGGAAGAGTGATATAAACAAAAGAAAAAGGGAAATAAATATGTCTTAAATAATCTGATGAATATAATGGACGGAAATTAATACATAAAAGTTTCCCAGTTGTTATGGTAGCGACATGTACATTGGAATAAGTCACTCAATAAATTGTATAATTCTGATGTATAATTCTGTTTATAGCATCACTATTATTTTTTTGCCCCTTTTATCTTTTCTTTTCTGAATAAAAATGGAATCCGTATAATTGAAATTAAATACCTTACAAAAAGGAGTGATATCTCATCAAAAACAACTCGTTGTAAATGATCCCGCCAAGCCACAAACCTAAAACGTCAGTCACAAAAAGAAGTGATATCACATAAAAAGAAGCGATATAGAAGTGCATACTCCGAGTCCCGTGTAAAAATCTATCACCACTCATGTTTCCAAAGGACTCGGAGTGAGGTACAGTATGTGAAAACTGCTTGGCGACCTGCAGGCTTTTATAATGTTTGCGTTTCCTGCAATTACATATGACTATATTATTTTATTTTAATTTAATTTAATTTAATTTAATTAATTTATTTATTTTGCTCCCATAAAATTGTAAAAAGTTGAAGCTTCTGTGTTTGCATGTCCTTTCTTATTTATGAGCTTGAAAAATCAATTTGTTGATTTTATTTACCATTATTTAAACTAGAAACACCACTCTTACGAAGAGGATTTTTTAAGTAAACATGTAAAGATTTTGAGTTTGTAATATATATATATATATATATATATATATATGATGATCATACGCATATTAATAACATTGTACCTTATAATAAACGTTAACTAAATTGAGATATATCGTAAGCGGAATCGCATAGATCTGGGGAAAAATCCGTTCTGTCAGTTCTTTCGCATACAAAAATATTTAAAAAATGATGTAACAAAAATTGAAAATTTATTTTTTTCGATTTTCAAAATTGATATACTGCATATATTAATTATAAAAGCCTGCAGGTCGCCAAGCAGTTTTCACATACTGTACCTCACTCCGAGTCCTTTGGAAACATTATGAGTGGTGATAGATTTTTACACGGGACTCGGAGTATGCACTTCTATATCGCTTCTTTTTATGTGATATCACTTCTTTTTGTGACTGACGTTTTAGGTTTGTGGCTTGGCGGGATCATTTACAACGAGTTGTTTTTGATGAGATATATTTTTTTAATCGAATAGCAATTGAACAACTCAACACTTCAACAAGGGAACTCTTATTTCTTATTTAGATATTTTAAAGTTGTCTGTTTGGTTGTACTGATTTTTAACACTTTCCAACCTAGTTGAAAAGTGTTTATGACTTCGGTTTGTCTGGCCGTATGGCCGTCTGCCCGTCTGCCGTCTGTCCGTGCTCTAACTCCCGTAAATATGCTCGGATTGCTCTGCAATTTTTATACGTTATAGTCGTTATCTATAGCATGTTCCCTATTTCAACGGAAGTGTGTAGCACTAATAGTTTTTTTACAGGGACACTCAAAAGAATTCCGTTACATTGCGGTCTATGGGGAAAAATCATTGACGGTTTATTTAAATAATGTTTCACTATTTTAAACGCATTGAAATTTATATATATCACACTAAGGTGCATTAGAAGAAGCTTAATATGGAATAGGGTGTGCATAGCACTTATAGTTACTTTACAGGGACAGTCAAAAGAATTCCGTTACATGACGTCTATGGAGAAAAATCGTCTGCGGTTTATTTAAATAATGTTTCCCTATTTTAAACGCATTGAAATTTATATATATCACTAAGGTGTATTTCAAGAGGCTTACTACAGAATAGTGTGTGTACAGCAGTCATCGTTCATTTACAGGGACGCACAAAAGTTCGCGAACACATTTCCGTATTATTTAACTCCAGACGGAGAATTTGAAACTGTGCTACGCGTTTCCTAACTGAACTAAAATTTAACATCCTATGTAGTATATATACAAATCTATAGATCCTATACAGGGCTGAATAAAAGTATTCGGATTACTTAGATGATATCTTTTAGCTTATTAAACGGTATGATTTGTACAATTATTTTGGAAGCGTTGGAAAGTGTTACATAATCTATGCTTGACGCATGATTTTTCGTTCTTGTTATTTTTTATTTTGGTTTTAGAATTAAATTCATGAACTCCCGTGCATAGAACGGGTTAAACTGCTTGTTCATAATAAAAACTAAACTCTCTTAAAAATAAAAATTTCAAAATGATGAAAAATGACTGGTTTTGTTTACCTTCCAAAATTTGCAATATTCCCGAAAATCCCTGAGTTTATTCCCGTCTTTCAAAATCTGTTTTCTTCTTTGCAACTCTAACTTTAGTATTTTCGTCTATTCGATTGGGCTTCCGTTTTTTTCGAACCAGTTTTGGCAACTCGCGCGCACGGTAAAGAAAAATCGTTTGCAGAAAGATCATTTATTTTGCAGAGATTAAATTTTAACATCCCACTCTCTCTGCCTGCTAAGTTTGTTTTTTGTTGATGTTCTTGCAATAAGAATTTGTTTAATAGGAAATACAACAGACACCGAAGAGATAAACTCTTTTTAAGTAGTTTTGGAAGGTGTTAAAAAAATGTCCTTCAACCTGGTTCAGCTATTGAATGAAATTGAATATAAAATACAGAGGAGACACAGAAAATGTCGGTTTTCGAGGGGGGGGGGGGGGGGGGGGGAGTACAGAAACGTGTATATTTCGGTTGTGTTTGGAAGTTATCTTTCTGTGGCGACCTAACCCCACCAGTGGCTGAGAGGTTCTCTGCTCTCAAAGCTAGTAGACGGGAGGTGCTGAGTTCAAACCCCAGTCTCGCTCGTCAACCTAACCGTTCGGAGTTTTCCGTGGCTTTCTTCGAACCTTGCCGTAAATACGGGTGAGGATCCCTTAGAAAGACCCTCACGGAGGGCGTTCCCCCCTAGGGCCTATATCCCTCGAGTAGATAATCGTCCGTCATAAATCAACCAGTTAACCAATCCTGTGGCGACCCCATTTCTTACACATGTCTCTTGCTATTTTTACTTTCTTCTATCTATTATAGAAGAAAGTATTCATTTACCTTTCACTGGAGGTATTTTTCGGTTCCCAGTATCGCATCCACCCTTGTCGAGACAGCTGACGGCTGTTTTCAGGATTAAGTAATATCAACGACACATTCGAAAATCAGGCTGTATAAAATGGTTTCAAGTAAAAAATATCGCTGCCACCCGAGCTTTTGTAACGGCGCGACGCTATAAGAAAATCGTTTTAAATAAGACATTTTAAATGTATCGTTTTAAATAGAACGTCATTTTGATCATTAAATCATTTTAGCAAGTTATAATTTAATTACTTTAAAGATACCTTTCTGTTTTCTTAATTCACGTGTAAACATGTTTTTCTATTGAAAAGTGTTTGGAAATATTATTATTGTTATTATTATTATTATTATTATTATCATTATCATTATTTTAATCTGGCAAGAGTAGGTAAAAAATGGCTGTCATTTCAGACTACCAATTAAGTCTATTCAGATAACGAAATTATGAATAAAATAAATTAATAAAAAGAAAACTGCCCAGTTAAACTGAGGGCATTGAGCTCACAGGCTATTCACAATTATTGTATATTATACTCCTATTTCAAAGAATTTGAAATATGCCCCTCGAAAAATAAAGAAATCAACAATATATTAAGGGGGGCATCCCCCGTTACCTCCCTCATAGTTAACTAATGAACCCCTTAAACTAATCAGGGAAATATCTAATTACAATGAATATTTATACAAAATTTGAAGAAAATCAGATAATTCTGTATAAAAAACCCATTTATCTAAATTAAGGGGGGATTAGCACCCCCCTTTCCCCCTTTATGCTTAACCAATGAACCCCCAAAACTGTTCAGAGAAGCGCATTATGAACTTATATAGAAAATTTGAAGAAAATCGGATAATTCTGCATGAAAAACTCATTTACCTAAATTAGGGGGGGGGGGGTTATTCCCCCTTTCCCCCTTTATACTTAACCAATGAACCCCCAAAACTATTGACAGAAGCGCATTATCAAAATGAACCTATATACAAAGTTGGGAGAAAATGGGATAATTCTGCATGAAAAACCTATTTATCTAAATTATGGGGGGTTAGCCCCCCGTTTCCCCCCTTTATGCTTAACCAATGAACCTCCAAAACTATTCAGAGAAGCGCATTATCACAATGAACCTATATAGAAAATTTGAAGAAAATCGGATAATTCTGCATGAAAAACTCATTTATCTAAATTAGGGGGGGTTATCCCCCCCCCTTTCCCCCTTTATACTTAACCAATGAACCCCCAAAACTATTGACAGAAGCGCATTATCAAAATGAACCTATATACAAAGTTGGGAGAAAATGGGATAATTCTGCATGAAAAACCTATTTATCTAAATTATGGGGGGTTAGCCCCCCGTTTCCCCCCTTTATGCTTAACCAATGAACCTCCAAAACTAATCAGGAAAGCGCCTTATCACAAGGAACCTATAAACAAAATTTAAAGAGAAACGGTTAGTTCTATCAAGAGTTATCGCGTTACGTACATACATACATACATACGTACGTACGTACATACACACATACAGAACTGGCGGGCACATAAGCTCAGGCTTTGATAGCCTGTGAGCTAAAAACTGAAACAAATTTAAACCATGATTGAACACTTGCACTCAAAGTCAAATTCGTGCTTGCAAAATGATTCTATCAAACTTATGTCACTGAACTATCTTGACTGATTTCAAAAGATTGAACAGCGCTTCCAATAATTTTTCGATTTCAAAACTGTCTGCTTAAGCGTGTATATCCTAAATTTCTCTCATTTCATTTTAACCACCCGTTTTCAAGTTGTTATAGCCGCGTTCGTAGTTATATAAATACATAGCACCTAGAGTCGTCGTCTCGTCCGTCCGTCTAATCCGCATGTAACAGCACAAAAACTACCCAACCGAATGGTTTGAAATTTAATATATAGAATCGTGGCTGAATTTTTTTTATGAAAATTGAATCAAAACTTGCAAAGATATTCCTAAAAGTTTTCTTCATTCTATTAAATCCTATCAATTCAATGAAATCCCCTGATAGGTCATGATTCTAGCTTGTCATGTGATGACGTCTTATTTAAGATGGAGTCCTATTATTTCTGTAACTGAATTTAAAAATTAAATTTGTAGACTAAAATTGTTTAATTAATTGTTTAATTGTTCCTATAATCTAACGGCAGATTTTTTTTTGGGGTATAGCTTTTTCCGGAAAAATAGGTATTAAATGGAAAAAGACTCTAAATAGGGATTTAAAATTATGAAATTTTCAAAGCTAGGTTTAAGTTTCCCATTGGAGTTTTTCAGTCCATGTCAACGAAAGATAAAATGTTGCCAACTTAAAACGTTCTTATTTTATAACGGAAATGTAACCTACCCTAATACGGACGATATAATTCATTTCACTAAAATAATAGCGATGATTTTTTAGCTCAAAAGCTATCAAAGCCTGAAGAGCTAATGTGGCCGCCCGTTCTGTATGTATGTATGTATGTACGTATGTACGTAACGCGATAACTCTTGACAGAAATAACCGTTTTGCTTCACATTTTGTTTATAGGTTCATTGTGATAAGGCGCGTCCCTGATCAGGTTTGGGGGTTCATTGGTTAAGTATAAAGGGGGGAACGGAGGGGTAACACCCCTTAATTTACATAAATGGGTTTTTCATGCAGAATTATCCGATTTCCTTCAAATTTGGTATATAGGTTCATTGTAATAAGGCGCTTCCCTGATTAGTTTTGGGGTTCATTGCTTAAGTATAAAGGGGGAAAGTGGGCTAATCCCCCCTCTTACTTTAGATAAATGAGTTTTTCATGCAGAATTATCCGATTTTCTTCAAACTTTGTATATAGACTCATTGTGGTAAGGCGCTTCCCTCATGAGTTTTGGGGTTCATTGGCTAAGTATAAAGGAGGGATACGGGTGCTAATCCCCCTTAACTTAGATAAATGGGTATTTCATGCAGAATTGTCCGATTTGCTTCAAACTTTGTACATATGTTCATTGTAATAAGAGGGTTCCCTTATTAGTTTTGGGGGTTCATTGGTTAACTAAAAGGGGGAACGGGGACGTATGGATGATACCCCCTTAATATAGTGTCGATTTGTTTCTTTTTCGAGGGGCTTATTTCAAGTTCGTTGAAATCTACCCTATATATATCTACCCTATATATATATAAAATCCTAATGAAACGAATTTGTGAAACGATTTTATGAAACAAATTTATGAAACGATTTTATGAAACGACTGATTATGTTTCAGGGCTATTTTTAATAAAATATTAAACGCTTGATGGTGAAATTAATACCAATTGTCGATAAAAATCCGCGGATGTCAAAACTGGTAATAGAATTTTGAAATTGGAGTTAGTTTTCGAGATATTAATTTTTTTCTAATTTTAATGACATTTCTGTAATGATGGCAACTAATTACTCAGTTTTTTGTGACAAAAAAGGGAAAAAAATTGAAAAGCACCCCTCTAGGGATTATTGATTTATTTTTATTCGTCATTTTCAAATTGAAATTGAATTTATCTTTTATTTCAATCGATAATGAATACAAGATTGTGATTAACCCTTTCCGGCGCGGAATAAATCTGTTTGTAAAATAATGAAATAATGGACTGACACCAGATTTTACAAACGATTTTCTTAGAAAAGAAAAACTTGCTGACTTTCCCGTACTTTATAAAAGGAAAATTTTAATTAAATATTCTTGGTGCCGTTTGTCAGTTTTGGAATTAAAATTAGGTGTCCTTTTTTGTGACCACCGCCCGCTAAAGGGTTAAATTATGTTTTTTATGGAAAATTTGAAAAAAAAATCACATTTCTATCGTCAGGATTCAATCGTTTGTCAGCATTTAATTTAATTTATAAACTGAAAATATTTTGAATAAATTTGTCCAAATAACGTCATTTATGCAAACGCAAAAGAAAAGAGGAAAAAGGAATCAATAGTAATTATTATTTATTGATATCATATTGTTATTTTTTTGTAAAATTTAATTAAACGAATTTATAAAATCACTAATTCGGATATTTCAAACGAATATATAAAATAATAATTGCCCAACTGAACGGAAGGAGAATAAAATATCCTGCTTGGTTTTTTCCGCCAAGCCTTTTAAACAAGAACGAAAAATCATGCGTCAAGCATAGATTATGTTACACTTTCCAACGCTTCCAAAATAATTTTACGAATCATACTTTTTAATAAGCTAAAAGATAACATCTAAGTAATCCGAATACTTTTCATCAGCCCTGTATAGGATCTATAGATTTGTATATATACTACATAGGATTCTAAATTTTAGTTCAGTTAGGAAACGCGTAGCACAGTTTAAAATTCTCCGTCTGGAGTTAAATAATACGGAAATGTGTTCGCGAACTTTTGTGCTTCCCTGTATAGGATCTACAGAATTTATACACACCACGTAATAGACAAAAAGCGAGTTAAAATTAAAATCGCGTTCAGTAACTTAAAACGCACTTCCAGGAATTATTGTTAACATACAGTAGAGAATTATTTTGTGTGTCCCTGTAAATGAACGATGACTGCTATACACACAATATTCTGTAGTAAGCCTCTTGTAATGAACCTTATATAAATTTCAATGCGTTTAAAATAGGGAAACATTATTTAAATAAACCGCAGACGATTTTTCTCCATAGACGTCATGTAACGGAATTCTTTTGACTGTCCCTGTAAAGTAACTATAAGTGCTATGCACACCCTATTCCATATTAAGCTTCTTCTAATGCACCTTAGTGATATATATAAATTTCAATGTGTTTAAAATAGTGAAACATTACTTAAATAATCCTCAAGTGATTTTTCCCCATAGACCGCAATGTAATGGAATTATTTTGAGTGTCCCTGTAAAAAAAGTATAAGTGCTACACACTTCCGTTGAAATAGGGAACATGCTATAGATAACGACTATAACATATAAAAATTGCAGAGCAATCCGAGCCTATTTGCGGGAGTTAGAGCACGGACAGACGGCCAGACGGCAGATGGCCAGACAAACCGAAGTCATAAACACTTTTCAACTAGGTTGGAAAGCGTTAAAAAGCGTCAAGTCCCCTATAATAGAAAAGCACCAAAAGTTCATTGGGTTTGTTATTATAACTTTTGGCAACAAATCTATGTATATTAACGAATCTATCCCATCCCTTTTTGAAGCTCGAATTACGCGAAACCTAAAAGCAAAGGATTCTATAATGGAAAAGAACCCGATTTTCTTATGGACAATATTCAAGTGACATAACATGGTGTAAAATTATCGCGGATAGCAAATTTGTTTAAATATCTCATTAATTGATGCCGAATAAATGCAGGCATGCACAAAATATTTAATTAATTTTGTATGATATATAATTATTAGAAAATTCGTATATACATATTAATTAAAATAAATAATTTACACATTTAAAATAACATGGAAATATGCATGTGCACTAAAATAGAGAGAAAATTAAAACCTCTGACTGAAAATGTCTATAACATAGTATTTTTCAATACCGTGGATCTTAATGTTATTCACAAGCAGATGGAATTTTTCTCATCCTTAAACGCAAAGGAAGAATAGAATACAGATCGTTGTTATAAAAGTCCGAGAGGTAGCCACAATTTAAACCTAACCATTTTATACAAGCTGATTTTCAAGTTGTAATTGATTTTACTTATCAATCCCGAAAACAGTCGTCAGTTGTCGCAACAGCTGTGTATGAGACCATGATAATCAAAAAAGGCCCCATTAAAACGTTAAAAGCATGGCAACCCAATTACAGATTTACCAATATTTTTAAAATAAAGCACGCTGTCATGTTTTTAGAGGCCTCGAAGTCTGAGCGGGGGTTGGCGTGCGTAGCTCGCAGGGGGT
The DNA here is from genome assembly GCA_963931845.1 of Maratus michaelseni. Taxonomy (NCBI): domain Eukaryota; kingdom Metazoa; phylum Arthropoda; class Arachnida; order Araneae; family Salticidae; genus Maratus; species Maratus michaelseni. The sequence continues at coordinate 318,004,218 of OZ007597.1, forward strand.
AGGCCCCCTAGTAAGAGTATAATATGCAATGAGTGTGAATAGCCTTTGAGCTCAATGCCCTCAGTTTAACTGGGCAGTTTTCTCTTTATTTATATTAACTTGTATTGGATATTTGCGCATAGTATAATTTTAGTGTAACAAATTGTAATGAATTGTTCGTAAAAGTGTATAATTGAAACTTGATTTCATAAATGACATTAATATCTATATACTATGAAACATGAAATAAATTTTGTATTCATGCATTTTTTTTTGCATAAGAGAGTGCAACAGCTATTGCAGCAAGATCCGATTATTTATAAAACTAGTTATAGTCCTAACTCACCCTATTTGTCACGTGTGACGTACAATTTCCGACTTTTTTTTTAAGATTAGAGAGATATATTTGCTTATGTTTATTATGATAAATGTTTATTGTTTTTAACTGTTCAGGAAAAGGAATGAAAATGACTGCGACCGGTATTCTTGTTGGCGCGGTATATTAAAAATAGAAATTTGTGTGTGTGTGTGTGTGTATGCTGTGTTCCGCTGGACATAGAGATACGAAATGTCGCAAGAAGGCATCCCTCTACCTGCAGTTATGTACTTCGAAGCCCCATTTTGGAATTTTTTTAATTATTTTTTTCATTTAATTTTTTATGCAATTTTTAGCGTTTTATCACGTTTTGCGGAGATTTAGCCACATGAGAATCCGGTTTCATTTTTCTAGTCCCCACACTCTCAGAAATAAAACACTCCATTTTGACGATACGGCAATAATTAAGCTTTATTTCGTTATTTTTGACAATCATTTCGTCAAAGAGTCAAGTGGTTTTTGACGAAACGCGAAACCACAAATATCTGACGAAACTGTTTCCTCGCTGTAAAAAATAAAACTCTCACTTTTGACGATTCAGCAATTCTTGAGTTATATTTCATCATTTTTGACAATCATTTCGTCTCAAAATTAAGTGATTTTTAATGAAATGGAACCTCTCAAATATTTGACGATACTGTTTCCCCATTCACGGCTAGATTATTTTTGTTGTTACAAAATCGTTCAAAGGGAAAAAAATTCGAAATTACAAGACCTCTTTTTTATTTAAGAAATATATTCATATAACAATCAAAATTAAAATATGCATAACTGACCCCTTTCCGATCTATAAACAGTAACGTGTTAAAATCTTAACCCAGATCATCTAAAATTGATAAACTCTCTTCCAATATGCTCTTCAAAATTTATAATTTTTGACCAACAAATTAACTAGACCCTATTCTAATCATTCATTGAACAAAGTAAATTTCTCTAATAAATTATATTGATCAAGCCATATTCTGATTATTTATTAACCATAGAAAAACAATAATCTAGCCTTATTAATTAAAACATGCAGAAATTATAACAGCACCGATAAAAATACTTCTAAAAATATAAACACACATGAACATCCCGTAGATACATTTAAAATCAAATTCACGCAAGGTCCCGCTAGCGAGGTAGACAGCGCATTGGTCTCTCACACCATAGATCGCGCGTTCGAATCCCCTTGAAGACTTGTGAAAAGCGACGTAATTTTCCCCCCTGTCAAGTACAGACGCTTCTAAAATTGTCAGTAGATGGCACCACCGGCTTTTTTTTAAACTTTCGAACAAGCAATTTGGCGAAATTAATTGCCTCACTTTTTTGAGGATACAAATTTACTCGATTTGACGAAATATTCGCTCGGAGCATTTCCCTGGAAACAGTTTCGTCAGAAACGAAGAAAATTTCGTGGAATTTGAGTATCCATTTCTGACAGTGCATATATAGTCAATTTAGTTATCTTTTCATTAAAGTTTATTTTTAATTCCTGCAGAGATTTAAAAAATTTCACGATTTTGTATGGCAATTCTTTTTAGTTCTTTCGCGTTTCGTGCTATTTTTTGACATAAATAAACATAAATAAGTTTTTAAACATAAATAAGTTTTCAAAAGAAGGGTATTTTTTTTTTTAATTAGAAATTAGTTTGCTTAATGAGACAGATTTTTCTAACCCTTTGTCCCCCAACGGTACATGTTGAAGTCGAAAGGAATTTTTTTAGTTTTCTACTTATATATTCGTGGCTTATCTGGATAGGAATAAGCAGTCATTTTTATTTGCGGAGATTCAGAAGGGGAGGTCTGCTTTATCGCAGATTCGGGAGCATTTTTTTTCCCCAAGAAACTTCTTCTTAATGCATTTATTGGATTAGTTTCATTTTCTGCTTTCGGAATAATAATATTAATAATAAAAAAAAATCAACTGATGCTTTATTTTTATTTTTTCACAGATGACTGGGATTAGAGTGAACAAATGGAAGACGCTTATAGATGTGTGTGTATTAAATATATTTAGGATTTTAATTTCTCAAAATAAATATCCCCCTCTCTCCCCACCAAGCGAAACTTTGACAGACTCATTTTTAACTCTTTAAATCCCAAGCTTTAAAAAATACTGAATGACCTTAGAATCCAAACAAAATAGTCCAAAATACTCGCTTTTTCGTTCCCCCCTTTTTCACTAGGTAAGTAGTGGAAATGACTACACTGCTTTATCCCTTTATTCAAATTTCGACAAGTGTTACACCCTTCTGTTTATCATTGTGAACATTGCTCCAGTTACTGAAGAAAAATCTTGTTTTTCTTTCTGTACTGTTCAGAAATGCCAACACATTACCCCTCCATCACCGAGATAGATCATTCTCTTCACAGCACATCAACCCACTTAAGGGGAAGGAATACCCTTTCAGCTATCCAGGGCTATTACGGGTTTCAGAGCATTGGGATTATTTCGGCTATTGCGGGATTTAAAAGGTTAAATGTAAGAGCATGATGGGATTTGAATGCAAGACTCATTAAGACATTGATCTATTTTTATTATTAGATGCGTTCTTAATTGTATAGATACGTAGCACCTATAGAGTCGTCGTCTGGGCCGTCCGTATATGACAGCGCAAAAACGACCCAACCGAATAGTTTGAAATTTAATCTATAGAATCGTTGCAAAATGTTGTCGAGTCATTTCAAATGTTATGAAAATCGAATCAAAGCTTAAAAAGATATCAATAAAAGTTTTCTTCATTCTATTCAATCCTATCGTACGTAATCTATATAATAAAAGTGCAACTCATGTGACCGAGGAAAACCGATGCGGGCTAACCCCTTCTTTTAGGTAGATTTCGTAAGAAATACTACCTATTACATTCTCACCTAAGTTGGAAATTTTGAAAAATTTTTGCAGATCTACGCCGATCATGACTCCCAGAACCCAAAACCACCCCCAGTTCAAAACTTTATATATCTATGTCACTTTTTTCTGACCACGATAACTGGAAAAATTCTGCATTAATCTCTTCCAAACTGATACATAAAATCAAGGGTCATAAAATCTCGGTCAAGTTCGTTAATGGGCAAAATCGAACCAAGGGGGGGGGGAAATGGGGGTGCTTTTTGTGAAAACAGAAAAACCCTCATAATTTCTTTATTTTTATACGTATCGAATCCGTTTAAAGTTATTATTACTTCTAGGAAAAGGGCCGAAAATTTATGTATGACAGATTTTTGATATAATTAAAAATGGCCCCAAAGGGGGGGGGGAAAGTGGGGTTTTAGAAGAAAAAAAAATCATAGCTTCGTCAATTCACAAGATATCAAATCCGCGTAAATTTATTATTAATCCTCTTAGTATTATCTAAAACTTTTATATTGACAAGTTTTTTATAGGACCAACCGTTATAGCAAAAAAAAAAATTAAAAACAAAAGAAATCCCTGCCGGCTCCGCCTGCAAACAAGTTAATTTTCGAAGTAGGTGATTCCAACTCCCGCATCTTTTCGAAACTGATACATAAAATCAAGGGGCATAAAATCTCTGTCAAGTTTGTTAATGGGCAAAATCGAACCAAGGGGGGGAATGGGGGGGGGCTTTTTGTGAAAACAGAAAAAAAAAACAATTTCTTAATTATGATACGTATCGAATCCGTTTAAAGTTATTATTACTTCTAGGAACAGGGGCAAAAACTTATGTATGACAGATTTTTGATATAATTAAAAATTGCCTTAAGGGGGGAGGGAAGGGGGGAGGGGTTTAGAAGAAAAAAAATCAGAACTTCGTCAATTCCCAAGATTTCAAATCCGCTTAAATTTATTATAAATCCTCTTAATATTATCTAAAACTTTTATACTGACAAGTTTTTAATAGGACCAACCGTTATAGCAAAAAAAAAAAAAAAAATTAAAAACAAAAAAATCCCTGCCGGCTCCGCCTGCAAAC